>JAWLRI010000700.1:2815614-2836088 GCA_034781795.1 Crypturellus tataupa | reverse complement strand
ACACATGATGGTTGCAGCAGGCAGTCCCGGTCCTGCCCTGCACAGTGGGAGCTTGCTGGTTGTGGCTGCTGAGTACCAATCTGTCATGGTTCTCAGGGTCGCAGGACCTGTTACTGCCCATCCTCACTCACCCCAAGGGAATACCTCCAAGCTGCAAAAGAAGAGAGAACATTTAGAGCTTGGGGGCTGAAAGGAAAAAGAGAGAGAAAAAGATTTTCCTGAGACTGTTAACCTGTAGAGAACAGGAGTGCTGACTGCGAACTTGGTGCTCTACTTGGAAGGGGAAGGCAAAAACCCTGGTCGATATGTCTGCATTGTAGACCTCAGCTGTCTCTACCGCTTACTACAAGCTGTCAGCTTGTTATTGTCTCTGACAACAAGGGTATTGTCCAGGGTTACTACACTGAATGAATGACACCTGCATTATTCATTGTGATTTTTTCCCCATTAATGGTATAGCCATGTGTGTGTGTAAGAGGCATGGTCGGAAATGGCCAGAGAAGGAGGATATGGGTAGTTATATGCAGGGCTGGTCTAAGCCCTGTTTAAGGTGGAGTTTGCCTGAGTTTGAATTCTAACTCTAAATTAGTTTTTGGAACAGGCATGAATGCTTATGGAATCTCTCCATTTACATTACAAAAGTCTCTGAGAAGTATGGAAATGCCATTAATGAATCCTGCCAATGCTTTGAACATTTTAATGAAGGGATAAAAAGATTTCAGCACTCTCATTTCTTTGGTAAATTTTAGGCATGATAGGAGATGTTCACATAAATATTTCTGATGTGAAAAAATTCAACATATTCCACATATTTCTGGGTCAGTGGTGGATAAACCTATGCTTACCTCCAAAATAGAAAAAGAAACAAGTTCTTTTAAAGAGTGGTGAATTAACACGATGATAATAGTGAGAAAATGAGCCCACAACTTTGCTAGTTTTGGAATTCTTAACTACTACTCAATAATTCTGCTTTAAGGTATGTGCAGACTCATAGATACAGAGCTCATCAACGGCATTATCTAAGGAAAGCAACATGGTGCAAACTGTAAGCCTCTCACTGTGTTGGCTGCTTAATGGCCTGCATCCTCTGTTACAGTGCTCCTGGTTCGCATGCTAAGTAATTGAAAGTTTGTTGTATGATGGAAGATCAATGCAACACTAACGAGCAACAATATATAATTCAGTATCAAAAGCAAGTGCATAACCAAAATTACTGATTACTAATCATCTCCTGAAGCCATAGAGGCTATTGATTAGTGTTTCATGGGTTCACTTCCTTGTTAATAATGACAACCGGTGGGATCTCAATTGTTCATATTTATAAAGTCCTATCTCTTCTGTAAGGGCTAGTCTGGAGATATGAGTGAAGTTGTTGAAATTTTGGAAGCTGTCTATTGTTTATTTTTAATTAAAAGAGCTAATGGTCTTTATTGATCTGCTTAACTGTGTATACTATATAAACATTTTGCCTTTACCCTTAGTTACTTACGTCTAAGCAATTTAGGCCTTCACTAAATGTGATGTTTTCACAGATTTTTGTTTTTTTTTCTGGGATATCAGGAGAGGTATTATACTTTAATTAACTTATCTCAACATTTTAACTGTACATTCAAATACATAGACAGGTAGGATTCAAGTCAGTATTTCAATATTTTTACTTGTCAAGTATAGAAGCACCATAAACAAGCTAACATTCTTCTAAGAAGTCAGACCTGTAACAGAAAAATGTAAATTGGGAAAGCTTTTATGATAATTGTATGCCATTATGTCCCATTGGTTTTGAGTTTTATCTCAGATTCAGATAAAAGGGTCACTGAATAGAGATATTTTTCCTTTTAATTTGCCAGGGATTTATTTCATATTTTAAATTTGAAACATCACAACTTTGTGTAGTGCCTTCAGCTGACAGCCAACAACTATATTTCTTATTTAGTTAAGGCTGGAAAGTTCAAAGAAATTCTGCTCCTTCAAAAGAATTGGAATATCGGTGCTGACACCAGTGGAAGTATCTCACAAACTATGGTGCAACCACAAACAACAGTTCATTCTTAGTATGTTACTTTTATGTTAAATGAAAACTTGTGTCTTACTGGATTGTAAGATACTTGATAGTAATGTAAACTACCTTAAAAGAGATACATTTATAGAGTATGTAAATGCAAGGTCAGACAATTATGATTATAGATATTAACCCTCTTCATTTTTACTGTGTTTAGAAATGGTATTTGTTTGTTTGTTTGTTTAGTAATCTTCAGGTTTTTGTTTTGTTTTGTTTTTGAGGACTGTCATAGTAGTGGGTTTTCTGGAAATTTTCACCAAGATAAATAAAATAATCTGGTTTGGCACAGAAAGCAGTGTATGAAAACAGATTCAACATGTGATTATCAATATGTGATTAAAAAATCAGAAAAGTCAGATATACAATTCACAATATTTCTTTTACAATAATTCTTCATAGTTATGACCATATGCAAAATCCATTTTTCTTTGCACCAAAACAAACTACTTATCTTTCTAATAGCAAAAATAAATGAGAGGCTATGTAGTTCTAGAGACTACTAGAAAGATTCATTCTGGTACAGATTTTTTTTTAGACATCTATTCTTGTAGAAATACTGAAAAATAAAATGGTCAGTATAATTATATAATTAGACTAGGTAGTTGGTCTATGATTGCCATGTCTAGCTCAGATTAAGCCAATAAAATCAAAGAAAAGATAGATTTTTCTTCTCTGCCTAGGTCAGAGATAAGTATCACAGAATTTGATGCTGCAACTGCCTGAGCCTAAAACATCCTTTGGCCATCTCTTGTTTTCCAAAAGAACTCTGAAAAGTTGAATGACTGTGTTAAAAACAGGTTCTTGCAGGTAACAACTAAAGTATTACAGCTATTATTCAAAGAAATTGTGGGAATGTGGCACTTTTTCTATGAGTCAGGTAACCATGCTTCCACATTTCAAGTACAGTGAGTAGCAGGCCATATTTATGAAGTATAAAGGAAGAAAAATCCTGTTCTGCTCATATATCTTCAGCATAATTGCGATGACATGTGCAATTGTGATTGTGTTGTGGAGTCAGATGTTGTCTTTCACCCTGATGTTTAAGAGGGATGCAGGGGGCAGGGAGGTGGGCTCAGAGCATCTCCATCCCTGTCTGGGGCAATGATTTATGATTTATCCCTAATGAATGTTCGGGTTACCTTCTGCATTAACCAGCTGGCCACCATCCATCCTGATCAGCCCTGGTCTTGGTCCAGGAGGAACTGTACCTAAGGCAGGTGCAAGTTGTACCTAGTCCCTCCCCGTGACTTAATAACCACTTCTACTTCTTGTGGATTTAAAAGCGCAATCTATACCAGTCCCTTGTGAAACTGGGGACCTTCAGATGGAACCAAGGCCATGGTGGGGAAAGAGGAGGAAGTACAAGGTAATGGATAGAAAGTAGAAAGCTGTGGTGCTGCACACAGCACAAAGGAGCAGCAAGTGGTTTCATGGGAGACATTTCCCTCCTCTTCTTGCTCCTACCATGATGCTTTCATTAATGAATCCTTAGACAAAGGTCACGTAGGCCAACATAATTTTTTTTCTTTTTCTCTTTGTCTTATTACATCTTTATGTTTGCAAATATACTCCTAACCTTATTGCATGAATGAACCACTGGTTATCAACTGTCTTCATTTACTGGTCTGTGAGCTATGAGAAGAAGGACCCACAAACAGATTAAGTATAAAGCACCACCGAGGAAAAGTAAGAGACACAGAGTATACATATAGATACAAAGATTTACAAGAGAGTGTACTATCAAAAGGCTGGGATAATCTCGTTATTCCACCTAGTGTAAAGGTTATTCTAAGCTCCCTCTTTTATACAGAAGTCATAGATTCTTCTATTTTTCATAACAGAGATATTTACTCAGAGGTTGCCACTACAGGAGCCTCAGGAAGGATGCCAACAATCCTGGACTGTAGCTAGACGTTTTCCAGGCAGGATTAAGATGGAAAAAAAAAAAAAAAAAAACCCTCTATACAAAAGTGCAAGTCCTTGTAAAAGGCTTAGGGTTAGGGGAGTGCCAAACATTAAACTTCAGATGTAATATTCCCTGATCCAGTGATTTCATTCACTTTTCTATATCATCATATTGCTGTAATAAACTCTAGTGATTTATTATGTAATCTTCAGTTTGTGTGTTTATGGGAATCTGTGGATGACTTCCAACGTAGCTGGAAATGTAACTAAAAGGGAAGCAACACTATTATCATTAGACTTATATCCACCATAGAATTGTTTATATTTCCTTGAGGAAGATATAGGGGACCCTGAAGAGGCTAAAAGGCTGTGCAATATTTTTAGCATTTCTTACGGTACAACTCACTGTGGCTCCTTGTGCTGCAAACCCACATCCCTCCCCAAGCCAGCCAAGCAGCGGCGTGAACTCACTGTTTCTTCAAGGCTGACAAATGATTTCAGTGTCCTATCTGTGCCATGTGCGTAATTTTTTTATAAGGAAAAAGCAGGACGTAGAAACAATAATCTCTACCATCATATGAAACGAACTATATCTCGTTTTGTACCTATTCTTGCTTAGTGAAGCTTATGCTTGCTTAGTTCATTTAATAAGTCAAAGTTCTCCAAAGAGCTGCTAGAACTGTCTGAAATTTGTTTTGCTTATTGTTCATTGTTCATCTAAGCCTGCCAAGCACACAAACCTCCAAATACAAATAGGTTATATTGGTTTAAGTAGAAATCCTGAAAAGCATGCAAAAACAATAAAATGGCCAAAAAATTATATGTAGCATAAGCCAGACCACATTATAAGCATACATTTAAATAGTAATTAGATATAAGCATGTGTTATATTTTACATAATATAACCTTTTTTTTCACTACAGAAAGAAAAATCAAAGTAGCAACAGTAAAGCATGAACATTTTGGTTATCTCAGTGACGTGCTATCCTATTTTGCACTAAAGAACTGGCCAAATATATATGCCATTTACCTTTGGTGACATCTGTTACCTTAGCAGATGTTTACTGATTTTTTTTATCCCCTATTTCTAAATCACTGAGGATGAAAATATTTTGGTCTCACTTTAAAATGCCTTGGCAAGCAGCTAGGTAAAGTGGCTTAGGAGACAAAAAGAAGTACATATTTCTCCATTTTAAGTATTACAGAAGGGATAAGTAGCTTGGTTACTTCTTATCCACTAAATTTTTTCTTCAATTCATTGACATTTCTGTTCTTTAAATACAGATTTTTGTGGATGAACATCAGGTGGGTTTTTTTCCTCTGTGTTTCCATTATATTTTACCAGCTTTTATCTAGCATTTTTTATCATAGCTTCTGCTGTTTGAAGCTTGGTCATATGACATTCCCTTTTCAATACAGAAGGCCGGTATATGTCATAGGAAGACTGTTGAAAAGTTAGATAACAGTAGCAGAAAGTTTTCAATAAAAGACTGAAAGGCTCTTCAATAGTTAATGACTGAGAATCCATTGAGTGTTCTTTTGCAGAATAAATAACTATTTGAGAAGAATTTACTGAAATATTTTTATCTAGTTTTTAGGAATGCATGAATTATAAAACTTGGAAACATGAATTTGGTTTCATTGACTGTATTTCTATGAACAAGCAAGCACATCTATGCAGTTGCAGTAATAATAAATATGAATATAATCCACAAGGTATAAATCACTATGACAGTCACCTCGAGGAGCTAACTGTATTATGCATATAAATATGCAGAAAGCATCCTACTGCTGAGCTTCTCTGGTGCATAGCAAAGCCTCTATGCTCTGCCATCACAGTCTAGCTGATTGATTCAAAAGCACTGGCTATTGACACATGATTCTTATTGTAACATTAAAATACAAATTTTCTTGTGACTTTGAAGAAATGTGCAGAGCAAAAACAACTCAATCATTTATTCTTCAAAGTCTGCCATTGTCTTCCACATCATTATTTTTTTTTCCTGTGCATTAAACCACTTCGTCAGCTATTTATAAGTTTTACTAAGGACTGTGATTTTTTTTCAAATTGTTCGTCTGTTGTGTGCATTAAGCAATACTCAGCAAGTTACACCTTGCATCCAAAAATGAGTGCAAGTTGCATTTGGCTGGATTAAAACCTGCAGATGTTACAAAGCAGACTGCTGGTACAAGGAAAGAAAGCACTTCTGTGAAGAACTTACAGTATGCTTTTCATCAAGAACTGGTATTTTAGGTGGGTGAGAAACCTGGAAAGAAACATTATAATGGAGAGGTGTCTCAGTCACTGACAAGACTTTTCTTTGTTTTCGTTTGAGAGCAACTCCAGAGAAGCTCACAAAGGGATGTGGAGAAGAGAATTGCAATCTTCTGTCCTACAGAGACCTGCAGGTCAAAGCCTCTGCAAAGTACTCCACTAATTAGGGATTCAGGAACTTTCAGAAAGATTTATTGAATTTTTCCACACAAAATATCCTGTCTGTGCATCTTAAACATCATTAGAGTAATAAGGTTTGGCAATTTCAAAAGTTCATCCATAATCCTTATCTTTTGGGATTTTCAAGTTCCATGCAACATAGTCTTTATGACAATTTTTATTTTTTTATCTACTATTTTTTATTTTCAGCACTCAAAAACTAGTTTCAAAACATGCAACCTTAAAAATGCTTTGACTCCAAAAATTGATAGAAAAAATAGGTGAACTAGTCCAGTTAATTAAAATAAATGCTTTTATTCATCTAATGTTCTGTCAATGTATTAAAAAAATTTCAAAGATCTAGTTCAGATGAGAATTTATTCCACTATATATTCTGTGATGTTTTCACTTCTACAGACAGAAAATAGAAATCTCTTCCTCCCCATTTTGAAGCAGTTACCATAACTGTGAAGATGATGCAAAAGCATCTCATTTTATTTACTACTCTGATTAGGGAAAGAAGGCAAAACAGCATCCTTTTCTCATGTGTTTCCCATGTACACAGACATCTATTTCTGTCACTGTCATATTAGAGCATCAGGTGTACTGATCCCTTTATATCTCAACCTTGATTTTCAACCTTATTCACTGATGGTGGGGCAGGACATTAGATTTATGGCTAAAACTGTGTTCTCCTCTACAAATCTGAGTCTAGCATTTTTTTACAATTTCCATCAGGTTCAGGTGGACATGGTGGACAGCCCGTGAGTATTACTGCTGATGTAGATATTGTTTCTTGACTTCAGAGAAAAACTTTCAGCATAATATGGATTCCAATACACCTGCGTATAAGGGTCTTTCAAGTTATTTTTGGACTGAAGAAAGACAATTCCTTCTGCAGAAAAAGCTTATTCTTAGAAACCAGTGCAGAGAGACAAGACACACTTGCATAACTAAAATAGGTGCAATGTAAGTAAACGGAATAAAATATATAAAAAGATTAAATTTAAATTATTTTTTCTTCCCTGAAAATCATGTTCAAGCAGAGAAGCCTGTTGCCAAAAATGGATCCAGATTTGTGATCCTGTGCCAGGCGGTCTGACATACTGTTGTGACAAGAAAGCACGAAATAAAAGGGATGGGTAATTATTCTTGGAAGAGTCAACTCGCAACCCTTCACAGCCTGATTCTCACCACCCCGGCCCTCCTGGTAGTTCTGTGTGTTTGACTAGGGTTGAGACCTGTGCAGGACTAAGGACTTCCAGCTCCTCCTTTGGAAACTGCCAAACAAAACTTACCATGAATTATGTGCTTTGTATGTGAATATAGACTTTCAAAAAGAGTTCACTTCCATGTTTTAAGTACTTGTTTTCTACACATGAGGAAGCAATTCTCCATATTAATAGCTATTCTACCTGTTAGTAAATATGAATGATCTAATGTCTAAGCCCAGTATTGACTTTGCTTTTTAAAGAGGCAAAACCAAGCAATACGAAGCAATGAAGCAAAGGAGAAAGGGTTCTTGCCTTTGAGAAGTGCTCGTATGTTCCTCTACACTCAGATGCTACAGAGACTAGTAAAGAGCAGTCAGCTACTGCCACCCAGGTTGCTGAGTGCTCAGGGAATAACTACTGGTGTGCGGTAAAGCCTCACCACTGCATGCAAGGAATATAACTGCTAAGCAAAAATTGAAATGCAGATGTTCCTGAGGTCTTTACTCACAAGTGCAGAGAGGTTTATTCAAAACCACTTATATTGTTGACTCTGAATCTAGTTTACCAAATCTTAGAACACGGTCAAACGAAAACTAGCTTTTTAGTCACTCTCAAGACAAACACTCTTCTCTGCACAGTTAGTCATCTTTTGTCACATTTCAATATGCTGATCTAGCCCAACACCTTATGGTCATTTGGAGGAAAATTAGTGCAGTGGAGAAAAGAAGGCATCTTTTTAAAAAATCCTTCTCTTAAAGCAGATCACCTGCTTTTTGCTTGAATTTTCCTCAAAATTCACCAGGTGATAGAGTCAGTCTATGATAAGTGAATGACAGAGTCAGTGAACTCTTTTTTTTTTTTTCACATGACTGGCTTCTCTCTGAAAAAGAAATGTAAAAGAATGCTAGATTTCAAGCACAGAGAATCACAAAGCTGATGTGAAGACATGAAATACAATGTTTTTCTTAAAGTTCAAGCACACATCATTTGGTTTGATGTGGGAAATACTGTTTGAAGTTCTATAGCCTGTGTTATGCTGTAAATGACACTAGATAATTATGAGAATCCCTTTTATTCCCAAACAACTGTGAATTTATTGTCATTATTATAAAGCCTCTTCACACTACTCAGGCAAGGTAAAGTGCCCCTTAAGTGTGCATAAATTACATTTGCTCTCACTTAAAGGACACTTGATTCTGCCAAAACCAATTTACAGACCTGTGATACATGCTAGAACCAGCCCCTTAAATCTTCCAGTTCTAGGTTCATAGATTTTAGAACGAGAAGGGACAGAAAATGTTCTCCAGTCTGACATAAGGCAGGCCATAGAGTTTGATTCAAATAAGCGCTCCTTCAGTGTTGGATGAGCTAAATCATTTACTCTTCAAAGACACATCCTAATTTAAAGATTTACAGAGACCAATCGGGTTCATCATTATCTCCCGTGGAGTTGCTCCAACAGTTCCCTGACTTTACTTCTAAACCTGGACCTTAATTTTAAGCTGAATTTATCCATCATTCACCCATAACAGTGATTTTTGTTGTAACACTCTGCTAGATGAAAGAGCTCTCTGACATCAAAAATATCCTCTTTATGCAAGTACCTACTGACTTCCTTTCTAACTGTCTCTTTGATCAGTTAAATAGATTGTGCTGCTTCAGGGTCTCACCAAAGTATTTCCAAGGCCCTGAGTATTAATTTTCTGAAGCTCTCTGCACTTTTCAGCATCTGTTTATAGTGTGGGCACAATAGCAATGATTACACACAATAATCCACATGATCTCTTCCATATAACGCTTGTCCCAATTTCTCTTTATGTCCCTGACCTTTATGTCACAGTACTGGGTGATAATTAGTATCTAACCAAAATGCAATCTTTAACGTACGGGAATGTAGTAAAAAGTAAATTATTCTCCAATCAAAGTGTCCTGCTCTTTACTGCAATATCCATGCCAAGAATAGAAAAGATCAGTCTGCTGGCATATTTTAGATGCTTTATTGCTTTTTCAGGAGACCCATTTGGTGCTCCTCAAAGGACAAATTAAGTAAATACTCTTTATTATTCTTTATTTTTCCTCTGTATTCTGGATTATATGATTATTATCCAATATAGTGGAATTACTGCCATAAAAAGAGCAAAAGAGCATATTAAGCACTGATAAAATGCTTAGTAAGGAGCAGTAGTACCATGCCCTGGACAGATGATTGGTTTTGACAGTGCAGATCACAATTCAGAAACACTGGACAAATTTCTTCTGCTCTCTGCTGCTGCAAGTGTTAGAAACATCTTTGAAGGATTAATTTTTACTGAGAGTAGGTGAAAAACACACAGTAACACTGGGTGGAGTGACTGAGACAGACAAGGTGAAAGACACAATTAAGCAAGTACCATCTCATAAATGCCCAGAGAAGACAGCAAGATTTTGCTGGCACAGCAAAGTTTCTTTCATTTGTTTTGTTTTGTTTTGTTTTAAGAAATTTGCTCCCTGCTTCAATATCCTGCACACGTTTGCCAGAACAATACCACTATCACTTATCTACAGTATCTGCTAGAGATCTCAGCCACTCGAGTACATTTCTGAAAGAGAGAATCCAATGAATTTTATCTCAGAGAGGCCGACTGAACTGTTACAGCATAAATCTACATGTTTTCACTGGAGTGCTGGTGGCAAATCAGGCAGTAAATATCCTCAATTATAAAATGGTTTTGGGAAATACTGATTTCACATTGTTCGTCGCCATCTGCCAGAGTTGCAACTGATGTCATCAAAAGCAGCTGCTGCCTTTTTGATTTCAAGCCCTGAGTGTATCGGGAACTCTAGATATGTGCCGTTATCACGACACTGAGAATGTAGGATTTAAATTGCATGTTTTAAGTTTCTGAACCTTATCATGAACCATATCAATGCACAAATGTTGTCTACTCCAAGCTGCAACACTAGTGAAAACCTGACCTAATATAGACTTAATAAAAAAGGAACATTTTCAAATGAAAATATTTATTGTCACGTTGTAATTGTTTGAAAAAATCTGAGTTGTGTTAATAACATTCCTAATAATTCTTGCTCTAGATGGCCAATTTAAGCTAGCTGTGGCATACTCTGCCTCTTTGACCTCTTTTTTTAATCAAATAACCAACATTTGGATGAGTGTTTTGTTTTCCTTTAGGAATAACTTTAAGGATTGTACTTTATAGCTGCAGTGGGAGAAGCATATGATGATTTTTCCATTTTCACAAGAGAGAAGCAAGAAGAGGAGAATTGATTCTGTGTTCAGAGAGCACTGCTAAGGGATATTGCAGTTTCAACTTTCTGTTTAAGATCAACAGAAGCTTCATGGAGTATTTCCACTGTAGGCTGGAACATCGCCTCCAAACTTATCCAATTCAGATTTCAAACAGTGCTGCAAAACAGATTAACAAATGCTCTTCACTTCTTTCAGGCAAACTTTGGTATGCTAAAGTCCGTATCTTCAACTGAGGCACCTATATGTAAGAATACCTTATATGTATGTAATATACATACACATCTCTGTGTAGGCATACAAATATCTCTGTGATATTTGGCCACAGCCACAGCACAAGATTTTTGGTAGATACATGGAAAAATCAGCAAAAATAAGGACAAGAGTCAGGGAGATTGTCTGTATTCGGGCCAGAAAACAATAGAGAGGGAAAAAAAAAAAAAAAAAAAAAAGATACTGAACAAATGTAAAAACTATATGGAATTTGCTATGATGAAACTGACTGAATTCCTCAAGCTTTCCCTGTGTTATTTATGCATGACTATTTATTTGCAGTAATATTTTAACCAAACTATTTTTTAAAAATGTACTGTCTGTCCAGAGCGTATTTCTTGCTGAGACAAACTGCTCCTGGATGACTACAGACCTTCTGCTGCACAGAGGGCACACAAGTATCCCTGTACGATAAAGACCCTCAATATTTTAATTCCTGGAAGATTGTTCTTTGGCCAGATGGTGTTAATTAAATGATGCACATCTTCTAAAGGCCTGAAGCGTTTTGGAAAATCATAACCAAAGTGGGTGCTGTAAATAACAAAGATTTTGTTGCTTTTGTCTCCAGAGAACCGAATACATAATACAAAGTCCATGAGGGCATGTGGTTACAAACCATTGTTTTCAAGGGTTGCAGTTTTTACAGTTTGTAGAACCCAATGAATATACACTGTTTAGCTAATTGAATTTTAAAATTACACTCTAACAACAGGTAGAACCATTCTGTTTTCTTTGATCATCTTCACTAGCCACAGAACAACTCTACAGCAATTTAAATAAAAACACAGTAATTTAATTAAAACCAATATCTGAGATTTAGAAGCAAGAAAAACAATATTATCTAATAATACAGATGATGTGGGCTTTTTATCTCTTTACTCTGAAAAAAAAGTAAAGTTGTCATGCACAGAGAACTAAAAATAATCTTCACAAACTCTCATGTGATTCTATATTCATTTTTCTGAAAAAGAAAGAAGTAACCACTGATCTGGGACCCCAAGGTTGAAGAAGGCTCGAAGAAAACGACATAAATCTGCAGGCATTTCTTCCTGTTCCACAGGCCTAAATCCTTGCATCCATTCATATCTATCAGACTAATAATTTAAAAATCTAATTAGTCATGGATGTTGACTTACCTGTCTTTAAATCACTATACAGTCAAAATAGCTTAACATTAACATTATTTATATTTTGAAGGTGAACGGGTAATATTAACACAGCAATGGTTTCCTACAGATAAGAATCTCTGGTTTTGCAATCTTTGCGATCTTTACTATGTCCATTTAATTTAACTGCATCCAATTTTGTCTCC
Organism: Crypturellus tataupa; assembly: GCA_034781795.1. NCBI lineage: Eukaryota > Metazoa > Chordata > Aves > Tinamiformes > Tinamidae > Crypturellus > Crypturellus tataupa. The sequence goes on along the minus strand of JAWLRI010000700.1, from coordinate 2,823,647 downwards.
CTGGCTTCCCATGTTACCCTAGAGAAGCACTGACTGCATCCATTTGCCATGTCTGAGCTGGCTTAGTGAGACAAGAGAAGAGAAAAGCAACACATCACTCAGGTAATACAAGTCCCAGATATTACCTGTTAGAAGAAAATCACATGCAGAGATTTTCACTGCATCGCATTTGAAGCATTCTGTTGAACTCTTTTCTCTTCCTATTCGTCTAGTTAAAGTGGATTTTGTCAGAGTGCCTGTGACAAAAATATTCTCAAAAAAAAAAAGAAAGACTTTATGCTATGCAGTCAGACAAATGGAGATAGAAAGAAGTATCAACAGGAAATGTAGTCAAAAGAGACAGCCATTAGAACAGCTTTTGTGCTTTCTGCAGCATGTCATTTTTGCCAGCTTCATGATGATAGCAGCAATGCACAAAATAAGGATATTCAAATTATTCAGCAAAGACAGGCGCCTCAATGGTACAGAGTATCTGCAAAGGCAGCAGGAAGCAAAAAGCAAATAACTTCAGCCTCTCAGTCCCAAATTGTTGAGCTGGCATGTTATGAAACCTATTTTACGCTTTTACATTATACAATAGTAGAAATTATTGTGATCATTCTAGATGAAGCTGATGATAGTAGGACAAAATCGTACAGAAGAAAAAAACAAAGCAGGAAAATACAAGGCAAACTTCTACCTCAGCTCATCAGTGCCTCGCCTAGTTTACAAATGCTTACAAACACATTGCTTTCTCAAGGACTGTGATATTACCTTTGTAATTGTAAGCACTCAAATGCCAATCTCATCACAGTATGGCAGGTGCGTAAATCAGTAAATATTTTGTATTTTGATAAGAAATATCTGGAGAAAAAATAAAAACAACAAGCAAAAAAAACTGATAATGTTGTTATAATCTGAACATTCTTCTGGACATACTTTAAAATGGAGAGACAACAACACAGTATTTTTCACGACAATCTCCAAAGCAGAAAGCTGGTTCTTCATTTGCCAATGTCTCAAAGTCTTCCCAGCTGTTCAGAGATCTCAAGAACTACTTTTTCTTTTTTTCCCCCAAACCTACCTCCTACATGCCTACATCCTATCCACAGATCTCTAATTAACTTTCTAAAGTGATTTGTTGGAGTGAAAATACTTCGTATTTTGTATAGAACTAATTAGGGTTGACAGAAATAGAAAATGCCACCATCAGTTTTAATAAAGCTGAAGGTTAGTTTTAAAATTTTCATGCTGACCTGCTGCCACTACAAAATTTCATTTATTAGTACATTTTCCTGCAAATATTTTCCCATATTCTTTTAACACATGATTATATATTTTGCGCTGCTGATACCTCTGTCTGCTCTGAGGTGCTGATGTATTCTAGCAAACTGCAGCAAGAACTCCTGAGGTTACAGAAACGTAGTGGGGGGAAAAAGGCCTAATCACAATACATTCTTTTACAAATACAAATCATCTGTACTGGTTTTAGCAAAGTTAGAGGTTACAGACAGTCTCCTTGGATTAAAGGAATGGTCCATACAGCTGAGGTGGTCCCTGAAAGCCACAGCACTGCATTTCTTGAAGAGCAGCAGAAGACCGGGCAAGAGAAGGCACTGACTGAAGCCTCCTCTGGTAATTCCTCCTGGTGTCCAAGAGTCCCTGAACCAGGGACTACCTCACCTGGAGCCAGCACCAAACATGCCCATCACATTGGGCAGCTATAGACAGATTGTCCCTCCAAGAGCAGCGCTTCTGAGGCCATTTAGCGTATTCGGTAGCGTCCTGAGGCAACTAACTCCATGACTAATTTGTGATAGGTGAAAGAGCTATTTTCTTTTCTTTTCTTTTCTGATACTCCTTTGTCCTTATATTATGAGAAAATGATAGCTATCTGGCGTAACTAATATAACGATTTATCTCCCAGATTTTATGTTTCTTTCCAGCACTTAGAGGTGTTATACTGAACAGCCTCATAAAATATCAATTTACTACTGAAGCATTAAGCACTCTCAAAAGAAAATACTGAATTAAATAAACTCACAAAGAAATCTCTACTTTGGAATGGATCTTTATATTAGAATTTTTCCTGTTAAAAAAATCCTTTGTAGTGTTAGTATCATATATCTCAAAATAGAGCTTTCAAGTTTATTTCAGAGGAGCTGGAAAATGACTTTTAATGCCAAGAGAACATCTTTGGAAGTCATGGCAAAGAAAATTTCCTAGCAAAGTACACCCTGTGAGACTTTTCAGCTACATTAAAAGAAGCAAGCAAACAAAATCTTTTATTTAAAAACTGATGTTCATCAGCTCTGTACTTATGCCTATATGCCCTGGGCATTGAACTTATACATACATATATATTCACTCAGAAACACTCTTGTCATAATTGCATCAAGAGAGGAAACACAAACAGCATTACAGGAATTGCACAGATATTTAGTAGGATAGATTCTCATAATTTTGTTCCATATATTTAGCAATCTTTTTTATAGGTTTCTTATTTCTATTTTTACTGTGTTGCATTTTCTTTCTTTTTATTTTCCTCTATTGAAATATTGTAAGAAAAACCCAAAAGGGAAAATTCACCCTTTCCTCAAAAAGGTAAAGGATAGGACAAAGCAGTCCTAAGTTTCTTGCATTTATTGCTGATCATAATGGTTTTCATAAAGAAAGCACGAAAAGAAAAAAGAACATTTCTTCTTTAAAAACGATCATCAAATGTAAAGGCTTGGCTAGCTGCAGGCAGGAGGCAGCACCACACAGAGATCTGACATCCACTGTTAGCTGGAATAGAGTCTCGCCATGCTTAGTCATCAAGGAGAAGAAAACACATGAAGACCAATGCCCATCAGTCCCGTTGAGTGTTAGCACTTCAGTTAAAATTGTGCAGGCATTGGAAAACTCTGTTAAAGGGTCATTTTAAACAGGCAAGACACAAGTTGATAGCATAAAGGACAACTGTTCCCACAGCAGAGAGCTTATCTAAAAGCAAGAATATTGCATCCACATGTCCTTGAAATCTCAATGACAGTGAAAGCTTTTTTATTCCTCATTTATACATGTATCTTCAGGCATGGGAAAATATGACCATTATGATTTTGCTTGTGGCTTTAAGGAGGGTTTCTAGTCAATACTTTTCATTCCCATTTTGCAGCAGTTTTATTAACATATATTGTGTATAAAAAAATGTCCTAGACCATAATCTCCTATGTCTGAGTCTCCTTAAGAAAGCTGAATAGAATAAAGCTATGTATTTTTGCCCTTCAGTTAAAACAATATGCGATCTATGGGTATTTACAAAAATAGTGCAATAAGCATTAAAATCAGTGCTCCAATACCATGCAAAATAGGCATTTTCATGATTGTTGTGCTTCACAGGATTCAAAATGTTTGGAAGGTAAAACTTAAACACAACACACTTTCAAATTTGTCCCCTAAGTGATTTGAGCTTGACTGCTCCCCATAGCCGTGTCAATGTCTCACCTTGTCTACACAGCCATGCAAAATCATTGCTAAGAGGGATCATAGGGTGGACCTCTCCTAGAGCAAAGACTGGATAGTAGAAATACTAGATCAAAGACTTAGTTAATTAGACTTACCTTGTCTACCTCACGGGAGTCTCCGTGGACTATCTGTCCGTTGAATGTATAGCATTGAATATGTTGTGCAACACACGAAAGAAAAAACAATAAAGTTAATTTTTTTTTAATGTCAAGATTTTTTTACCATCACTTTGTGTATAAAGAGATGTATGTATGAAAGGAACAAGGGAATTGAAAGGATATTAATGTGCTCAGCCTGAAGGATGATAGGGTACTCTGAAGACTTTATTTTTTTTTTGCTGAGATTGCAGGGTTTTGAGCCTCAGCAAAGATGTGCTTGTAAGGTTGAGGTTGAGAGGCAGTAAGAATAATTTAACTCTCTGTACAGTGCAGTAGAGGACGTTTTTAAGAGCATCCCTGCAGACCACTTTCTGATTAGCAAAATAGCACATGGAAAATGGGACATCAGTGACCTCACTGATGTGAGGCCACGAAAGACATCAGCTCAGTCCACCCTACAAGAACTACCTCTTAAAAATGTGGCCTACTTCCTTTTTTCAAACATTTATTTTATTAAATGGTTAAGTCAGGGCTGGGCTAATGTATTTTGGTCTCATGCAGTTGAAATCCACTTTCAACAAAAATTTTGCATCCCACTGCTTGTTTTTTCACCCCTACTCAGAGAATGACTTTTCCTCCTCCATCTATGGAGCCTCCATCGATGCCATCATTCCTGTGCTTCCTCGTTCTATCCTCAAGCCCAGCAGCATATCCCTGAGTACAGCAATATAAGAAAGAATAGCTCTTTCCTTTACTTTGTTTTGCCATAAGAGAAGTCTCCTGTGTATTTGTAATATTGCCCAAATTCCTCCTGTGGTACTACTAAGTTACTGCAGCATGATGAGCCGAAGTTATTCTTTCCTCAAAGCACAAATCCTAGAGATGACCAATCTATTCCCTCACATGTTGAGGGACCACTGGGTCTCTTCATCACAGGTCACTAAAAAACTCATGTGCAGCTACCAGGAAACTCTCAGGAGTTCTCAAGTTATTGGTTGGAGGATTATGTGATTTCATTTCTCCTGTGCTCAGTATAGCTGAGCCGGCAAAATTTTCTCTAAAGCCTGGACTTTGAAGTAACACTATGAGCATTGATTTTGTGCCAGCTACTGCAATCTCGCCTCACAAATAAGGATCTGGCACGTGGAATAGGTAGTTAGGAAACCCGAACTCCACAATCTAGCAATTTCCTCAAAAATTAATATACAGTAATATCATGCAATATATAGAACAGTGTGTGCAATTATGAACAAATCACAGAACCGTAGTAAGATGGAAAAAGCAGGGAATTGGAAATGCCAACAAATTCTATTTTCTATCCCAAGTCAGGCTGACTTTCCCTGTCTAATATTGGCAGGTGTTTATTCAGTTTACTCTTTAAAAATCTCGTTGGTGGTTTCAAGTAAGGTATTACCAGTCACCTCAGGGAAGCGTTATGGAGAAAAATCTCCGTAGCTGTTTGCAGTCATATCTGTTTCACAGCTAGACAAAAGGTTATCTGAGTTCTCTGGATTATGAAAAGGTCTGATTGACTTAATTGAAATTATCAGCTAAACTAAAGCTTCTTAAAGGAAAAATAAAGTGTATTAAAGGAGGAAGTAAAGTATCTTAAAGGTTGGTGTGTACATGTGTGTTAGAGAGGAGACTTTCCAGCATGAATCGGCTGCATCTTAGCAGTTTCCCAGGGGATATTTCTGCCCCCTACTCCAAGATGGTTCGTAAACCCTCCAAAACTCCAAAAACCCCTCTCCATTTTGAAAAAAATGTGCAAATATATAAATTACCTTTATGTTTTTAAGTAACACATATTACCATTCTTTGATATTGAAGATACTAGGTTTTGAGAATTCTCCTATCTATCTGACTTTTCACTTGCTTCTAACTTTTATGGATATTTTTATTATTCTAATGATTCCTTCATAAGCACTCAGAAGAGGACAGTCTTCTCTTGATAATTCTCTAATAGACTAATAACTTGAGATTCAACATATTTTTTAATTAGGACTGTGGGCATTAGGGCAACTTAGACAAACCCCAACAACAAAGTAAAATCCATAGGGCTTTGCTAAAGTATCTTGGAAAATCATAAACATTAAAAAACATCAACAGTGTTTAAAAGTTGTTCCACATGAGAATATTTCTGACAAAAATAGGTTGGAAAGACAGAATCTCAAGGACATATCAAAAGCTCTGCAATGGGAAGATAAAATACCTGACTACTGAAAGAGTAAAGAATTAATTTATGGACTATTTCTGCTAATTATAAAATAAAATATCTTCCTCATTTATTTACTGGGTTATATGAAGATAGTCATCTGAACAAGAACAGGGTAATGCCAGTGATTAAATATATATATATATCCCTCTGAATCCACTGTCTTGTAAGGCTTGAGAGACAAGTACCAGAGGCACACAGCTGGCAAGTGTAGAGTTAGCCATAAAGTACATGAATTTAAAAAGTGAGTCAGGATGTTTCATTTCTGCAGAACTTTTTTAGGAAACAAAATTCCCCTCACGATTGTGTCTATTTCTACACAGATAGCTAATAGCATAACAAATTGGTAAAGGTAGTATTAGGTTTTTTTTATTGTTTTAACAGTTAACTGAGAGCAGAACATGGCCTATCAATACTCATAAAGCAAAAACTTTATTGTAACAATTAAGTTGCCTAGTGCCCATAAAGAGAAAACTTTGTGTTGAAAGCAAGCTGTTCCCTAGATAGAAAACATTAATTGCCCTCAAAGAGTAATAAGAAAAATAATCTGATTTGAGTAGGTTGAGCTCATGCTGTCAATCTTCCTGCTTCGAGATGCTGCAAGTCTCAGCTCCTCTCCCATTCCCCAGCCCACAAGTCTGACCTTGCAACCAGTCTTTCCTGAACCGTCTTGCAGAAATCCACACAGACTTTTGTATTGACATTGCTGGGGTTGAGAGGGGAAACATTTTCACCTGTGTGTCAAGACCATGACTATGTTTGATTTGACATTTCTTGCAGCAAATTAAGTAAATAAAGTATGATAATAATCATATTAAAAATTATTTGGGTGCTAATTCTGCCAGGATTTCTAGATTCTGTTGTGTTTGTGCATATGCTTCCCTTTTCCCCTTGCTGCCATATATTGAAGGATTGTTGAAGGACCTAGCATTTTTTAGCTCTTCTGGAAGCTAAATTTTTGGAGTGTAGATGCCTTGTCCAGTATATCTGGGGGTGTGACCTTTGAAGAGAAGCAGAAAGCCCAAGTTGCCACCTATTCAGCTTTGGTCTTTACTCTCTTACTGGTTTTGGTCTCCTTTCTGTTGAAGGCAAAGGCTGTCAGTTTGCCAGATTAAGATTAGCTTCCTGTGATTACCCTGTCAAAAATCCCAAGTGAGGGACCAGTAGACTAGCGCTTTAAAATTGGAAGTTCCAATGTTGCCTGGAGTTTGGGTAGACCCATGGGCACTCATTCAGCATCATTTTCTTCCCTTTCATGAAAAAAAATATGACAGTATTAGTACCAAGGAGAAAAACAGTAATTAATACTTCTGGGGTTTATCAGTGTTCAGAGAAAGACATTAAATTTCTCAAAAACCTCTCATTGCTAGTGCTGGTTGATTCTTGCAACATTCTCATGGAAATTTCAATGTGCTGAGTAATATTTCTCTGTGCTTTTTGAAATCACAGATTTCCTTAGATTATACCATTCTCCTGAACTAAAGAAAGAGTGAATTTGTAAGATATCACCCTGCATTCACCTTTTGATGTCCATGAATCTTCTAACATCACTTTCAAAATATTCAGGAAAGCAAACAGAAAGAAAAAATGTTCAACACAGAAAATTTCCTATGGCCTTTGTGCAATGTAACAAACTCTTTCAGGTTGTAAGCAGCATTATATTGCAGTCAATTCATCAATAAATCTATAAATATTCTCAGTTAATTCAGGCATTTAAATCAATTACAATGATTACTAATACAATGCCTTTGAGAAATGAGATTTCTACTATCTGTAGTAAATAAGCAGGTTGATGACCTCTCTCCTTTCCTGGAGAGGAGAGGGAAAATACAAGAAAAACAACCATGTGTATGAAAAATTGATTAGTTGCCTTGCATTTATCTGATTATGAAATGTTTGGGTACAACCATCTTATAATTCAATTTGATTGTTTCCACTGAAGTCTGTTGCCTGGAAGCAACAAGAATATGAAAACACTTTCAAAAGATTTAATTAAAATGGGATATAGCATAGTATTTTCACATTTTTTCTTAAAACATGGAAAATGTGACAAATAGATGTACTTGGAAAAAAAAAGATAGTTATTTTAGTAGACATAATAAAATATCTTATATGCAACACTTATCTAAGTGTTCTTATCTAAGAACAATGATTCTTTCTCCACATGAGGAAGAACTTCTTTCCTGTGAGGGTGACAGAGCCCTGGCACAGGCTGCCCAGAGAGGCTGTGGAGT
>JAWLRI010000700.1:2804968-2815514 GCA_034781795.1 Crypturellus tataupa | reverse complement strand
CTCTGGGTGTCCCTGCTGGAGCAGGGGGTTGGACTAGATGATCTCTAGAGGTCCCTTCCAACCTCAACCATTCTGAGATTCTGTGTAATAAGATGTGTATGTATTACTTTTCAAATGATATCATCAACTTTGCATATAAATCAAAATATGTATGTTAGGGTAATATTGATCTAGGGGAAAATCAAAATATTTTAAATTAAACTTTCCATGAGCTGAATCCTACAGCCATATTCCTTCAGATTACACTGAAAATAGGTACCTGATGAAATATAACAGCAAGTTATATTCATAAGCTTCTACTCACCCAAGAAATATTTTAGGCAAGATCTGGATCTAATGCTATTTTGGAGGAGGGGAATTTAATACAATATTTTTAGTATGTTCCATAGTTAGATCATATTGCAAGAAGTGAGACCTCATTAAAACAGTGTATTAGGAAGGATAACACAGTGTAGGAGTTTTTATTCAAGAACTCATTAGGAAAGAGATTCTTCAACTTTCTTGCTGAAGAAATCCCTCAAAAATAATAAATAAATAGTCAGAACTGAAAAGAATAAACTCATGAATGAATTTGACATAATAGAAAGGTGCATACTGGAAAATGGGGAAAAAAACCATATATTAATTGAAAGATATCAGGGATGTTGAGACCTTTACAGCTGCTAAATTTAGATTCTTATGTGTAATTCTCTTTCGCAATAATGTCTTACTTTTATTTAAATGTGAATTTATTATTCTGGATCTAGGCACTACTAGTATGATTTATAATCTTATGTGTTTTGGTTGAGATATAAGAGAAATAACACAAAATTCCTGACCAGTATTGGGTAAATGACTTCTTACTTAATTCTGGTAAGTAAAACACTACTATTGTTACAGCTCAACTGGTTTATGACTTAGCTTTGGCCCAGGGACATTGTTGAACTTCTAAAGTTCAGATTTCTACTATTAAAAAGACTGTGCTCATGCTCCTCCTAGGTAAGAATAAAACTTAGCTGCCAGCCTGGGACAAAACCGTAAGAACTTTCCACTTTCCTCATCCTTTTGACAAAACACTGAAGCAGGTTTTTGTGCTGGCCACTTGGCATTTCTAATAGGCTGCTTAAGGGGTGCTCTTTCTCTGACCTTTAAGAAGGGTTAGTGAATCCCAATAGCTGAATCACACTTTAAAAACAGCTCTTGAGTGATTTGCTCTTCATACTGAGAAAATAATGTCTTCTGACATGAACCAAAATTCAAAGATTCCCTAGGCCAGTTAGCATCCCATGATCAATTTTGTCAGTGCTTTTGTTTATATTTGTAAGCACACCTGAGGACAGTAACCAGGCTTCTGGTCTTGTGCAAACAATATTAACAGATAGCAAGACATGCCTTAAGAGTTTAGTTAATCCAATTAAAATTCAGCTCCTTATACATTAGTCGGTATAGCTTTCCAGCTATACCATACAAACTTGCTAAAAACAACTTGCCAAACTTGCCAAAAGAATACCATGGATTTTAATCATTAAAGTCCTATACACTTAAGTGAAGCACTTAGACACTTAAGGGTATAAGTTTAAGTGTATGCACTTAAAATCCTGTACACTTAAGGGATTCTTCTCTCTCTGGAGGACTAGAGAGCAACTGACAGAGGTAGGACCTCTTCTAAAACTACAGTTTCCTCAACTACTGTTTTAAAAGAACTTCATTTACCTCTTGAAAGCGAGGGTCCAGTGATGCACTCAGATTGGGCAGACTGGTCTCCCATGCATGTTTCTGTTGGTTAAACAGAATACATTCAGAAGGCTTAATGACACATATTTGACTCTATCTTTACAGTGAAGTAAAATTATATGCCTACCTGGGTTTAATGCACCACAGCTGGCGCACAGTGAATGCACAGTGCTGTAGTTTAGTATTTATTCTTGCCCAGAAAAGCAAACCCTTATGGTAACAAAACACAGGAAAAACAGAAAGGGGGAAAAAAAAAGCCTATTTCTTAGCCTGAATTAGGAGAAGGGAGATTAACACGTCTAGCAGCACATCAGGTAACTGAACCTCCACTTTGGTGAACAGAGGTTCACTTGGCCCAGGAGTGATTCCACTAGCCCCAGAGCAGACAGCTTGTCAGCTGAATTCCTCCTCTGACTACACCACCACTGACTGGCACAGAAACTGACGCACATAACATATAGGTAGACATCTCAGTTTAGAAGCAGCATCCTTGATATTAATCCTACCCAGAGGATCACCACATTATTGATAAAATTGATCGGGTGGTATCTCCAAACCGGTTCCAGGTATGTACTAGGGTCTTGGAGATGAATGCTTTTTTATCAGGTTAAAAAACAAAACCAAACCAAACAAAATAAAAACTCCATAGTACTTGTCAGTCTTTGGACTTTTTTTCCTGCTTCTGTCTCACTCTACTGGAAGAGGAGAGACTAACTATTTCTTTGCTACCAAAACAACACTTGTTCCATCTTTCTGTTCTCTTTTTTAGGGACACTCTCTGGAATCATAATAGAGTGAAATTGGTGCACAAATAAATTACTATCCTTCTTTATCACAAATGAAGAAGTAACTGACCTGCTATTAGAAGTTGTGAGTAAAATAGAAGCAGCTAAAAAAATTCCTGGAGATGAAGAGGACATTTTAAACTGGTCCATTTTAGTACTTCTATATATTCAAAAATATTGTCACAAGAGAAAAAAAAATCAGTGCAGGAGCCTTCAACCTCTCCTCACCATGAATCTGGAAAAAAAATGGTCCTTACAGGCCCAACAGGAGGATGCTAAGGAGAGGGGAAGAAAAATAGCAAAATAGTCTTCTCACTGTAGAGGGAAAATGTTCTGAATATTTCATGCCAAAGTTATTTTAAATTTCACAATGTCACTTCTGTGGTATCACATTTTTTTCTAGTTTATGTTGCTAAAAAAAATCACTGTCTCCTCATATCTGACCAGGTAATTCTGTACTATTATGCTGTCGAGTATCTGAAACATTCTATGTAATATATTCAGAATAACCTGCAAAATGCTATAGGTAAGTAGGCTGTAAGACATGGACTACTTTGTTATTTACTGCTTTCCTAGCTGCTTTTGCATGACATAAAAAATTTCAAATACAAATATGTTTCTGTGTTTGCATGTAGACCTGTTTATACAGAAAGACAATATAATTCTGTAGAAAACATAATCCAATAAGGAACAAAGAAAGGTGAATAACAATATTTTCCAGAGGATCATGATTCTAAAAGTTGGATTTTTATTATTTCCACTGTGATTGATTTTATACTTTTAAATTACTATCTGGGGCTAATCCAGAGTTCTTACTAGTGCTTTTGTATAGAAAATTCTGTTTTCCTGAAAAAGATACTTGATTTTTAAGCCTTTAGACCTTTTGCCTCACTTGATGCCCTTTCTCTCTGCTTGTCACATACTTGTTCACATATACTAGGTGAGAATAAGGCCTTATAACCAGGATGAAAAATCCATAGACATCCTAAGTAAATACTTACGAACAGGTGCTGGGCTTCACATGGTCAATACAGGTTAGTGAAGTTTATTAACTTATAATTCAGGCAATTTAAAATCTATGTGCTTCTTATAGCCTGGCCTAGGGATATCAAACAAGTATGTTTGCTTACTATTTTATCTCTTTCAAAAGCTTGAGGAGTCTGTTAAGATCTGAAATCGAAGGAATAAAATAGTACTTATCGTATTTAGCTGGCAACAGCATTCCGATTTATTATTTATTCTGTAAATAACTTATTTCAGCTTTCCTGTTTTGTAGGGTTTTTTTTTCCTTCCTCATTTCATCCCATATTTATTATCCATTTCTGATGGCATGATCTGCACTCATTATCTTTTCCTTTCCCTTTCCGCATTTTTATGCTCTTTAATCTCCACTGTATTTGCTTTACTGCCTTGTTTTTTTCCTCCTAAAAATTCTATTCAGTAATTACTACCTCTCACATGTAGCCCTCTTACTTTCCCAAATTACATCTTACGGCTCATTCCTTTCCCAAGGGCTTTCTTCTCCCACATGCACTCTTCTCAGTTATGTGGTCTACTTTCAAATAGTGCTCAGACTAACATCCAGGAGGTCTCATCTACTATCAATACAATGGGTTTTTGTACTCTCTTCTCCCAGGCAAAACATTGGATAAGAAGCTCTCCTCCTAAGAGACTGTTTAAGTGCAGGACGCAGTAAACTATAAGGAGATAAATGAATTTAGAGTACATTATCTACACCCACCTGTGTCAGATACTTATCTTTGGAAGGGATGAATCACCACCTGGAGCGTCTCATCACTCTATGCTGACTGTAGGTGAGAACCTGGATGAGTAGCTTGGAAAAGCTGTTGGAAAATAAGGAAGGAAAGGAAGGAAAGGAAGGAAGGGAGGAAGGGAGGAAGGGAGGAAGGAAGAGCAGCCAATGCCAGAGGTTAAAAGTTCTGTGCTTGAATCAATCCAAACTTTAATCACTCCAAACTTTGATCTCAGGGAGATTATAAGTAACTCCAGAGATAGAGTCCGCCTTGCCGATCATAACCACCTTTTTTGGAGGAGATGAACTGCCTTTTGGAGGAGTGTGTTATTTGACTAAAGAGGAAGGGCAAGGGGATTAACTTAGACCAGTCAGACTAACTTTTAAACACCTGGGTCACTCAAGCTGTGGGTGTTGAAAGTCATGTTGTCACAGAGTAAAATTGAGGGGGAAATATAGCAGTCAGTAGCAATTCGGTGCTACATTGCTTGTAAAACAGCTTAAAAACTAGAGTACTGTGCATTGCACTGAGCAATGAACAGTGACTCCTTTTCTGAAATTAGCCTTTGGTCAGTGTTCATCACAGACAACTCCAGAAGTCAGGACAAACACTTAAATCTTTCAATAAGTTTATTGCTGCTTATATTGCCTATGTTCAAGATTCAGGAACTATCAAAATTCAGACAAAGATGACACACAACAAGCCCCTTTAATCAAGTTTATTTCTTTTTTTTTTTTTCCAAATCCATGTATTTATGTATTATGCATATTTTATGGTCATCATGCATACAAATCAGTTAAGGAAGCATTTGTTTCCCTTATGAGTGACTACAGTGACAAAGATGTGCTTTGAAATTTGTTTGAAAGGTTGTATGCTATTACTGTACATTTTTACCACCCTCAGAATAAGAGGTTAATTGCAGACTACCCTGAAAATAATGAGATAGCATCACCGCTTACAGACATCGCATACAACGTGAACTTTTGACTATTTTTCATTGACAGGTGTAATAAGAAAAAAAAAAAGTGCATGACAACTGGATTAGTAATATGCTATTTTATTCTGAGTAACCCCTGTGCAACTCCTGCACTGTGTGCCCTGGATTGAGCCAGTCTCAGAAGCCCAGATCAGATGTGCTCCTGGTGCACAGCGTGTCTCTTCAGAGGGGTGAGGAGCAGACTGGAACCCCAGACTCCTCTGTAGCCTGGAGAAGGCACCTCCTGCCACGTCTGCCCATGAGGCAGTGGTCTTGTCTGGGGTTCAGGACTCTGCTCTCTTTGAGTGTGGAGAAGCAACAAAATGTCTGTGCAAATGCTCTTGTCGCTCAAAAGCAATAACCTACTCTTTCTTGCAACCGGTTCACAGGGTACAGGAGTGACTGAACAGAAGCTCTAGCTGAAAACACTGAAAGGTTTATGATGAGGTTAATTATGAGGTTTAGACTTACTTCTGAATGTTGCACTACATCTCTGTTGTATCAGATATTGATTTGTCTGGTTTATTGACAATTTTGTCACCGTTTTGGTTAGAGAAAGTCTCTCCGAATGTGGCAGTCTATGCTTATACCCTGCCATGGAAGACAGTTAAAAAACAGGTACCTTTTATTTTCCCTGAGGACAGCTTGTACAGAAGAGTTTGTTACAATTAATTTATCATTTGTGTAATATTAATGTTTACATTAGCCTAGTAATAGAATGAACCATCAAACCATGCCTGATTTAGAAGCTAGTTCCAGATACTTTGCAAATCAAACAAATTACAAACAGAAATAGAGATGAAAAAAGGAATGATATTCTTACACACACTCATATGACAAATATCAATTGAACAAAATAGCTCTTATTGGAGACAGTTTTTATTGTCTGCATAACCACAATCTTGAGTATAGAATGATATAAATCATATGATGTGTCAAAACATTATGAGGATATCTAGTAAGTAAGTGTTTAAAGTTACTAAAATTCTGGCACAGGCAGTCTGTTTGAGTGTGTCCAAAGAATGAGGCAGTGAGACATAGCTGAACTGCCAAAAACAGGAAAAATTATCTCTCTGTTTTTCAAGTAATAAAAACTTGGATTTTACAAATGATCCATAATAAAAACAATGCACTTTTATGAGTATCTACTGGTACTGCAATAAAACCAACCTTTAAGTGTAAGCTCTACTGCTAAATAACTTTCTCAGCAATCATTCTGGACTTCAAAAAAACCAAAAATATTTAGTAATAATAAAGTCCTTTTCACATAAAGGTATAAAAGCCAACAAAGGGATTCAAGGCCAATTTTCTCTGATTATGCAAAAGATAAGCGAGGCAAAGAGGTATTAAACTACCCAAGTGAGACACTAACAGCTGAAAATATAGCTCATGAAAGGAAGACTGAAACCAATAAGATAATGAGAAGCTTTTCTATTGATTTTAATAGAGTCAGTATTTTATCTGTCTTTCTGACTCTGGCCTGGTACTCAACTTCAAGAGAAAGGCCCTCCTGTTGGAGACCTTCCAAATGCTGCCTTTCACTGGATGCCTGAAGAAATGAGCTTTTACCTGGAAGATGAATTTTTCACAAGAAAACTGAAAATACAGCTCTCAACTAGGTGTCTTGGTTAACAGACTGAATCCGCCCCAAAATGTGTTAAAGAAAAGAATCTGGGATGGAGGAAATGGTTTATTGTTAAATCTGGCAAAGGGGAAGCAATAGTGTCTCTGTAGAAAGATGATCTAGACCATCATGTCAAGATAATCTGCACTAATTCTCAGACCTAGGTGCATGGCAGTACAGAAATGCTCCTTCGTCCCGTACCATTTAAGGATTTTTGCCCCTAAGCTGGTGTTGGTTGCACTTGACTGATATCTGTCCTGTAATTCTTTCATATTCTGAAAAATATTCTGTTGTGCAATATGGTTTTAAACTACCTTCATGAAATATGAATACATTATGATTTTCACCCATGTTGATCTCTTTAGTAATACATTCAAAAATATTCAAGCAAATTTGTGAAGGTCAGGCTTCCAATGAGAAAGCTATGCCAACTAGTCTTTATTGCATTACACATATTTTTGTGTTCTCATATCATCCAGATTCCAAAATGGAACCAAACTCTGAGCTTTATATTCAGTGGCAGTTTGTTTTTTCCCCTGCTTTCCTTTTCTGACTTACACCAGGGAACTTTGCAGCCCTCCTCTTGTGATGCACTTCATGTTTAATGACTTTTTTTTGAACTCCTTCAATGCTTCTTTCTACTAAAACACTTGGAATTCATAAGTCTGCAAAAATATTTTCTTCTCTACTAATTGATTGTGATGTTTTTGGACTTCAGCATTTCTTCAGGACTAAATTGCAGACAAATCGTGAAAACCTCATTTATGTTGCGGTAAAATAGCTCATTTGTGCTTTGGTTTGCTAAATTACTAAGTAAGGGAGAGACCAGTACTCACAACCTAGGAAACTGAGTCATAAATTGCAAAACATAAAATGTGAAAAAAAAAAATCCTCTATGACTTCCTAGAGATAATGGGATTTGTTGCTGCCTACCATCTTTGTGTCTGCCTGCCTTTCTTATAATTTCTAGAAATGCTTTTCATGTCAAGTGGCTCAATGTGCCTTTCTCCTTCTCTATTATCAAAAAATAAGTGTGCCAAAATTAATGTAAATAATCACATGAGAGAATATATATTAATTTCTATCTTCCATCATCTCTACAAGGTCAGCAAGAGTAGATGTAGAAAGAAAAAAGTGCCAGAGACCAAGGACATATAACAGCTCCGGATTCAGTCGCTGAGGCATGTAGGGATTTGCAGAGACTCACTTTTCCTTCTGTACTTGATGAGGCTCCCCCTAGCACCCCTAACACAGCCCACAAACAAGACTGCAACAACACTGCAATTCTGCACATCCCACCATGTGTCAAGAGAAAGAAGCTCTTCTCCAAGACTCTCATCAGGATGTTAAAAAAAAAAAAAAAAAAAGTTTACTTCTAATTTGTAAGGGTGTAAAATTAATTATAAGATCAATTTTTTCTCAGGTAGCTAAGCAGACTTTTACCTCTTATCTCTAGGGTTCTGTCCACTTAAAAACAATTTTACAGTGTGTTTTTTTGCCTTCTTTGCCCTTCTATTTTCTATCTTTTTATTCAACTAAACATCATAGAATTATTTGCACTTACTACTTGGAAAAAGAATGGGTTGTCTGTACTAAAAAGAAAAAGCATATAATGTTTCCTTTGAATAGCAATAGTATTTTATCAGGCTGAAGTGGATGTAGGAGGTTTTTCTGGTCAATTACTCACTATCACACAAGACCTCCATCATGCTTTTTCAGAAACACACAGGGCTAGCATCTTTGGGGTAATAGAAAATGGAATTCCTTTTTCTGTAAAATGGCTAGAATTAATTAGAATGGACAGTCTGTGAACAGCATTTTCAGCTAACCGGTGGAAGGAGGTATCATAAAAATAACAATAATCAGAGATCATTTCTGTGGGAATGAACCAAATCTGTCACCTAAGGGTAGATGTGCCAGGCACAGCATAATAAATTATAGTTCCAGACAAAGCCTTTATACTCCACTGAAAGCCCTTTTACTACATCTTTCTAGTGAACCATTACTTTTCTTCAGTGTCAATATCACTACTGCATTCATTATTATACCCTGGAGGATACACGGTTTATCAGAGTTATTCAAGATGTCCAGAAGAGTATCCCAGAGCTCCCAGAGTATCCCAGAGTCCATAATCTTCTTGGAGAGCAGAATTGTCAGTAGGCACCAAACGTTGTGTTTCCATTAGGAAACATCAGTGGTAACCTGAGTCACTGCTACCCACTTTTTAAGTTTTATTTAAGGACCGAAACAAACAAAAAGTCATTTATCTTTGCATATATGTGAGTAACAAAACATGCATCTATCAAACTAGTGGCTTGACAAAGACTTGCTATAACCTTTGACTGCTCAGACTTCTGTGATTATTTTTTTCATCTAGTAGAGAGATAAAGTTTTGGAAGAGTGCAGGGGAAATCCTTCTTTTTCAGTGGGAGGGGTAACTGGAGTTTGAATGTAGAAATATATACATGCACTTTTATTTTAAAATGACTATCCCAAAGACAAAATTTAAGAAGAATGCTCTTTTATTTTCTTTTTTTTTTTTAAGTAGTTCACACTGAAATAATTGCCATTCTTGTTTGTGTAGTGTAGGGTCATTCTTCAAGCACGGCAGAGTGTAGGAATATTTAAAAGAATATGATAAAGATAATGATTCAGGAAACTTAGCATAATTAAATAAAACAAGTTAGACACATTTGCATAGATGTGAATTTACCTGAGTGAGTTATTGACAACAAGTTAAAGGAGAGGTGAGCTAGCTGTCAGATTTGCAAGTTACAAATGTCATTGTGAATAAATAAACCTCATAAATGTAATATACAGAATCATAAACCTCATAAAAATACAATGTCGAAAATCATAAACAGAACATTTATTTCAAAACCTGAGTTACTGAATTCTAAGGAAGCAAATCAAAAGGGCACAATCTCTGAAATTATTAAAAGATAGAGCTAAACAGTGAACAGAAAGTGTTTAACACCATAATGCCCCCCTTCCTCCCACTGTGATGCTCTCACTTCACATTTTCCCAAAGGTAATGCTGAGAAAAGTATGGAGCAAATAAGAGAAGAAGTTAAAAGAGAAAATCTAAAAAGAAAATAGATGGATTTATAAGATGCCCCAAAAAGAGGATTTGAATGTTCTCTCTGTTTCCTGGCTGATGACAAAGAGATTTGCCAGGTCAGCCAGCTTGCCAAGAGCTGGACATATGAGTGGTTGCTTCTCTCATTCAGTGGAAACTGCTCTCCACACTAAATAATCAGATAAATTACTTTTTAGGTCCTTTTGTCTGCTTAGTACGATAGGGGACGCATAAATACACTGAAGGCCATAAGAAACCATTTCTAAAGCAGTGACCATGATGGCTAAATCTTTTAAATTCATGGCATGGTACACAACAGCTATCAAAAAATTAAACACTATTGAGCAAGGAGCCTAACTGCAAACTTAAAGGCTTAAACGGGTACCTTGGGAGATTAGCAAAGGAATAACACATGTCCTTTCCAGAAAATGACTACAGCTAGAGAGTGGACATTAGGACCAAAAAAAACAGAAGAGTTAACACTGTAAATCTAGTTAAGCCACAAATGGGTAAGTATGACACCCAACAAGAAAGAAATAAAGAGAGAAAGAGAGAAAGAGAGAGAGAAAGAGAGAAAGAGAGAAAGAGAGAAAGAGAGAAAGAGAGAAAGAGAGA
>JAWLRI010000700.1:2777999-2804868 GCA_034781795.1 Crypturellus tataupa | reverse complement strand
TGCGTGTGCAGGGGGGTTGGACTAGATGACCTCTAGAGGTCCCTTCCAACCTTAGGCATTCTATGATTCTATGATTGTTCTTTGAGGAGGTGGTCCCTGGAGATTCACCAACTCTCATGAGTCCATTTCCTCTCAGGGGAGCATCCCATGAGACAGGTAAACATGTAGTTATACTACTTCTAAATAAAGTGTCCTCAGTACAGAAAGTTATACAAGCACTTTCTATCAATTTCCATGGGCTCAAAAATGTTACCACTGAGAGAATTTCCCTTATCCGTTGTTCTGAACCTGTTATACTTTTCTCTGCATTCCTATTGATTACCTGTTTCCAGAACAATAACCATTATTTATTTTTACCTTTTAAACCTTTTTTTTTTTCCATCACCATCTACTAATATTTTTCCAATGGCAACTGTTACTTGCAGTCAGTTCATTTTGTATGGTCCAACCTCTATTTGTAATTTTTCAAGTGGCATCTTTATGGATGTCATATGTCTCCACTCATCTTTGAAAGTGTGTTACTTCACTGTACTACCACTTTGAAATCACTGCTCTGAACTCTTCCATGGCATGTATAAAATTTACAACAGCTAGGGCTGCTGATGCATTCAAATTACCTCCTCTTTGCCCTTGCAATTCTGTATTTACCAATTGTCTTACATTTAGGTTGTACTTTATATGAATTGAAATCTGTCTTTTGACAGTGCACAGTCATACTGGCGTCCTGACACATCACTGGCACTCCTGGACATTAAAGTTCTATTGTCAGGTTGACACACAGTTTTATTGTCAGGATAGTGAGTCACTCACCTGTTATCCATTCCCGGGTATTGCAGTTTCAGGTATATCTACGCTTCATCAAATATTTAAGTATAGATGCACTCAAGTGAGCTTAAAATTCGCTGGATAGAAAGTTGCCGGAAACTAGAAAAAGAAAGTTGCAGCTCCTCTATGACATTCAGTAGGTGCATAAATTTGCAGTGGATAATGTCTTCCTATCGATCTTTTTGGAGATGACCCTAGCGGTTTTTGAACTTACAGGCAAACAGGACTGTATCTTGCATCCAGTGTGCTTGCCTGCTGGCAAGGCCCCAGACTGTGCAGGAAGCGAGGGCCAAAGACTCTGGCAGAATAAGTATACTGCAAGGCTTCTGTTTTCATTTCCAGGCCGTTCTCCCTGGGAATCTTTTGGAATCTGCTTGGTTTGGGTCCTCCCATTTACACCAAATATGCTTCTCTATTGTCAGCATTGCCTGTGTGATTGCAAAGGTGCAGAGGTTGCGTGTGGACAGCAGTCTGATTCAAGTGGTTGAAGGACTATGGTCTTTAGTAAGGCAGAGTTTCAAGCAGCCACAGAATCAGTTCTGTAAATCACAGCTTAGCTAAAGAGCCATTTTTGTTCAGAGTGTGTAGAGGAAGGTCTTCCAGGAGCCATTTCTAATGAGTGCAGTTTTTAACTGTTGCAGATGTGTACAGCAGTCATAATGTCTTCCCAGAGGATTGCTGTTCTGAAAGACCCCTGGCTGCTTTTGAATCTGCAGAAACTCTTTGTACTACTCAGTACTTACATGAATATTGGGATAAGTTTTAGGCCATGGGCAAATGTCAAAGTAGGTGATACAGCTATGGACCTCATCCTGTCTGCTTCTGGAAATCTCCAAGGATGCAGGTGCATGAGGTGGCCTTGAAAATCCCAGGAAGCGTCACACAGCTGCTAATCTGTAAAATGCATGGCCAATGTATAAAAACAGTGATTGCAAAAAATGGAGAGCCATCAGTGCCTCTGCAAAAAATAAAAAAGTCGTGGGGCCCAGACAAGGTGGATATGCATTACTTGCCCTTTTGCTGTTAGAGAACAGTTAATTGAAGGATGTCAAAAATCTGCCTCTGACCTCCTGCACTGATGGGATCAAAGAGGATCAGTATTGTAACCCTGGTATCTGCCAGCAAGGTGGTCTCTGCTGATGATGGTTGTTTAATACAACTATGGTAAGTTTAAACTAAATTTAATGCATATGCTATCTACATGTAGTCTTGGTTCTTAACAGTGAAATACTTAGTTCTAAAAAAAACTAGGAGCCTGCCTGGGAATTTTACCAAGAGACAAAGAGGAGAAAGAAGAGGAAGAGGAAGAGGAAAAAAATAACAACTTATCACCATTAGAAAGTATCTTTTCAAATATTGCAAAAAAAAAAAAATTAATTTTAATGATTAATTATTTCCACAAAGAGCAGTACTTTAAAAGGACAAATTCTATGCCATTTTAAATGACTGCTGTAGCTGATTCTATGAATGTTTGCATGGGTTAATTAAATCATTACTTTCTGTACAGCAATTTTTTGTATTTATTTTATCCCTATCCAAAGTAGTTTAATTATATAAAAGTATATGGCTGTCGTCTTCTAGAAAAATAAGCTAATTGTCAATATAAGTGCATTTTGAAAAGAACATTTTATATTCTGTTATAAAATCTTTGTGTTTTAGTTCTGATTTTTCTGTTAAAATGTGATGCTTAAACTAAATTAACTTAAAAAATTAGTATAACCAGAAATATCTAGAGAAATATCAAGTTGTACACTGAATTATAATATAATACCTTAAACATCTACATACATTTATGAGGAATTGAGAATTTCCTTTTTTTTCCCCCCAAGTAAGTTATGGCAATATTTGTCTAGTTATTAAATAAAATAAAAATAATATATATTTTTTTTTTATTTCTTCAAATCTTTACATTTTACTAGCAGCTTGAATCCATTTTCTTTTTTGCCTTGGAAATCCCTTAGACAACAACGGCAATTGGCAACCACTGAGTGTAAGCTAAAACACACAATTCGGAATGTATCTTCTTGCAATTGCTTGTATTTTTTGCAGCTATTTGTATATTTGGCAAGAATTTTGTGATGTTAGTGCCAGTTCTAGGAAGTATAAGGAATTCTCATTTGCAATTAAACAATAATTAACACAAAATAATTAAATAATTACATTATAAGAAGGCATGAGATAATCATTGTAAACATTTTCTCATTGCAAGTGTGAAACTGGTTTTATCTTCCACAAATGGCTTTATGTTAGTTTTTCTGAGTAAACAATCATCCTTAATTTAGTTATGGTTGTCATTTCCCAAGCTAGATAGCAGGTTTGCTGGGTGTGTTGTCTTGGAGAGCAAGTGTTATTTGTTTGTGCGGTGAAGTCCCAATGCTGACATTACTTAGAGAACACTTTCAAATGAAGATAACACCTTGAGCAACCATACGACGGCAAGGATATGGACAGAACATGGTGACAACTGGGAGCAAAGGCTTTCAAAAATGTGCTAATGAATGAATGAATAAAAAAGGAGAGAAACATTGATGTCATGATAGAAAAGGAAATGTGAGGCAATAAAAGTATGATAATAGGAGGGATAAATCTTGATTCTTCCTTTAATTCTCATCTAGTCCTGGTAGTCAAGGTAGTGACTGCACTTCTTATCTGCAGCAAAAAAAATCTAAAATTAGGAAGTAAATATATAAACAGGGGAAATTATTTTATTAAGAAACATCTCAAATACTACAGAAAGACATGCACATTGCCCAGTCAAATTATTTATAAATACTTCAACATGAATTAAAACCAAATAGGATAGGAAAGTAACATGGAAGAGTTCTTTTTCTTTTTTTTTAATTTGGAGTTGGAAATGAAGAGATTTCTTCCTCTAGGAATGATGCATGATCCTCTTATCCCCTAGAAATGCTCTATCATATACTGAGATGTCAGAAAGGTCCCAGGACTGTCACTATTTCATAGGCTCAGTGTGAGAAACTCCAGTCTCTTGATTCCTATTTCTCCTTTTGACTAAACTCAATCCTGGACATGAAAATCCTTAAAAAAATGAAAGTATTTTCCCACCTGTTACATTCCTGCTAAAAAAACCCTCCGTTTTAAGAAATCAAAAATTTCACAGAATCACAGATTGGTTGAGGTTGGAAAGGACCTCTAGAGATCATCTAGTTCAGCCCCCTGCCTGCTCAAACAGGGACAACCAGAGCACATGGCACAGGGTGGCATCCAGGTGGGTTTTAAAGATCTCCAGAGTGGGAGACTCCACAACCTCTCTGGGCAGCCTGTTCCAAATTTCCTCTAATCATTTGATTTTAAAAAATTGTAGTCAGCTCTACCCTGTGTCCCAGCCACTGCTCTGGTGTTGCTGGTGGGAAATAATGGGAACAAACGAAGCCGACTGGAATAAATATCGTAAAACTAGAGAAAGGCAACAGACCTTCACTAGGAATGCACCTTTTCCCTGAAGGATAAACTGAAGAGACTTGATACTTCCCCAATATCAAGCTCAGGGAAGCCAATCTATGATCCAGCGGCCAAATACAGCCCATCAGACCATTTAACCAGATACTTGTGAAGCCTCAGATCATGTGTGTCTTTAAAGTAACTTCTCTTGCATTTCCTACAGAGATGAAGGACAGTTTTCAAACAGTATTCTTGTCACATAAGGAAATATCTCCATGGAACTCAACTACTGCCTTTGAGCAGCTACCTCATCAGCCATGAAATCTGTCCAAGGAAAAGTTTGCCAAGCACTTAAACTGAGCGTCTTATAAGAAAAATGGACCTTTGTGCAAATACCTGAAGAATGACATTAAACATGCTGCAAAGCTCTGTACTACTTCTGTTCCCAAAGGACAGCAGTCTTAGAATCCTCTTTTAGAAAAACAGCTTTTCAAAGCAGGCATATGTAATATTTTCTATTATTTCATCTACATTACACTGACATCCCACTAATAACCAATATGTAGTCTTTTCCCTAAAGTCACTGTTGTTCACATATCATAATTTGTTTTGACTGTAAGTTTTCCTATGACAAGAATACTGATGCCTTTGCCATTAGGTAAGCTAGGACACTGGTCTTCTCAAAAACATGTGAAAATAAGATCAGAACAGAATACATTAACTCTAATCTGACCCACAAGCTGTTTAAGTATACATTACAGAATAATTCTTTCTGAAAGAAAAGGACAACTTTATTTAAAATTTACAAATTTAAAATTTACAATTACTCCAAAGCAACATGTTTTGTACATTCAAAGAGAAATATAATGCATAGTTGGAAAGATCATTGGAGTTTGCTGAAGAGCAGACAATCTTCAGGAAGACAAAATACCTGCTTCTAAGGTGAATAATTGCCAAGAAACATATTTAAAGTTTTATCCTAATATTTTGTGTGATTAAGTGGCTATTTTCAAAAAGTTGATCACATCAGGTCAATGTGATATACTGCTGAATGCTGTGCAGGTCCCAGACTACATATGGGCCACCACATGGCGATAAGCCTGCTCTCTAACATGTGCTTTTTGTGTCTAATTACATATGAAGTAATATTCTGTGCCTATTATTGTTGCATTTCATAATTAATGCTCTACAGTGAAATTAGAATAGTTGCTGAAAAAGAAGGCACAAAAAGAGTTTTTTCCCAAAATGCCCTAGAAATCAGGTGCAGGTGGTAAGAAACACAAAAACACAGACACCTGGAAGTGAAAAAGAGACTCCAACAAAGTCTAGAAAAGGACAAGGCAAAGAGAGCAAAAGGAGGAGGGAAGTGATAATCACGTCAAATAGATGCTTAGTTTAAGCAAGGGCTGTGCATAGCGCTGTGTATTCTGTGAAGGTTACTTAACTTTGCTTTCATATTAACAACTGCCATTTTGAAGGATACTTCAATAATGAATGCTGTCAGCTGCCTTACATTACGAAGCTGAGTGTAGTTCAACTTGCTTGATAAATTTTGTATCAGTAAGTTGCAGTGAACTTCAATATTGCCTTTTTATTTGTTGATTATTATCATCATTAAATGCCATTCAACACAGCTACAATCATTTGTTTGGTTAATCACCTGAGCCTATCATTGCAATGATAAAATGTCTGCCAAACAGAGAAGAAAGAGGAGTTCACTTTGTTCCTACTCTTGTTTTAAACATAACAATGAAATCATGACAGATCATATATTCCAGCAGGGAGAGCTTTCCATTGCACTTAATAAAAGAATACAATCAAGTTCATGTTTTCGTGGTTAATAGTTTAATTTACAGTGTAAACTGACAGATGTTTTTCTTTGTCTTTTAAATAATATACTATGTTAGTTAACATAAAACAGAGATGTCTGTTCTAATTTAAACAGTTTTGGAAGCACAGTACACCATTTTGTTGTTTATGTGTTCAAACCAATACGAAAAGTGACAAATGATCCCCGTTAGTTTAAAAAAAAAAAAAAAAACTGCTTGCAAATTAGAACTGTTTGTAAATTAGACTTTCAAATAATACTATTCTACAGTGTAACTGCATTACTATAATATAACTTGTTCTCTCAAAAATAACAGACAGCCAGACAGCAATCACTCATAAGGAAAATTATATTGAGATATGTCAAAAGCACTAACAGAGGAATATTTTGTGATCATTTTCAAACACTCTTTCAGCTCTGTTAAAATTTCTTTAGAAATCTAGTGCTAGTAAAGTTTTCATATTTAAAACCTATTGGGTGTAAATTACACATAGTACCAAGACGTCTATTATTCACTCTCAGCCTTGCAAACAGTGCTTACACTCACAAAACTCTCCAATATCTCAGAATTTTCCTAAATAAATTAAAACTCTCTAAGGTTGTTCAGACTTTTAAGTAAAGGAATGGAATAGATGTTTTGGAATTTCATATTGTAATTCCCTATACTGACCCAAATTTTCACTTGCACATTCCAAAGTAGTACTCAAGCACCTAAAGAAATTATCATTTTTTGAAAAACAGCTGAGTAGCTTTTTTTTTTCAGTTCCCTCTTTAAACTATGCTAAATAAACTTTTTAAATAATTCATGTATTTCTGAAGATTAAGGTTAGACATTATTGGACCATAAAGTCTGACATTCTGTGTCTCACAAGACATTTATTTCCACTTAAGTATCCATGAATCAAACCCCAAAACATGTAGTTAGTTAAAGCCTATCCTCCAAAAATCATTGAGCCTGTGGAGATGTGCAAATACCCAAGCAACTCGAAGCTCCTTTTGAAGGTTTGTTCTGACTGTCCTTTTCTATTTCAGCTTTTGCTCCTTTCTAATTCACTTTTGGCTTCTAGCCACTGGTTACATCTATGCCTTTCAATAGTAAGTTAGAGATATCATCCAGATTGTTTGTTTGTTTGTTTGTATTTCAGTGATTTTGGATGTTAATTTCTTTTTCAATAATAGAGAAAGAGAGAAAGGTTATTCTCCTGTCTTTGTATTGCATTTGTATTGGTTGGACTCAATGATCTTGAAGGTCTCTTTCAACCATAATGATTCTACGATTCTATAATTTGTGAGTCTTTTTCCACATTACATTCAGTTCTACAATACCGTAGCAAAGCTAATATTCTAAGTATGTGTCTTACCAGTGCACTCATTTATTCATATTGATATCTCAGTGGATTTCAGTGAAATTAAAAAAGTCTAAAGAAGAATCTCTTTCTCTCCCTTGACCATTAAGGAAGCTTTGAGTGGCTAGATGAGACATCTAAAGTCTGGAGATGAAGTCTGTGAAATGATTCCCAACTCTTTTAGCTGCAGACGGAGAAGAAAGTCTCTGCTTTCCTCAGGTTCTAAGAAAAGAGAACAGAGAAACATTGTGTTTGGTTCAGATAGTCTATATTTAATATTAATACTTTAAGAAAGATGATTAATCTCTAGTCTATATTTAATATTAATACTTTAAGAAAGATGATTAATCTATGTCTTGATTTTGTTTTGTAGATGTTCTTGATCAAATAAACTACGTCATTGAAAAGAGCAATTGATGCAGCTTTTTGGCACTACTTACTTTTCTTGAGTGAAGAAGTTGGTTGTCAACTTTTTGTTTCATATCACTTCAGGAATTTGCACCACAAGATAGTTTTAAGAGTCAATGGAGTTTTACTAGAACTTTTCTTTACTTTGCAACATCCGTAAGTATATTGAATGGCAATGCAGTTAACAATGTGTATAGTTAGAGGACTGAATTTAGGAATTGTCTTTATATGCCAACTTAAGGGGAACAACTTAAGTTCTAGGCCTATTTTGCAAATTTGAAAAGGTAACACTACTTTGGCAGTCTCTTGAGTCTAACTTAGTTCTGCCACATAGAACTAAGAGAGGGGAGTAATACAGCTTTCTTGAAAATAAAAAAGTAGATTTGACAGTACAGTTTGTGTGAGGAAATTGTCAGCAAATAGCCTGGCAATTACAAATCTTGCCTGTAATAAGTTACCACTCAACCAACTCTATATTATAAGCCAAAATTAATTCAAATAAACTAAACAGAATTTTTCTATCTCAAAGCTGTGCATATTTTGCCTTTTATTCCTCCACTTTGCTTTTCTTTTTTCACTTTCTTTTTCACTTCCTTTCTCCTCTATCGTCTTCCATTTCTCTTGTCTTTTTTCTTTGTTAATTTATTTGTGCACCAACAATTGTGCAGTTCTGCAAAAGAGGAGACAGTTTAGGTGGTACATTAATATTAAAACCAGGTTAAGTGCTTTTTTATCTTTAGAAAGATTTAAAGCATGATTAAGAACTTTGCCTAATTAAGTACTAAATTATTTTGTTTACTTTCAGCTCTGGCCACTCCCATCTCTCTTATTTACATCTCCTTTTTATCATTTTCTTGCTAATGCTTCTGGTTATCAGTATGGTTCCTATATTTATTATTACCAGATATCTATTCTTCTTTCCCGTGCTCCTCCTCCTCCTTTTTTTTCAGTCTCTCTTTTCAGGCTTCTCCTTTGTGCCTCAGAGGTTGTATTTTCTGCTTTAGATGGATATGTGCATAGATAGCTTGTTGCCTCAGCTGTACTGCCAAGACTTGCACCAGGGTCTCAGGTGCTTCAATCTGAAATCCTCCTGGCTGGAAGCTAGTTTATTAAGGCTCAAAATTGTGTTCATTTGAACTCACCCAGAGGAATCAGTGTAAATGATGAGGTCATGGTTGTGGGAATCCTCTCCAGGTTTGGGGAGGCTTTGGGAGGCAGATGTAACTGAAGACACTCAACACAACTACTGTCCCCACACACCCTTTCTTTACTCCTCCCTCCCTATTCCCAGTACTATTACAGTGTAGTTCCCATAGCGTAGGCAGAACATTATTTAATATTTGGTTTCATAATTCCCATAAGATATTAACGTATTTCTTAATCTTACCAATTTAACATTTTCAGAGGAAATATTTATCACTGATAATAAGAAATATTTCATGCTGAAAACTGTTGATTTTTCTCACCTCTATTGTTTTGTTAAGAGAGAGCAGCAGCCTAATCCAGCAGGATACTGAACTAGTAAGAATGACTGGAACTGTAGACAGTTCCAGTTACCTAGGCCTATACTTATTTGCTTTTAAAAAGGTTTTAGGCAGCTCTGCTTAGAGTTTCTTATATTTATTTTCCATTGGAGAAGGCATTATTTAAATAAGTTTCCAGTTTGGGAAAAAGAATAATAAAAAAAAAGAATTCTGCTATTTGAAAGCATACTAGTTCAATACAGATTCCCTGAAAATCATTGATTCAAAAAAACTTAATTATGAAATTAATTCACAATAACAAAAATTAAAAATAAAAACTTGAAATAACATTACTATTAAAATTACTTCTAAGATAATCTAGATATTTTTATTAAAAATGGTCAGGTTTTACTTCTCTGGTGGTTTGTGGCTGGAAAATTGGACAAAATCTTGAAAATGCCTATAGCAGCAGATATATATTCTGCTCTTTTGATGTGCCTTTTTCTTATGTAGTATTAGAGGGAAAAGTTTATTTTTGTGACTATACAGCTGCATTTATAGTCATTTTATTCCACATTATGGTAATGCATTCTAATTCACTTTCCCCACTTGTCATCCTCATAATCATTGGCCTTACATTCATCCTGGTTTATTGCACACAAGTAATTTAATACTTTAATAATGGAATAAATTATACACTATAGCTCCAGTTTTAAATGCCTATTTCATTAACATTTTATAATTTTATTTTCCACATAAGATCTACCATATAATTCCCTGTTGTTCCAATAAATTATTTTATAACTTTATTCAGATTGGTGATCATATTAAATTTATTCTGGATCTCATATACTACATCATATTAAGTATATCTTAGCCAGGTGTTACAGATTTCATTTGCTGAACCATGTAAAAGCTCACGAATACATATGAAAAATTTGACTTCCGAAAAAGATTTATTAATATTTTGTGTTTACAGCCACAACAACCTGCCACAAATTAAAAACTGTTTCTCATTTTTACATTATATTATCGACTGCTTAAAACATGGAAAGGTTCTTACAATTAAACCAATTTTTATAAACACACACTGTATGTCAAGATGTTTTCCACTTGCACTCATGTTCTGTATGGAGAATATCAACATGTTCCTCTTCCAGATGATTTCTTTTTCTACATCCCAACCAACTTCTCTGCAACTGGTAAGATCCCTTCCTGAACACCCAGACTCCCCTTCTTGAAGGACACTGCTTATCTGCTTCGGCTTTGCTGCCTCCTAGGGCTATAGCACCCTCAAGGTATGCAGGAAAAGCGTGCAGGTGTTTTAGGCTGAGGTTCTGGCATAGCCAGCACTGAATCTCTGGAGCCCATGCGGCAGGATGCCTGGCAGAGCTGGCAGAGCTCCCTGGGTTTCACACAGGAGCGCTTTAACACAGGCCTCTCCGGCATCGCTAGCTCTTCCGTCAGCAGAGCAACGGGGATTATGACCATGGAGTGCAGTAAGGCTGCTCTGGGGGAAGAAACCTGTGGTTTGTGCACCCCTTTCGAAAATGTTTGTGTAGAAAAATAACAGAATGACGGAACAAAGGGCCCAGTCAGGACTTTTTGCTTTCCGTTGTGCTCCCTCTTCCAAACTCCATGAGCCCCACACATGACTCGCTTCAGCAGAAAGAGCACGCTCATCTCACCCTGGATGGCCGTGCTCCCTGGCAGTCAGGGCATTTTCTTAGTGTATGGCAGCTGCGACTTCAAAACATCACAGGCCACTGATATGACCACAACATGAAATTCCAAATAAAGATTCACAAACATGAATCTAACCCACAGTTACAGGTAACCTATGCTTTTTTTTTCATACACACTGGAGTAAACATGGAAGAAACTGAAGGTGCCCCACTGAAATCAAAGGATTTGTTTCTTTGAAGAGACAGAAAATGATATTTTTGAGCTATAAACAATGAAAAACATTGGACTGAGGAGCTGATTGAAAGAAAGGCCATGAACTATGTTTTAGGTATAAAGACATAATTCACTAAATGGTATTCTTCAATTGAAAAGTTTCTTGTGTTCATACAAAAATATTTGCCCTGAAAAGAGATATTAAAATTAAGAGAAATAAGAGCTGATAAATAACCACTGCCCTATGTTTGACACGCATTCTAACTCATCAAATGCAACCTCTGAGAGAAAAATAAACTATGGTCATCAAGGGAAGAGGTAATACAACATTTCCCAAAAGTCCTACTTACACATCTGTCTAGTCAGAAGCAGCAAAAACTTCTGGGGTGCCCAAGGGTAGCAGGGAACAGAGAACCAGCAAAATTAGAGTCTTCTGCACTGCAGAAAATCAGATGAGGTTATACCTTCTTTTTGTCCTTCATATTCATTTAATTTTATATCCTACTATTTGATGGTTATATTTAAAAGCCTTTTCCGAAAAAGTAAATCTTCATATAGATTATTTCTTCAGCTGACATCTTATTTTACATACACATGGAAGGACCAGAAGCAGCAAGTAGTTAGAAGTATCATGCGGAATATTCTACCTATGTGTATACAAATATAAATCACTATTCAATACTGGTTTTGCATTTAACACATATTCCATATTGTTGCAATGAAAGGTACTATGATTTGATTTCAGAATGACAAAACAGCTCCTCTAGATGCAAGCTTATACTGTAATTAATGCATGGAAATCTTAAATATATGTATCGTGCAATAGAGTCATTCACACTGGCTCATTTATGCTAACAGAAAAAAAAAGTGTTCTTCATTTAATTGGTTAAATATTCACCATTCCAATTCCAAGTTGCACCATTTGTTTTCTATTTTTCCAGCCTATTGAGGTTTCAAGGTCAGAGAGAATGCTTGTTTATATGTGTCACTACCTGAGTATACTTTCTCTGGACCTATAGGTAACTGATGAGCATTATAAGTAGCCACACAGTTTTAAGCCATTGCCAAGGCATTTATTCAGGAAAGAATCACTTCAGATATTCTGTATTTCTGTATTTCAGACTCCTAACAGCTCAGCTATCATCATTGCTCCAGATTGCTGATCAAACAAACAGAATTGGGTGAGACCTCTGATGTCAGATGATCTTGACTGCCTCAGCTTATAAATTCTCATGATCATGGGTTTCAACCTTATTTCAGTAATGGCCTCAATTTCTCAGTGTCTGTTTTTTAACTTCAGGCTGGCTGAACTGCCTCAGTGACAAATGTCTCCACTAGAATAGATTCATTTTATTTTCTCAGTCTCACTCTACATGTTTAAAAATGTCTTAGAGACTTAGGAACTAATAGAGCTAGGAGAGTATAGCAAGAAATGTCAGTGAATTATTGGTTCAATATTTTTAAATGAATTCTCTTCATCTGTGCCCAGCAATAGGCCAGTGCACAGGTTTAAGAGCTGACAGAGACAAAGATTCAGCGATTTTTAAATGGGTGTAATTTCAAGATTCACTTTCCATGAAATATATACACCAGAAGACAGATTTTATGAGCCCTAATAATTTAACAATGAATTGGAGGACTCCGGTAAGTGTGAAGATGGTAGAAGGAGTTTAGGATTGTAGCTATATTTCCATCAGATGCAAGTCACCACTCTCAAAATAAGAATAACCGCCTAAAATTCAGCAATATATGCTGAGTTAAAGGTCTGTTCTGGTCTTGCAAATTCGTCCCTGTCTCTGCCTGTGGTACACCTTATTTCTCTTGTCTGCTAGTTCCCCCCAACAGTAGACAGATCCGAACATGCGCTGCTAATTGGTGCCATGCCCTCTGCATGCCTTGCAACACAGTGGGAAGCTTGTTGGTATTTACTTCTACCTGAAGCTGCTTGCAAAACAGGCTTTATGTCTTGCCTGGAATTGCAAAAATGAATGATAATGGTGAATCTCACCCTCTTTGGAGATGGTAGAAATATGGATGTGTACAGAACTCAGATATCCCAACACACCTACCTCTTGCTTCCATTTCTGCTTAAAACAAACCACGCACATGTGTAGAAAACTGCTAAAAGCACTTTTTTTTTTTGTTTCCTAGCGGACATTTAGCTTGTTTTAATATCCGCAAACTACTTGAAAGCCATGTAGCAGTTTGAGAGGTCTGCCTGTTTACTGCCAATGAGATTTACTTATCTTTAAATCAGAGGCAGTAGTGCTCCAAAACAGGGCATCTTGCTTAAAGATTTCATAAGCAGTTCATTATCTGTAAATGAGCTATGGATGGCTTTCCAATTAATTTATCCATTTTATTCAGGCCTGCATACTAACAACGATAGATCAAAAGAATATGTATTCCTCTTGCTTCAAGTGGTTCTGCATTGCACTTGTAATTTCCTCCACTCTGAAGTAGTTTATTTCTTCCTTAGTGTTTCAATTCTATCTTTCCCTGAACTATCAGATAGATGAGTTCCCTCTCAACCATTTTGCAGGGTACCACTGAAAAGATTTTTCTTTTCTGTGCAGAAATGTTCTCCATGACAGTTGATTAAGGGAAGTCTGAAGGGTTCTGTAGAATGGGGATAATCCCAAATTCTAAGAGTAATAAAATACAGCAGTTCTTTATTTGAAGCATTGATCAATATCAGAAGGGAAAAGAATTCAACATTCTTTGCCAATAGTTCAACCAATAGCTTTTTCACAAGCACTCCAGGAGATTTTCTTTCTTCCTAACAAAATAGCAAATAGCTTGTAAATCCAAAGAAAGTATTCACCTCAGATGCCAAAAACTGTCCAAATGAAATATAGGTATCAGTATAATTAATTTCTAATTAAAGCACAGGACTGAAATGTGTCCAGGCAACTAAATAACGTATTTATCTACTTAAAAATTACCAAACTTAAACAGAATGAATTCTGCACTACTTTGCTAATACCCAGCATAAAAATGTTATCATCATTTATTCTATTTATGACTAGACATCTGTTGTTTCATTATGTTTTAACCACATTTCCTCTAGTCAGTCTCAATTACTTGCATGCTTGCAAGAATAAGTTACAGTGTTTTGACACAAATACTTTGCTGGGGCTACACCTGTAAAAATATTCTTAAATTACTCTGGTGCTTAGTGGTGGCAAAAAAAAAAAAAAAAAAGAAAAAAAAAAGAAAGAAAGAAAAGGCAAATAAACGCTGCTTTTATCAGCTGGAGAAAATTTTCTCTGAACATTCATCAGTGTCTTGGTTTTTGCCCAGTTAGCTGTCCAATGGAGAATCTGCCCTGTGCTGGAAACACAAGAGGCTTTTAGCTACTCTTATTAAGCATGGGGAAATGGTTTTAACATCAGAAATTGGATATTCAGACTTTGGCTGATTCTGCTAATGTCTGAGTCAAAGGCTGAAAAATTAAAACACTCAATTAAACAAAACAGCCCTAAGTTGCAAATTGCTGTCTGCATGGATTGAATGAGCAATTTTGTGGAATATCCTTATAAGGCCACTGGTACTCACCCGAACAAGAACTTTTGCTGCTCATAAATTACTATTCATTTTACCTAGATGGAAAATAATTGCTAAATTTTACTTAACATCCCATGCAAGTGACAAAGTCTGAGGTGTAAATATTTAAGACCTCACACACATACCGAGTTACTGCCAAATCCATGCATTCCCAAAATGCCACGTTGAGTTGATTTTCCAGGTTGTCACTAGAGCTATCATGCAAAAAAAAAAAAAAAAAATCACATTAAACCACAGTGAAATCCTAACCCTTCCAAAACTGTTTGATTTGCCCTATAGAATGTGGTTTAAATTGAGAATAAGACATCTAAATCTACATTTTTACATATAGGGACCCAAATATGCATAAATGAGCACCTGATCTCCTATTACTAGTGTCGATGGAGATATACTGTCCTATCGTGGAGACCTTCAATATATTAGGCTTGAAAACTATTGATCTGACCAGCTACAATGGGCAGGATACAGTGGCCTAATTACAGGTGTCTGGCACAATTTCAGATGCTCTGAGTTATCTTTTCTGGCTTCGGTTGCTGCCAAAAAGGGGCTACTATGCCTGTCACATCTACCTCTTCTGCGCACATCTGGACATCTCAAATGCCACCAGCAGCCTATGTTTAAGCAAGTGAATCCCATCTCTAGTGACCATTCTGAGGAGAAGTGAACTGTTCTCACAGCATGTGTGATTTTATTAGCTATGAAAGGAGATTAAACTCCTGCCAAATACTTACATGTGGAAATCTTAGTTCAAAAAGTAAATATTCAAATTGAGTCCCAACCACAACCTTTCCTTTGTTTTGAAACAAAATGTTTAATTCCAAGGAAGTCCAGGAAAATTAAGATATTCTCAATAATACCATAAAAAGAAAATGCTGCCTTTGTTTTTGCACTGCTTCAGGAGTTAAAACATTACAGTTTTGTTTTCTTCTGTTGATTGTAAGGGCTGGTTGTATATTTCCCAGTTGCACGTGTGAGATATTGGGAAGTACATCTGCCTTTTCGGATGAATCTGTTCTAGTTGTTGCAAATCAAGCTTCAAAATCCATTATCACTCAGCGAGTATCCAAAATGGCAGACAAGAACATCATTTTAATATATTTTTATGCTTTCTGTGTAGTTCAAGTCCTGAAGAGCAACTTTAATAGGGAAGACTTAAGCTGAGGTTTCATACGATGCAGCATTCAGATATTGAGATATTCATGCCCTAGGGTTTATGCCTGCCTCATGCTGTGTGTCACTGCTCTTCAGCAGGGCTGCACTGTGAAATGACTCAGAGGTATCCAGCTTAAAAATAATCCAGTCATTAAAAACAAAGTTATTTTAAAGCCAGATCAATCCCCAGATCCAGTTTACAATGTAGTCACATGAAGAAAAGAGTTGGAAAGAGTTTACGTATGGAGGAGGAGAGGGAGAAGTTACAGGGGGCGGGATGAGAGGTGGAGAACTAGGGCAAGAATATTTTTAAACAGTATTGCAATGCGTGACTTTGTCATGAGAAACTGCCGTGAAGTAACCTCATTTCAAAACATGCTGTAGCTTGATGGCTGGTATGTGCACCTGACAGCCAAGATACTCTACCTGACCTCCACTCTGTGTCTGATTTCAGTCAGGAAAGGTTCTGCCTCCTCAGATAAACTCTCTAGTGGAGTGAAATTAGATAGGGTATGTATTGCTTTTCCAGAGATTTCTAGCTCAGAAGCATTCTCAGGATTGCTGGTGTTACAGAGGCTCTTTGCTGAGCCTCCTCTTCCCAGGAGGAAATTGCAAAAAAAGTCAAAGTGTGCACATCCTGGGTACAGACAGAGTGATGTTAAAATCCTGGGGAAGTCCATGCTGGGTAGCTCCACATCTCTCAGAGTATCAGCCGTGCAACATGCCTTTCCAGAGGGTTTCCAGAGCTGTGGGCCAAATGCAGGTGTGCTCAGTGCTTTGCTGTGAAAGGGACATCCAGGGCACACAGCACCCAGATGGTCTTTGCGTACAGTGACAGCTGCTGCAACCAGGCTACCTGTCACCTACCTGCCCAGACAAGTGGCAAAACCCAATTTTCTCCATCTAAAGGACACCTCCAGGCATTAGTAACAGAATTAAAACAAAAAAATAGAACAGGTCCTTCCCACCCAGCTGGTAACCCCCCCACCTGCTTGTACAGACTTCACATCACAAGAAGTGACCAGATTTTGCCAAGAACTAGATGAAGCTCCAGCTTTTGGGTTTGCTTGGCCGGGATCCAGGAGGTAGCTGCCTGGCAATGCAGCCAAATGCCAGGCTACAGCCCTTCGTTCGCACATGCCTGCCTCCGCTATGCTAGCACTGCTGCAGCAGACGTATTTGACAGTGCCAGAAGAAAAACAGGTTTGCTTCCAAAATTGTCATCTGTTCCCAATGTCATAGTCAATTAGAGAGCAGCTCACAGCCTCAGAAAGAAACAACAGGCTCTCTTTGATGTGATAACATTACAACATGCTGCATCGTTTAACCACTTGCTTCGCTATCGTGGCATACACTTTATCTTACCGTGAGCTGGAAGCCTTAATTATGATCTTATGTCTTCCATTGTTTGAGGCAAATGACTAAGTGGCTTACAAAAACAATTAGATTTGGATCTGTGCTAACTAGTCTCTTTCCAAGCACAGTATCCTATTAGACAAACCAGATATTTTTCTTTTCTGGAGTGGAAAAGAGGGGGAAGAAGTTACTTCTGAAATACTGTTACAAGAACAAAGAAGATGAGTAATTATCATTGCTCAGTCTTCTTTGGTCATCGCCAACTTCACCAACTTCTCCACTCTTCCTACACTTAAATATGCACAATTAAAGCAAGAGCCACAGGGAATCAGAGGAAGTAGATTAGAAGAGTAAGTCCACAGCAATATTTTGTGAACAAAACATTCGCAGAAGCTGGACAAGTTCAAATTCAGTGACTTTACTCTGATCAATTCTTGTATTTGGGGAGAGGAAAGAGTTCCTGACTTTCATCATCAAGTGCCTTCTTGGCTTGCACAGAGAGGTGCAAAGGAACACATATACAGATATATCACTCCACCTTTACAATGAAGACCCTCCCAATTTTTCTCACTCAGCCATTCCTACAAAGGCATGTGTATCATTCTCAATTTACACCTCAGCACTTCATTTCCTGATCCTGAGAGGTCTATGCGGACACTAAGATTTTTGTCATAGCCCATGGGACTAAACTCAGCTATATTACCAACGATGACAACTAAAACCATAACTACCAGGTCACATAAAGTGTACATTGCCCATTCTAGTACATTATAGCCCCATAGCATTCTTAAAAGAGACTATCTTGCCAAATGTTGTTTAGACACAGATGTCTATTTATCTGACTTATTTATAGCAAATAGCCCAATGTCATAGCTAAATAACATAACCAGTCAATATTTTCTAAAATAGTTTCTGCAGTTGAAGAAAGCAAAATATCATTATAGGATAGAAGTTCCTGGACAGCACTGGGGCCAGCTATTTTGTCTTTTAATTTGAGCTCATATCTAGCACAAAGAGCATCCTAGATGCGATCAGAAGTTATCATGAGTAAAAGAGATTCTGGAGCTATGTTTTACAAATAAACAATTTAGCATGAATAATAATTTAAAAAGCCTTTGCATTCTGTGCATATGGGGATAGCTACAGATTAATAAATTCCTTATATCTCAGAGACTTCTGTAACACATGTCACTATGAGAGTATATGTCACATTGTGAAGTGCTAGGTCTGACTTATATGTTACCCTGAAGGAGATTGAGTTCTTAGGCCTTAAGAAAAGAAGCAAAAGGAAACACTACAAGAATCCCCAAAATGCATAACAGTTCTTTCAGAAAAGAGGAGAGTAAATTATTCCCCAGGTGAACTAGTGAAAGAACTAAAAGTAACAGGTAACTAAAAGAAACAGAAAATTCTGGAGATGAAGTGAAGACAATTTCCTAACAGTGTAAGTATCAAGGTTCTGGATTAGGTCTCATGGGAGAGATTACATGATAAAGTAGGATCTGTGCAAACATCTATCAAGAATAGTTTGGACACAGTACTTTTTGTCTTGTGCTGGG
The DNA here is from genome assembly GCA_034781795.1 of Crypturellus tataupa. Lineage (NCBI taxonomy): Eukaryota > Metazoa > Chordata > Aves > Tinamiformes > Tinamidae > Crypturellus > Crypturellus tataupa. The sequence continues at coordinate 2,786,063 of JAWLRI010000700.1, read as the reverse complement.
AAGGCAACCAGGTCTGGCAGCCTGAGGTGGCAGTGGGAGCCTCCAGCTCTCCATCCAGCCCTGTGCAGCCACAGGATCCCGTCAGTCCATTCCCTCCTGTCCCCAACTCCATGGCAGGTCGTGCTCCATCGCCAGGAGCAACAGTCTCCTCATTCGCTGCCCTGTCCAAGCACAGGAGTTCCAGAGTCCTCCTTCTCCTGGCGTAGACGTTTCACATATTCCAGCGAGGAGCTGAAGGAGAAGTGTGAGCCAAGGCACATCCTGCCTGTAAATCACTCTAAAAGGCGCTGCTGTCCATCAAGCAGGCTTGCAAAATGTTGCTCAGACAGATTTACTTCCTAGGGTCTGGAATAAGTCTATTCCCTATGACACTAACAAATAGTTAATGAAGTATGAATAGAAATAAAAATCAATTTTCCTTACCACGCACTGATGCACTAAATGATTGCTTTCCCTTTTTAAAATTATTTATAATTAGTGTCCCTTATTTATATTATCTACTAATCTAAAAATGGCACCTCTGGTTATCCTAGAGTTATTAAATCATGCTAATAAGGCCTGAAACACTGTCAACTTATTTATTCTCAAAGATCATTTCCAAGATGGGGGTACAACTAATTTTGCAAAAATTATGAAATTATTTTTCCCATCAGATTATAACTAATTTCAGTTAACTAACACAATGCTGCATGCAGCAAAAGGCCAAAGTTTTTCTGATTTGCGCTTTTATTTTTTCAAAAATATCCTATAGCCAATGAATTTTACATAAGCGGAAATCATAAAATAGAATTTAAAGAGTCTCTTGATTTTCACTAAACACCAACCTAGATCTTACAACATCTTTGAAAATTTGGTCTATGTTCTTATGACTCACAACATTTGCTTCCAATCTTCTCAAATTTTAAGAATAATTCTTTTTTTTTCTACTTACTTAATCAGTCAAGCCATGGAGATGTATGTTTTCTAAATTTTAGAGATGTTTGTAAATTAAAGGTAAGATGAAAACAAATCTTAGATTGCTCTAAATATAATATAATGAAATGTAATACAGTATAATATAATATAAAAAATTGTCTTGAAATTTATTTGGCCTAAATAAACTTACTCTTTGAAAAAACTAATGAAAATGTTTAATAGAGTCAATTTTATTTTTTAGGTGCATAACTAAAAATGCTCTTTAATCTTAGGAAAATAACCAACCACTTTATATTACTTTGATCACAAATTTATACAAATTCCTCTTACGGATGCAGGTGAACAGAATTATACTTCAGAATGAGAACCCTTGAGAATTTTAAAATAACTTCATGAAAGACTTTGCCTTGTAACAAGAAGGGTTTAATTTTCTAGGCAGAGCCTTTTGCTCTGTCTAATGATCCAACAATTTAGAAAGACATTTCTAGAAATGGAAATGTCTCATGGAAAGAGGGAATACTATTATCCTAAATATAGGTGTTGAGTAGTTGTTTAGGTTAAGCAGTCTGGGTTTCCATCCTAGCTAAATGGATTTGAAGAATGCTACCCTGCGTATTTATACTTTGTGGAACTTTAATCTGAGACTAAAACTGTATCTAAAAGCAGGTACAGGGTAAACTTTTCTTCCCACACTAGTCAATAATACTGGAAGAAAATTTGAACCCTGGCACCAATTAACTTCTAACAGCACAAAGAAAGTTTGAAACAGGTTATCTGGGGACTCTGCTAAACTACAGGAATTGGGATGGTGTGAATATACTTCTTTTCCACTCAAAAAAAGGATGTTCTAGGACAGGAAGAAGTGCAACCAGGCCTTTAAAGCTTAGGAATTTCTGATCCCTTAGAGAATAAAATTGTTATAGTTTAACTTCTCTATTCAGTGATTTTTAGCAAATCTGAGGCCTGTGTGTTTTTCTTTGCTGCCACTTTTTTTTTTTTCAGAAACATGAGATGTGCATTAGCTGTGACCTACCTAGTTTTCTATTCAACAAAAGCAGAAAAGGGCCTATTTCAGAGCCTGCTTGTCCTTCTTAGTCCTGCATGTGATGTTGCCTTCTGAGCTGCATAAAACTCAGCGAGTAGGTTCTCATTTTGTATGCAGGCAGCTACTACCCAGACCCAGTAACCAGCTAGTCCCGTGTCAGTTTGCCAGTCCCCAGAAGGACGTCTACGCCATGAAGGCTGCTGGATCTAACCTTGCCATCTACTCAGTCCAGAAAACCTACGTATGTGCTGTGCTTGCCAAGTAACTGCTGGCATTCAATACACCAAATGATTAAAGATGTGAAGCTACTTCTGCATTTCAGATGAGCTCTACTTCAGGCATTATATGTCAGCATGAGTGGAAGACAAAGAACTGTATTTGTATTTGTTCTGAGTAAGCAGGCTAAAAAATGCAGACCTTAATTCCTGCCTTTCTTGTAAATAACTTCCCTCTTTTGTGTGAAACTGGATGGTAGAAAACCTCAGGTGACAAGGTTATGAACAGCGCTCTCCAGCAGATCATCATTTCTGCCAGCTGAGGAATGCCAGTGTGGTTTTATAGCTCATCTAAAAATAAGCTGACTGCAAGTTTTGCCCCGCAGTTTATGGAAAAGGCAATAGTTTTTTTCTGTTTTTAAATAATTCCCACATATAATTTAGTAGACAGCCAGCCCTGGCTCCAGCATTGAGCACCGCCACAGGGATGGAGATGGGATGGGACAGGAGCTGGACCTGCTGGTTGGGGTCTCACTAGATCATCAGGGCCCATGGCCTTGCCACAACACAGCAGCAGCTGTACCCCAGGATCAAGTGTCAGAAGCCCTTATATATATCCTACATACAGGTGCTTAACAACTGCCTCCTGGGAACAGGTGAACAGTTACTGAGGCTTCCTCGCAAGGCCACCAAAGGAAGGTGGCTGCCCTTGGCTGCAGCCAGACCTCCAGGAGGAGGCGCGCTCCCAGAGGCCTTAGGCTATATTTCACATCCATCATCTAACAATGTTGTTGATGGGCTGCACAAAGACCAGAAAAGGCAGGGCTTTGCTATGCATAAAATCCTTTATCCAAATTTAACCTTATGCCTACCATTTTCTTCCAGTTATTAGCTGTGCACTGTCGTATTTCATAGCCATTCATACATTAAAATAAATGTTTATTCCATCCATACTTTATTTTGTACAACTGTCATCCAAGTTAGCAGCATCCCTATTTCAGGAGTGGAGTAGTTTTAGATCAGTTTTTCAGTCATTTTAGTTGCAGTCCTAACTCTAGATTCTTGAATGAACTTCATATAGGCACAGGATCCCTATTTTCTGGAAAGATAAGCTCTGAAGTGGACACATTTACCACACAGGGCATGATTACAGCCATAAGTCATCCTAGAGTGCAGAATATATGGAACAACTCTCAGGATCAAGGTAAAGGGTGCCAAGCATTCAGAGGGGTGCATAGCATTTTCAGAAGGTCCTACCTGAGGAGCATTAGGAAAAGGAGCCATAGTATTGACTCTGACATACTGTGGCTCCTCTGCACCAACTTGTCACGGGTAAGTTTTATTTCAAACTCTGTATACTGTGAAGTGGTCTAGCTTAACCTACTCCCAAAATAAATTTAAAAGAAGTAGGACTCAGCAGGTAAAACTTTTCAGCCTCAAAATGGTAAAACATAAAAATATTTTCTTGACTGGTGACTGAGGAGAATAGCCAGTGTTCAGGAAAGCACTGAGTTTTCATACAAAGGAAATCCAATCACTGAGCAACTGCTCAGTCAGCCTGACTCAATTGCAGCTATCCTAGCCAGTGAGAGGATACTAAATACAGAGAGCTATTAGCCATGCAGTTCTTTGTAAATGATCCATTACTTCAATAAAGAAATGAGGGTCAATATGTTTTTTCTTTTTTTTTTAATAAAGTCAATTCATTCAGGACCATTAGATTACATATTCAACCTACCCTAAAACTCATTACTACTTCCTTTATTCTTCCTATTGTTTTTAGCAAGTTGGTATTGTTATTGTGATTGTTATTTTTATTTGGCAAACTGGTGCTGCCTTTAGCTTCCACTTAGGTTTCCCTGTCCTCAGATATTCCATTCCGATCATCTTTACGACCATCCGCACAGCAACGCAGCCCTCAGAGCTTTTAGTGCGTGTGCTTTAACCAGTGACTCAAGGTAAAGACAGGCTGCTCCAGGAGAAGCGGCCTTTAGGAAAAATGCTTTTCCTAAAACAGACATCTCTGAGTTAAAAATTTCGGTCGCAAAATTTTCCGTTACCCAGTATCATTATGCCTGGGTATTTTTTTCTGGCGAATTTGAAGGGATTTTGCACACATCTAAGCATGGCGACAATTATTCACATTTTTGTTCCAGTATTAGGAATGCTTTAACAAATATTTTGCATGGAAAAGTTCAGTTCTGAAAAAGTGTCTTTGTGGGGCTAATTCATCCCTGCTATAAATCTACTCACTAAAGCGTGTTTATGCCAAAGATGATTATGTACAATTTTTTACTTAAGATTAAATACAGATGATAATTATAATGAATCACTGCAAAATGGCTGTCTAATTTGAAAATGTAATTAAGTGAAAAGTATATTAGCTTTCGAAAAATGTTTGAATGGCTGTAAGTGTGCCGCCATGGCTTAGGGTATTACATTCCTATGACCGTGACTGATGCTAAAGACCATGCTATAATGACATTCTAATGATTCATCATCGAGAATATTCTGATGATTTGATATTCTGGCAGATGAAGTGGGTTTACAGAAGAACATTATTTGGGGAAAAACCTTCAATAAATCTGAATAAAACTGCAAAAGCTTCAGAAAGATAGATGACTGTCGTCATTTTTATAGGTGTTATGCTATGTAATTGCTTTTTCACTGGCATCGAAAGTTTAAATCTGTGAAAATAGGATTCTTTTTTACAGAAGGATTCAAAGCTTAGACAGTGAGATGTCTCATACTCAGACATAGAGAGTGTGTTATCCTCTGTAGCTCCTGACAGGGGATTTCAAAGGAATAAGAAGACATTTCTCAAATACATGCCAAAAAATCATGTTCCCTTCTCAAATCCATGTTGCTCTGGTACTCATTTGCCTCTGGACAGAGGTCCGAGGAGCACCTTAGCAATGAGGAAGCTATGAGGAGACAGTGTGCCCCTGGGCGGGAGGCGTGGGAACAGACCAGGGAGTAGGACTAAAACTCTGGCACTCGGTGAGGGCTTCCTGGAGCTTAGTCTCTGCCCTGACACTTGCAGATATCCGAGAGGGGCTGAATAGCATATGATAGGGGCACCACACACGTGAACATCTTCTTCGTCATGGGAAGCTTTAGCAAACATGAAAGTGACCGAAAGACAGTAAAATCTGGGAGATGACAGTCCCTTTAATTAGTATCTCCCGTTTCTAGATGCTGCCATTCTGGAAGCAGCTAGAGGACCACAACAGCAAGCAACTGCTCTGCCCTGCTAGTCACTCAGGTTTCGCTGGCTGAGGACATACAACTGCAGACCACCCAGAAGCAAAGAAACAGAGTGGTCCCCCTGTCACAGGCTTGGCATCTATCTGCCCACTGAAAGGATGACAGGGAAAGGAGCCATCATTTCTCATCACTCTCAGCATCAAATATGTACATTGGTACTAAATGCACCCTTAAGGAGACTCATGACCCAAATTTTCTCCCAGACTAAATAAAGAAGAAAATATCTTATGAAATAAAAACAGGACATATGAAGTGGAGGAAAAAATTGTCATCTAAATATCCATGCTAAGATAATTAGGAGGTGCATAATACAACAGAGGTGTATTATGCATCTCCCACTTACACCCCCACACTTACAACCCAGTAAGTGCCTATGTATCTTCAAGAACAATGAACTTTAAAGGGTGGAAGATAGAGATATCTAGCCTTACAGGAACTCACCACAGATACATTCATGGCAAAACACTCACCACATCATCACCCCTTCATCAACTTGTCTGTGCTTTGTCTATGACTTTTATACTCAGTTGTTTGTCCTGGGAGTTTACCACAGCCCTCGTGGCCAAGGAGAGGAAGTGGATGAGGCCTTCTACAGGCAGCTGCAAGAAGTCTCGCGATCCCAGGCCCTGGTCCTTATGGGGGAGTTCAACCACCCTGATGTCTGCTGGGATAATCACACAGCTGGGAACAGACAGTCCAGGAGGTTCCTGGAGAACATTGCAGATAACTTCTTGATGCAGGTGCTAGATGAGCCAACAAGGGGAGGGGCACTGCTAGACCTGGTACTAACAAACAGAGATGGTCTAGTGCGAAATGTGAGGGTTGGGGGCAGTCCTGGCTGCAGTCACCAGGAGATGTTGGAATTCGTGATCCTGCGAGTAGGAAGCTGAACTAACTTTGACCTCTTCAGGGAGCTCCTTGGAGGAATCCCCTGGGCCAGGGTCCTAGAAGGAAAGGGGGTCCAGGAGAGTTGGCTGCTATTCAAGCACCACTTTCTCCAAGCTCAGGACCAGTGCATTCCTATAAGAAAGAAGTCGAGCAAAGCAGTCAGGAGATCTGTGTGGATGAACAAGGAGCTTTTGGGTAAACTTAATGGAAAAAAGAGCATATACCTAATGTGGAGGAAGGGCCAGGCCACATGAGAAGAATATAGGAACATTGTCAGAGAATGCAGGGATTCAATGAGGAAGACCAAGGCTCGTTTGGAATTAGAGTTAGTGAGAAATGTCAGGGGGAACAGGAAGGGCTTCTGCAAATACATCAGCAGCAAGAGGAAGACTAGGGAAAATGTCCGCTGCTGAATGGGGAGGGTGCCTTGGAGGTAGAGGATGCAGAGAAGGCAGAGTTACTAAACGCCTTCTTTGCTTCAGTCTTTACTGCTAAGGCCAATCCCCATGTACTGAGCCTGAAGACTAGAGACAGAACCAAGAGAGAGGAGGACTTTCTGCTGGTTGAGGAGGATTGAGTTAGGGATTATTTAGGCAAACTGGACACCCATAAATCTATGAGCCTGGATGAGATGCACCCAAGAGTGCTGAGACAACTGGAAGGGGTCATTGTACAGCCACTCTCCATCTTTGACAGGTCATGGAAAACATGGCAGGTGCCTGAGGACTGGAAGAAAGACACAGTCTTCAAAAAGGCAAGAGGGAGGAGCTGGGAAACTACAGGTTGGTCAACCTCACCTCCGTCCCTAGAAAGGTGATGGAGCAGCTCATCCTAGAGACCATCTTTAGATATGTCAAGGAAAAGAGGGTGATCAGGAATGGTCAGCATGGGTTCACCAAGGGGAAGTCGTGTTTGAAGAATCTGATAGCCTTCTATGATGGGATGACTGGCTGGATGGACGATTGGAGAGCTGTGGATGTTGTCTGCCTTGATTTCAGCAAGGCTTTTGACACAGTCTCCCATAACATCCTCATAGGAAAGCTCAGGAAGTGTGGACTGGATGAGTGGACTGTGAAGTGGATCAAGGTATGGCTGGATAGCAGAGCCCAGCGGGTGGTGATAAATGGGGCCAAGTCTGGTTGCAGGTCTGTGGCCAGTGGTGTCCCACAAGGGTCAGTACTGGGCCCAGTGCTGTTCAATTTGTTCATCAGTGGCTTGGCACAGAGTGCACCCTCAGCAAGTTTGGGAGGAGTGGCCAACACTCCAGAGGGCTGTGCTGCCATTCAGAGAGACCTAGACAGGATGGAGAGTTGGGCAGAGAGGAATCTCCTGAGGTTCAACAAGTGCAGGGTCCTGCACCTGGGCTGGAATAACCCCAGGCACCAGTACAGATTAGGTGTTGACCTTCTGGAAAGCAGCTCCATGGAGAGGGATTTGGGAGCCATGGCCAAGAAGGCCAATGGGATCCTGGCTGCATCAGGAGGAGCGTTGCCAGCAGGTCGAGGAGGGGATCCTGACCCTCTGCTCAGCTCTGGTGAGGCCGCACCTGGAGTATTGGGTACAGGTCTGGGCTCCCCAGTACAAGAGGGACGTGGAGCTTCTGGAGAGGGTCCAGCGGAGAGCCACGAAGGTGATTAAGGGACTGGAGCTTTTGTCGTATGAGGAAAGACTAAGCGAGTTGGGCCTGTTTAGTCTGGAGAAGAGAAGGCTGAGAGGAGATTTGATCAACATGTT
>JAWLRI010000700.1:2765895-2777899 GCA_034781795.1 Crypturellus tataupa | reverse complement strand
TATGAGGAAAGACTAAGCGAGTTGGGCCTGTTTAGTCTGGAGAAGAGAAGGCTGAGAGGAGATTTGATCAACATGTTTAAGTACCTGAGGGGTGAGTGTAGGGAGGATGGGGCCAGGCTCTTCTCCCTGGTGGCCGGTGATAGGACAAGGGGTAAAGGGTGCAAGTTGAAACACAGGAAGTTCCACCTCCATGTGAGGAAGAACTTCTTTCCTGTGAGGGTGACAGAGCCATGGAACAGGCTGCCCAGAGAGGTTGTAGAGTCTCCTTCTCTGGAGATCTTCAAAACCCATCTAGATGCCACCCTGTGCCAGGGGTGTCCCTGCGTGTGCAGGGGTGTTGGACTAGATGATCTCTAGAGGTCCCTTCCAACCTCAACTGTTCTGTGATTCTGTGATTCTGTAAAGGCTCTGAGAGCATCTCCACCTTTGGATGTCATGGCTCAGGATCAACTCACAGCCAGCACAGCCAGGGGTGACCCCATCCCTCTGGTGTCACAGGGGTCTTCCAGGCATCTCCCATGGCTGGGGCTGAGCCTGTGTCCTCAAGAGTCACTTTGGTCAAGGCTGGGCTGAACAGCAGCCTCACCACATCATAGTCATGCCGTGAACTCCCTGCTACACCTCGAGACTCATGGACGGATGCGGTGCCTCAACTCTGACCTGCCTCATTGCCGCAGACCAGCCAGCCTCTGCAGCACCCTGACAGCTGTGTTACACTAGGAAGCAAAATTTACTTTGTTATGTTATTTCTCCCTTATTACACTGTAGATTAAAAATAAATAAACTGCACAGAGTGTTAGTGTTAAACCACAATAACTTAACTTGAAGTGGATAGTAAATCTCTGTTCTGTGTTTCAACTCAATGTAATGAGCATAACATTAAATAAAATTAATAATAGTACTGCTTGCTCTAATCGCACATTTGGTAGTGCAAACTGGTATCTTATTGAAGTTATGTATAAATTTTCATACACATACCATTACAACAAGGTCACTTTGGAATAATCTCTTTGATTGATTCAAGGGAGACAGCAGGTAGGGAGAAAAGAGTAATCTCGTATGGAAAATACACAATATCAGCCTACACAGAAATTGCACATCAGCCTATTTTCAAGTCAAAGCATATAAATGGCAACTATTACAGTTTTGCTTATTTTGTACAGCCAAGTGTAGTTGCAACATAGCCAGTGATTTTCTATAATAAAATTAATTCTTCTGGATTCTGTTCTATACAGGCCTTCTTTTTGTGTTTTTCAGTTCATTATCAGACTGCTTAACCCGCAAGGAAACACCTTTTGTTTTTTGTCTCCAAATGAATTCCCTGTATGAGCTGTTCCACTTCGTGCTACCGAAATAATAAGCTACCAATCAAGATGAGAACTAAAGTAATATTCTCAAGAACATTTCTTCTCAGCTGGATATTGCAACTGAGCACTGTGAAGCAAGTGACAGCATTGGTAAATATATTTCCATTGAAGAATGTGCAGTGGACAACAGAAATTCAAGCAGAAAGATCTTTCTCCTACATTCTGAACACAATACAGCATGTCAATACAGTTGTCAGCAGTCAGATGAAGTAAGTACTTAAATGTGTCCACTTGTATCCCATCCTTGCATTTTCTAAATTCTAAATGTTTATGAAACTTAGTGAATTCCTAGAGAGCACTGTGCTGCTTCTCTAATCTGATTGATAAGCACAGACAATTAGATTCTGATTCAAACCCAGCACCTGTGTAGCCTCTCTTCAGATAACTATCATGTTTTAAAAACATTTGAGAGAGAGAAACGTTACTGCAACCTTTCATAAATTGTTTCCACATATATATATATCTGATATATATATATAAACCAACTTTTACATCATTTCTATTCTTAACTTTATGACAGTGGAAGAGCTAGCTCTTCCATGATTTGAAAACCCTTCTATTGCAATAGCTCTTCTCTGCATAGATTTTTGCAGACACATAATTCTTCAGCCATTCATTTGCTATGCTCAATAGATTCAGCACCTCAAACCTTTCATTCTTAGCCTTTTTCTCACAACAATATCAAATACACAATGGTTGTTATTTAATATTTTTTTTCTCTGATGTCCCAGAATTTCATTTTCACTTCAACAAGAATGCTGACCTGAGAAACTCAGGTTCAGCTGAAGATCCATGCCAAGCTTCCTGTTTCTTCAGCTTCCTAAGACAGTCTAGTCCATGATATCATTACAGCTTCTCACCTTTGTTCCCAGACACATGACCTCTCACTGGACAGGGCTTACTTGTGCCTATTGTTTTCATTTCTCAAGGTGGACATGTGCTCCAGGTCACCTGGTAGCAAAAGCTGCAAAGATCTCCCCGAGAGCCATTAGAGCGCCTGAGTGGAAAGCACACCCTGACCATCTCTCAGTTCTCTATCAGGATGAGAATCAGATAAACTTTGAGAATTCTGCTTTTTTATGCCTCCATCCTTCTCCTTTGCCCTTGTTTCTGAGAAGTGGACCTAAAGGAGTTCCTGAGCACCTCAAAAAGTTGCCTAAACTGGAAAAATGAGAAGACCATGATGCTAGAGAAGGCAGTGGCATGCTCCAGTTGCTAAGGGTCAGGGAAACTGAAGAAAGATTTGTTTCCTTCATTGTTTCTCAACCACTCATTTTATTGTGTGTTTATATAGGGTATCTTCTGTTATTCAAATAGATATGGAAGTGGAAAAGAGGATTGTTTAAAGCATCAAAAATCTTGCCTCTGCTGTGCTTGAAAAAAAACAGTCATAGTTTCCACAGAAAATAAGTAGAATGGGGTTTTAAAGTTGCCACAAGTAACACAAAAATGACACAAAAAAAAAGCTATACCATATGTTTACATTGCCTGTGATACAGACACACACAAACTATTTTAAGTAAATTTTCTGTTGAATTCTTACACATGTGTGAGTGGGGTGAAAATCATTTGAAATGTATCAGACCTAACATTACAGATAGCAGATCATATTGGCCTACCTTTAAAATCTGCACTACGATCTCTTTTTTTCTAATAGCAGCTTCTCAAATTGATTACATCTCTGATCAAGATGCTCTTACTTCTTTTCTCAGTCATCATCTTCTAGCACAGTACCTGGGACAAATAACAGACAATATAATAAATCATGATATACTTTTTTACCTTTATTTTGTTATATGCATAACAAGAGAAGATACCTGTTTGTCCAACACCCATCCTCATCATCTCTCTGTTTTTTTTTTTTTTTTTTTCCACTAGTCGATACATTAAATTCAAAATGCTAGACTTCAGGTCTCAGCCCTCATGACTTTGCCACACTATTATTGATCTACCTGAACAAGCCGTAGTGTGAAAAGGTTTTATAGATGAATGATGCTTCCAAAAATTTCTTAAATTGGTGGGATTAACGTTTTAAAATGTGTCATGTGGCTTCTTGTGTTACTGCTTTTCTAGCAACAATTTTAGATCCATAACAATATTTTCCTGAAGATCCTTGCTTCAGCTCTTCTGGTGTGAATATTTTTACACTTCTCTCTAAAAGCTTTTAGATTCCTCAGGAAAGTCAAAAAGCAAAAAGTTTAAAAAAGTTTAAAAAGGAGGATATAAATATCCTCTTCTTTTTAAAAAGCATTTGTGGTGGACTAATATATTGCCTCAAATATGCTAATTATATCTGGTAATGGCTGGATATTGCATTGTAGGACTGGTGCAGTAAACTCTTTAGTTTAAAAAAGCAGCACTCTTTACTTGTTGCATTCCATCTTGGTAATGAAAGCACTAAATCAATGATGTGATCCAAACCTTGACTTGAGCTGAGAAAAGAGATAACTTGCATTAAAGAGATTTAGCACATCTGAGTATTTCTCCCAGATGAATAACTCTCTGTTCCACCTAGAAAGGAATTCAGGCTTCTTCCTTCAGCTTAAAACTCAGCACCTACAAGATGCTGAGCATGCAACAGATATGAATGCATCCTTTTTTAGGTACTGTATCAGCTGTGGAACAGGTATACTATTCAGATTAATGGTATAAGAAGCAGAGGGCTATCAAGAGAAGACAAATAGAAAACATACAAACTTCAGTTCAGGAAGCCAGGTAAGTCTGTTTTCCCTCTTCCCCTCTGTTTATGGGACAAGTATGCAGAAAACTTTGGTCCCTAAAGCCAAGGAAGGAAACACGAAATATTGCCTGGACAATCTGGAGATTAAAGGCGAAGTTTAGCCAAGGTTTGAAAGATCAGACTTAGATGCCTTTCTCTTTTCCATTAGAGCTGTGCTTACAGAAATGCTGAGGTATAAAGGTTATATTCTACTTTTCTGACATTTCCAGTTGTCCACTTTTCATTAGTGTGTCTGCATTAACATTTACATAAGTGTTTATTGAAAAAAAAAAAAAAAACAAACAAACCAAAAAACCCACAAGAACTAGAATCTATTGTGTGGTGTTGGGAGTTCATTTACAACTGCACAGGATGACAGTGAAAAATAATTTGCCGATGTCCCACTACAGAGAAAAAAAATGTCAGGAATTACATAAATCAGTTTTTAGAGCTTGCCTGCCCCGAGGCAAAAACAGAATCCGTTCCCATGCTTGCCAAATTATTCTTAAAAACATGTTATAGGTGAAAATCACAAGGAAATGATTAAATCCAAACAGCATAATTCAGATTCATCTATCATTAGTGTTTTTCTTTAATGGATATCAACTTTTTGTCGTGTTTAAGATTTTTAAAGAGAATTCTTTTTGTGACTTTACAGTATCATACACTGATGCAAAATACAGAAACTCTTGAATTCTGTAAATTTTTCTGCAGAAAATATAGACTCTGCCTCTCAGTCTTATTCCAACTTTCAGTAGAGAGGATAATTTACTTATCAAATTGGAAAACTATTAACAATTCATTCGAGTTTCTCATGTGAATTGGATTGCTCAGTATTTCATTTGTCTGAAGAGTGAATTTCCAACACTGTCAAGTTAAAGGCATAGATGACATTTGCATCCTGTTATCTATGGAGTATATATAAACCTCATTCTGCACATACTGGGAAGAAATTTATCCTCTGGAGTCTTAGTATTCTTCTTCTAATCATGTTGTATATATGTACAAATGTACATATATTTGCTCATGGATACTTATATTAGTATCTGGAATATGGATATTAGTATCTGGAAGTCACTAATAACTAAATCTGTCACTCTGAGAAGGGCCTGGATTTGAAATGTCAAATATGGTCAGCATGCCAGAGCATCCCTTCAGGGTATTCATTAACATACAGGCACTAAAGGCTTGCGGGCATTAGCCCAGCAGAGGCTGTCATACAAAGCAATGAGAACAACCACAGATCAACCTTTCATTTGTGCCAGGGCTCTGAGCATCCTTTACAGTTGTGCTGTGTATTGAAGATGTTGTTCCAATTTTCTGGTCAGGGCAGTTTTTATTTCAGTGGACGCTCTGCATCTACATGCAGCAAACGTTTATGTAAGAGTTATGAAAATAAAGTCAATTTCTTGCTAAGAGCTAAAGAGAGGTAATGTACCGTGTCACAGGAGAGCTTTCAATTCACTTCATCAAATTTTTGCACTAGTGTTTGATAATGGTGCTCTGAAATCTTTGGCGAGTTGTTCTGATGTAGTGGCTGTCGAGTCTCAAACATCTCTGTGCTGACTCTGAGGTTGGAGCGTTCTGAAGTAGGTCAGCTCACAGCATCAAAGGACAAGATTTGAAGTAAGGTCATTCAGGCTTTCTGTGACAACTTGCACGTGCACAATGCATAGTTATGGCAGACATTGGCAGTCAGATCACCAGAATTTCTTTCCCTATTAAAGCCACATTGCAGTACTTTATAGTATTTATGAGCTCTTTTTATTACGTCCATTGTTTAGGTGCCAAAAATGTGTGTGGACTTACTGCTAGTAAAAGAGGCAAAGAAAGAATTTGCCCTAGAAAACTCAGTGTGACTGTATTTAATTTTCCGTCATAGTTCACACAGAGAAGCTCCTAGAACATGTAACATGTCCTTTTACACTGGGGAAATTTTCCTAAACGTTTACTGAGGTTCCATTCTGTCCTCCCTCTCTTATACTGACAAAATAATACCATAAGCATTTCAGTGTGATAAATGTTTGTCCAGTTCAACAAGAATTGAGTTGCCCAGCTCTTTGAGGAAGAGTGAACTTTAGTGAAGTGATAAAGAGACTCTTCAGTCTAGAAGATTTAAATAGAATTACATTCATCCTCCATACAAGATGATATTCATATTAATCACTGTATTTGTTTAGCCTCCTGAATATCCATATTTAAAGGGGTAAAGAAAATCCCTCGTTTACTGTGATAAGTATACCAATCTCCACTTACTGTAATCCATTCCTTGCTGTTTTGAAATTACAGATGGTTTAAACTTGTATTTTTCTATTTGTTCCTTTTATTGATTCTTAAATTGCATAGGTTGTTATTATAAAGGCTGGAGAAGTAAAGAAGATGTTTTATTAAACCTTGCCAAAACAGAAGAGTCTTCTCTGAGTAATCATGTGAATATATATGTTAAATTTTCTATAAATTGTACAACATTTTCCGAATATGCTGGCAGCTTTTGAAAAAGAGAAAAGTTTATTAAGATGGCATAGTGATCTTTCTGTGACAGGATCCCGCTATCTTGAAGTCAATGAGTGAGGTATAGACAACAGAGGAAAAGAGATCGCAGTAAATCCAGAAAACCTAACTCTGATTTCTGCATTTAATTTGCGTTGTCATCCTTATAGAAAATTTGTGATAATACATGCCTCTATCAGCCGCCTCAAGAACACCAGTTTGACACCAGTGTGCAATATATAACCTCTAGGTGACATTTTGAGCAAAGCTTTAAAGGAATTTTTCAAGACTCAGTCTTGGCTAGATAACTAAAGACTTCATAAAGAGAAGGCAAATGGAAAGACGGGAAAGAAAAGAAATAGTAGGGTTAGGAAAAGATGAATACAAAGAACTGTATGAGGACAGGTATACAAATTGCACCTTTTAGAAGGCATCTAGCAGTCAAACAAGGCTGAGTGTGGTCCAAATATTATCCATTCTCTCTAGATTTGCCTGGTCATGACACCTCTGAGAGGCGAGAAGGCAACATCACAGCAGTAATATAGCGGGTTCAGGAGTCCCAGGCACTGGGACCGCTGAAACTCATGCTGAAACTCATTCATCTTAGCCTCCTATCCTACCAGTGCACATCCAAGCCAAACTGTGATAATCTAAAACAGCCACTATTGTTCTTGTCCACTATTTGGCCCTAGTTTTAAGTGGAGCAATTTTAGGCAAAAGTTTCATACTCAAACACACCCTACTTACAGACATGACCATAACATTACCACACTTGGGATATATTCAAAGGCACTTTTTGTTGCATTACTTTTTTCTATCTCTAGCTAACTTTTATAACATTTTGTTTTGAGGAGGCAAATGGATTTCTGTTACTCAGGACACCTACACTGAGCTGGGAGCTAAATGTCTCTCCTTTTCTTTGCTCTATTCAATACATCAGGGAACTGATCTGGTTAAGACATATCTCCAGGTGACACTAAAGACAAATTAGATGCTTTTTTTTTTTCCTGAGGGACAGAGCTTACACCACAATTACATCTCAGCATTTCCTTCTGAGTAACAGAACATATGAAAATTGGCATGATGATTGAGATTCATTTCCCAAGAACTTCTCCATGGTATGGGAAGTCTCTGGGCATCAGACTGGGACTGGGATTTTCGTAGGTTAGTAGGATGCTTCAAGGGCATTTTGGTCTTGTTTCTGTACCCTGCTTCTGCAAACTCATATCCAGACTTGTTTCCACATTCTAGCACATTTTGGTAAAGAACGAGCTTAGTGAAGCATAGTGACCAAAAAATCTAATTTATTGTATTCTCTGACAGTATGTTACTCTTCCTCTGTCATTCCATGGAATAGCATATAGATTTGTAATAAACTGTCTTATAAACATGTAAGGTAATTACAGTCATAACAATGAGCTTCACAGCACAGCAATCCTCCTTAGCTAGCAAGGAGCGGCTGAGATGCTCGGACAACAGACAGACGAGCATTCTGCAGGATGGTAAGCATAGGGTGTCCAGACAAATGAAGCCAATCCTAGAGTCCAACCATTAGATGAGCTCAAAGGGCAAGGATTTATTCTACATCAGTGCATTAATTCAATCTGCTTTCCAATTGCCAGAATGGTTCCGACTGCTGACCATCTGTGTCAGGCTTGTCAGAGACTACAGAATGGCTCAGCAGCCAGTAGATACTAACTGATTTTCTTCCCTTTAGACTGCTTGTCACTTTCTGCATTCCTTATGGTGTCTGTTTAAATTAACTTAAAGTATATATAAAATACACACACACCCATAAATATGTATATTTACAATTATAAATCTTGACTTAAAAGTCAAGAAATTAAGAAGATAATTTTTACTTACTCTGGTTCTCAGTTCTATCTCTGAAAACCTTGTGAATTTTTCAGATTCTCATATCAGGTAAAGTAATGAAAAGTCCCACTGGTTTCCTTCTAAGCTGCTTTTGTAGCTCACCCTATGTGTCTACCATGATCTCCAGGTCCCTAAATATGGCACTTAACCAATCTGAATGTTGCAAGAAAACATAAAGGGCAATGACAGTATCATTCATGTATATATAGTACAGTTTGGCTGGAAGACTGAGTGCTGAGCATTGCTATGTGAGCATTGGTCCTTGGGGAAGGCTTAGTGATTCAGAGATCATAAAGAGGAAGAAAATGATGAAACATTCATAAAGTGTTTGTAGAGTAGTGAGGTAATGACAGAAGTTTTCACAGGGCGTCAGTGTTTTTAAGGGAAGGAGGGAATAAAGAAAGGAGGAAAGCAAAAAGAGAGGAAGAAAAGGAAAATAAAAAGAAGGAAAGAAGGAAGAAAAGAAGAAAAGTTGTTATTCTTTTCAATGTATTGTCTTGCTTCTTTTGAAATAAATAAGAATTTTGTGATTACCATGAGACAAGAGGAAAGGGGCATTTTGTACATCCCCCTGCAAGAAATTACATTCTTCAGCTTAAAGCAAAACAAAATGAACAGTATAGACATCTCCCAAGTGCTGGGATTTCTGCTTTTTTTATTTCCTCCACACAGAGTTCCCTCAAGCATTGCCTATTCTCCTATCTCTTTTTCTGGAATCGGAAGCAGTATGTGGACTGCCAAGCTGTTAATTCACAATGAGACTGGCAATCACAGAGCTATCTTTGCTCTCAAGGTGCTCCATGCCTTGGGCCACACTTTACATGTCTCTAGAGTCTGGCACTAGGGTCCACACTCCCAACACCAGGTAGATTTTTGTGCTGCCATGGAGGAGCTGATGCCAGACCCATGGAAACTGCAAGGAGTAAGGAGCCCAAGACACTGAAAGGTCAGAAGGGACTAAAAAGATAGTACTCTTCATGGCAAACCACAGTCTCTGGTGTTGTCCTTCCTTCTCACACAAGCCAGTTCTTCAGGCAGTTCCCCTGCATATGCCTCCTCTCAAGGGGATGGTTGGCACAGATTTATTTTGATTATCAAGGCATATTTATCAATTTGCAGACTAATTTAAATAAATGAACACACTCCTCTTCCTTCCATTCATCTTCTGTCTTATTGTTAGAGGCAGTTGGAAAAGGCAAAGACATGAGTTACTGTACTCTTGAGGTTCAGCTGCAGTAATTTCAGCTATGAAACTGGACTTTCTTCAGAGTTACGCAGGAAATTTGCACTCCAATTTGAACTCTCACTTTAGACAAACTGTAAGTACCTAGTATTTCCAGCTGTATGTAAGGCCACTGCCATTTATTTTCGGCGTCTGAATATTCTGGTATACTCTTTGGCTGTACGTCACACTACTGCTCCCTGCTGCCCAAGTCTATTTCCAATCAATAAATCCAATTTATGCCACTTATGCACAAGACAGATCGTATACTGACTGTGCGTCTGAGCACAGCTAGCATAGCTGGCTTCTCAGAAGCAGAGGGACTGCTTGCTGTCAGTGAGATGCTTGCCTCACCATGATTAATCGCTGTGAAATGCCCACAGAGCTTTAAAATCATGATTAATTACTACAGAATGCACAGAGATCTTAAAGACTAAATTCCACTACTAGCTGCATTTACCCAAGAGTTCCCATACATCCTGCATCTGGGGACACTTTTGCAACATGGAATGAGCTGATAAAAACTCCCACAGAACATGTGGTTAATTGTCAGGAAAAGGCTACAAGAAAATAACTAACAGCAAGCTGTGTGTAAATATTTGAAGACATTCAATGACTGAAGTGTTCATAGTCAGATTTATTCTTTTAACTGCTCTTATGTTTCATTTAGAATATACTGACTTGCAAAGGAAAAAGCACTTAGGAGAAAAAAATACATTTTTATTGGTGGGGTTTTTGCTTGTTTGTTTGTTTTTCTTGATTTGGGATACTCAAAGACATGGCAATTTCCAAAAAGTTAACATTCTTTCAGAGGAAAAAATCCCGTAGGTAGTAAATATTTCTTTCCTCCTTTATTCAGTACAGAACCTGAGAAAATTAATAAGTTACTCTATTTTAAACTAAGCTTATCAGAAGTAAAAATTCTAATACATTTTAAATCATCTTCCAAAATCTCACATTAAAAGAAACTTGCTCCATTTTCTGGGAAGTTTCCCAAAGATCTTTATCACCCCAGATTTCTGCAATATTCAGTACCTGTTGGATTCATGATAGTCTCCTCCTTCTTGGTAAATGAGTTCTCGTGAGCACACGTAGCTCGTACTTCATCAAGTAGAAGCAATCTGTTCTTGGGCTGGGAGGGATAAGATAGGATGGAGGATGTGTCGCTAAGGATGTCTGCCACCAGCACAAACAAGTAACTGTAGAACACCACAGACTGTGACAGCTCCTCTGATCAATGAATCCCTGTCAAAAACATAGACTCTTTGAATGAGAAAAATGTATTATGCTAATTGTTTCAATCCTTCTTCAGTTATCCATATCAGAGCTTCCCTGCATTATTCAATATTTTTCAGTCTAGTGCACTGCATTTAGTTGCTTTAAAAAGTTTTTTTGGTCTCATAACTTGAAATTCTTCCTGGATTTTATCTTTGCGCTTTCTGGAAAAGAATTCCTTTCACTGCTTCATCCTGCTAACTGCAAGCCATTCATCAGAGTTTTGCAGCTTTGCTGTCCAGCCTGGTGCAGTTAAAATCACAGGGAATTAAATGCACTCTTTGAGCAATTGGATTCCTTGTTAACATAGTTTATCCAGATTCAGCAACATACAGAAAACCAACTATGTACACACACAACATATAAGGTCTGGGTGCAGAGTAACTGTAGCCTTTGGTAGCAGGTATTTTACACATGAGAATTTAATTCTACACAAAAGATTGGGAAACACAGCATTTTTTTCCTTTAGCAGGTCTGCAGCCGAATAGTCAATCATCAGACCTGCTAAAGTTAAAATAAACTCCCTCTTTTCCTTGCCTTCTCAAGCTTTTCATTTCCTCCAGTTTTAGAAACCCAAATAAAATGAAGACAAGCTGCTGTCAGAATATTGTGAAACAACTGAATCTGTATTAATTTAGGATTATTATTATTATTTTAATAAAGCCAAATATTATTTTAATAAAGTCAAAAAGATGGCTGAGTCCAATTGTGAGGAACGAGCCATCAAAATCTAATATAGGAACATCCCTCCCATGTTGGTTACACATTTTCACCCACATGAAAGCTTTCCCTTGGAAAAAGCTATTGAAAAAACTCCATCCTGAGAATAAAGATGAGATTACTTATGAAAGGAGAAGGTGTAAATAAGGTTGGAGGAGATTAATTTTATCTAAGTAGGTCAAAGATCAGATGTATGCACTCAAAAAAAATACCCACAAGGTGACAACACAGAGCTGAGCTGAGAACAGAGTTAGATTTAATGAGAACTTTGAAACTTTTTAAGATGCAAACAAGAAAATGTGGAATGATTATATTCTATGTTAAGATATAACCCCC
>JAWLRI010000700.1:2740752-2758648 GCA_034781795.1 Crypturellus tataupa | reverse complement strand
TAAAATAAAATAAAATAAAAAAGCTTACTTCTGTGAGCCAAGTCTTTGACTAGTGACTTCTTTGATAAAGGTAGTAGCACCAAATTACTGCCCTCAGAAGACAAAAATAATGTTAAAAAAATAGAAACCTCATAATCCAAGCAATTTCTGTACAGAACAATCAAGTCAGTATCAATATTGGATGTTTTGCTTTCAAAGTTCCAGAATAACTTTCTTAAATGCCTGCTGACTTTTTAGCTCCCGACAGCACCATCACCCCATACTGAATCTGTCACAATTTCCTGATTTTTGACATTTTTCTTTCATCTGTGTTGCTCATTCTGGTCCTTTACCAGATGCACATATATGTGAGGACACATGCACACATGGGCATATGCAACACTAATTTGATTACCACTATCATTTTGGGTTGGAAGCATCTTCTCCAGCATCAGATAGCTTCAGTGTGGACATCATCAAGCCCAGCTGAATTGCATACTTCAAATGAAAGTCCACAGACTTTCTATCATTTCTAACCTGAATTTTTACCCTATAATATTAGTGAAAATTAGTTGCCTGATCTCAGTAGGTCTTTTTAGTGAAGCCTCGAGAAAAAAAAAATTAATAAACACCTTGGCCTTTCCAGATCCATGTACAGAAAGTTTACCACTCCTGCTTAACTGAGCTGCAGAACCAGGTAAAAAACAATTTTACTACCGAAATGCCTCACCTTCCCTACCACTGATCCATGTTCTTAGGGGTTACTTTAAATTTCCATAACACGAAAAAACTTCAGACATTGTTTTCCTTCACATCTAAGCTGAGATATTACACTGAAAAGTGATACATTTAGGTCTAGAAAAGTTATTTTAAGTTATCCTTACAGATTTTTGTGGTTTATTTTCAGTACTGTATAGCTAGATTTATATTAACCATAACACACTTGGTCCTAAAAGACAAGGGCAGTTAAAATGTAACTGACTGACACAGTCTAGTGAATATCTTGGGGCACAGAAGAGAGAATGGCTATTTCTAAGCTGGGCAATATTCCACTTGTGTGAGGAGACAGTGTCAGAGAGAGCTGTCTAGAAGAAGTTGCTGTAGGCACTTATTTCCTTCCAGTTATCAGCTTCTAAAATTTAAATATTTAGAATGAACTTTTCTAACTTAAAAAATGCTCCCTTGAGCCCTGCAACAAGTCTTTCTCCTCACATAAACTCATGTATGTACCCACTGGGGATTCACTCCATCCTAATCCCTGCCACTGGAACCATCCAGTCCATAGTCTAGCCTATTATACCAATCAACCACACCACTCCATGAATAAAACTGGTGCTGTTTCATGAAAGCATTTCTATAAAAGTTTTCATTGCTATGAAGAATATTAATTATATTGTATGAAGAATATAGATTGCAGCTAAAGTTTAGTCTATAGACACTAGTTTGAGATTTGTTTTAGAGTAAGAGCACTGATGTATTTATTGCTAAAAATCTTCACTAATAAATAAAAAAAGAAAAAGAAAGAAATGGGAAGAAACCTGAGTTATAGCAGCTGTTCTGAGAATCTAGGTTGAAGTTTCACATTCTCAGCCTAAGATTTCCAGTTATTCTATTTTAGGTTTCTATCCGTCTTCTAAATCTTCATCATCACACTAGACGAGCCAGGGAATTAATCAAACAATAACTGGGACACAAAGAAAGTAGATGGAAAGTCTATAGTAGATTAGGGCTTTTGGAATATAACCCTAAATGTTGATACATCCTCTCCTTCCTCACTGCTTGAATACCTGCACCAGACTTTGAACCACCTTAAGAACAACGTCAGACATGAAAACTAATCCTTAGCAGGCAATTTAGTCCTTAGTTGCTTTTCATATAAAATTTGTGATTTCTTTGTTCACACTCTGTTCATTAAATATAGCAAATTATATTTATTGGTAACTGACTGTAGAAGGATTTACAATATTTGATGAGAGCTGCATAAAAGCACCTGCATTAGATGGGATTATATTTCTTCTTGAATAGTATTTCTCTCATCTGTGGTAGTTATGCCAGAGTAGCCATTGTAAAGCTTGCACAAATGTTGATCTGCCTACAGGAAAGAAAATTTGACTGTTTTGCTCCTCAGTCAAATTGTGGAATTAATTTCAGCTTTAACTCTATAAAATACTGATGCTTGGAAGATACTGCAGCTGCCTTGTTTTTGAACAAAATAAATTTATAAAGTGTTTAATTTAATACTACAGTGTATCTTTTGAATCATGCAGAAGGGGACTGATGAAAGTAGAAGAAAAATAAGCCAATTTAACTTGGCTCATTGCTTTTATTTATTTATTTCTGTAGTTCCCTGTTCTACTAATATTGATTTTCTCCTAAATTGGAATCATTTAGACAAACTACCCTAAGCAGAGATTTTAGAGTTTCCTAAGCATTTCGCTATTGTCTTTAATCAGTAGGGAAACGTTAGGGGCAGAACTACTTTCTACAGAACATATCTTCACTGTGTGAATAGTTTGAAGTGAACTGGATTGGACCGGATTAGAGGCTTCCCAAACCCATGGAAGTTCTTTGCATTTTCTGAATATTTTTTCTGTCAGATCATAACATTTTCTTAAATGATCTTTTTTAAACAAATGATTCTGTCACTCTGTACCTTCTGTAGTCATTGACACCTGTGAATATATCAAAAGCTCTGTAATCAGAATGACATATTTCATGCTCATTTTTAGTCTCTCCTTGTACTAAACTGATCATTGTGCAAGGTTCAGAGTGACAGACGGACGGGTGCTTTTTGTGTTTTTTATTTTTTAATTCAACATCACACAAGTAACACTAAATTTAATTTTTCTAATACCAGCAATTACCAGCACCAAATGAATCCTGCATGAAATAGTTGGCACAGTATGAATAAATTTGTTTTGATCATGCTAAGATTTTTTTTTTTTTGTCTGTACTTGGCTGTTAGGAAAATGAGGTATATGAGCTCGCTCCTGCTAGAGAACCAAGTGTCTATCTAAGGATAGAAACAACAACAGAAAAGCTTTCAAAAAGCCACCCAAATAACAAGAAAACAAACCTGCCCTTGTCCTTCTCTGTTCGCGTGAGACTTTGTGAATACACTTGCTCAGGAGGGATGATTAAAGCATTTCCTTGTTCCAGAAAGAATTGCTCTCAGGATGTAGAAATGGGCTACCTGCATGAGTCCTAAGGAGTAAAAATATAATGGAATCTTAAAAACACAAGTGTTCATAGCAGTACAACTTAGAACCATACATCTTACAACCACTCAAGCAAATAAAGGCATAGATTGGCAGCTGTGAGTTTTCATGCTGGAAGTCCTTGTATAGATCACACGAGAAATAGAAATTTCCATCTGGTTCAGTGACTGGTTGTAAGTAATTAACATATTCCTAATAGCAAAATTGCACCTGGACCTCTCAAGTCTAGATATAGATCCTAGGCAGATAAACAAAACCAAATCTGCAGAGTATAAATTGTTTGGAATAAAGAATCAAGACAAAGAAGTTAGGGTATGCTCAAAATTATATTCCACAAACATAAACGGAGGAAAAGTGTTCTATATGTTACTTTTTTGCACATAATTCAGGTTGTTTCAGTTATGAAATTAATCGTGGTTCCCTGGAATGATTTTTTATAGCAATAAAGTGCAGTGTTGTGTAGGAATTCAGGTATTTGATAAGTGAATGCAATTTTGTAACATGTAGATCTCTGTATGTGAATATGGTTTTATAGTTTCATAAGCCAAGACTAAATTTATAATTGCATGTCAGAATCATTGTGCTGAAAATAATGTCAATCTCAAAACCTACCTGCCCTGCAATATTGCAGGAAGAATTTTGTAGCCTGGAGCTGAAGTGATTGATCTGTCATTTAAATGCCAGGGAGAGCTTTTAGGACTGGAGAGAGTAGAACAATCACGCAGGTTGATGTTTTATTGAAATAGGAGTGTTCAACAGAGTCAATTCAAAATGTTCATCCTTTTACCACTTTCATTATGTCTCAGTTAATATAGCTTCTTTCTGTGACAGAGCAAACTCAAGAAAACAAAAGGGAGAAAGAGCATATTTCCTCCCTCAATACATTTTAGGGAATGCTGATGGTTTTTTGTGGTCTTTCTTCTACATTAGTGGAAATATGAAACAGTAAGATCAAAAATGAATAGCATAATCCAGACAGAAAAAGCTAGCCAGCAGTAACAGAAGTGTCCTGATGCAAAGCTACCTAACACAGGAAGTCTAGTTACATCAACTTGTTGGGTCTGAATTGACAAATTAAAAAACAATTCAAAATTGCTATCTAGATTGCCTTCTCATAAGCTACAGCAGGAGCAGATTCTAGCCCTGGCTCAGCTTTGTTCAATGGCTTCGATTAAGTTTTGCAGGCTTTAGTACTGGCACATAGTAAGCTCAGGCCAGATAGATACATCTTTCACACCTTTTTATTGACGCGCTGATTTTTCTTGCAAAAAGGGA
The DNA here is from genome assembly GCA_034781795.1 of Crypturellus tataupa. Taxonomy (NCBI): domain Eukaryota; kingdom Metazoa; phylum Chordata; class Aves; order Tinamiformes; family Tinamidae; genus Crypturellus; species Crypturellus tataupa. The sequence continues at coordinate 2,754,176 of JAWLRI010000700.1, read as the reverse complement.
GTCATACAGCAAACTACCAGGGTGATAATATATTGACCTCTAGGCCTACTACTTCTGTCTGAACAAGCCTAATTTGTGTGGCTCTCATAATCTGTAGCTTACAAAACTGGGACCCAAGAGTACAACCTGAGACACAGAAGGCAAGTGGAAAAGTTGGTTTTCTTGCACAACGTATGTACGATGGGTGTTTTAAGAGCCTCCAGTGAATTGAAAGACTTTACTTACTTCTCTGTGCTGTGTACTTTTTCCAGGAGCAAGCCTAGTAGGAATGTCCAGGGGAACCATGAAGCACACAGCAAGGCTCATGGGCCCAGGGAGAGCAACAGCAAGGTCAGTTGTACCAGGGCAGCCTACACAGGAGGAGGAGAAAAAGAGGAGCAGAGAGGAGAAACAAGTCACACCATCACATAAGCTCTGCTTAAATCAAGTCTTGCTGCAATACTTAAAATTGTATGCTCTGAGTGCAAGTTACTGCAGATGATGAAAACCAAACAGCTGGCCTGCAACTGTCCCACAGAGGAAAATGGCTATTAGTATAATTACACCATAAAACTCTGTCAAACTGTTTAACTGCCAAGATAGTGTCTTCTAATAAAAACCACTAATTAAAATAGTGTTTGTTACACCTTTTGATTTGTATTTGCAAGCAAATGCAATTAGTTCACTGAGCATCAGAGAGTTAGCAGGATCACTTTCTGGTGAAAGCTGAATAATGCTTTTGTGGCAGACCCCTTCAATTTGAATTAATTCCTTGTTGAGGTCAAGCAAGTGTCCTGAGGGAATTACATGTTCTTACTGTCTAGGGTATCAAGCAGAACACAGATAGCTACAAACCAGGGTGAAGAGTTCTTGGTCAGCAGGCTAATAAAGATGCCCATGACTTCTGCATTGGCAGTCACTGGATAGCAAAAAAAATATGTGTACTCTAGGGAGTCACTTATCAATATCAAGCTCTTCCCAACCAGCAACAGAAGTTGATGAACAAGGAACAGGACCGCAGTGGAGTGAGGGAGATTATCAGGCTGCAGCAAGAGCATAGTAGAACCAGGGGCTGGAAGCGGGGAATGCTGGAGACTACAGGTAGATTGGGGTAGAGCAGGATGAATAATAAATGATAGGAGAAAAAATAGACATTTTAAGAAAGGTGTTACTTGGGGGATCTGGTTAACTGTGAGGAGGATCTTTGGAGTCACTGAAAGAACTAAAAGTATTAAGGTGAAGGCTGCTAGTGATGGAGACAGGATACATGAAAGGAGTAAGAAGGAGGTAGAAGACACAGAGGAGCAAAGAGTATCATGAAGGGGAACATGGAGAACTGAGTGTGTTTCCACAGGCAGAGTGAGGCTAGGAGGAGGATATATTATGGAATTGATAAACTGAAGCTTTTAATGACTCAGCCATTCACTTAAGGCACACGATATGTGCAGTGAGTAAGGAGAAGTATACAGGAAAAAATATTATTTTCCCTTGCGTCCATATTTATTTTCAAACCAAAACTCCTTCTGATTAAGTTTTACCTTCAGAAATCAAGCCTAAGTACCAGCCTCAATTAAAAGTGAGCAACATTCCTGTGCCCTGTGATATTCTTCATGCTAGTCATAGAGAATATTTCCAAATGAGTAGATTCTTTGAAAAGAGAAGATATTTGTTTACGCCTGCAGCATTGACCAGGAAAGAAAATCCCAATTAATTATGTTTGTTGTTTATCCCCTGGAAAAAGGAAATGGATACAGGAGAAAATGTGCCTGCCTGAAGAGATTGTCTTCTGTGTTAGCCCAGCAAAAGGAATTTGTTTGTCCTTAATCAGCTCAATCTTCACTTCATAAAATGAGTGATGTATATACATAGGAGGCTGCCACTCTGTTATCCTGAAACCATGCTGAGTTAAGCAGTGGTTTCTCTGCAAAGTTAGATGTAATCCTCCTTGGGGAGAGGGGTGCAGGAATGTCTATTCTAAAATCTATTTGAAATCTACTTGAAAAATATCCACAAGGATGAACGCATTCAGCAGGAGTTGCACCCAAAGTCAACTATGTAAGAGCCTATCCCTACCAGGCTTGAATAGAAGCATTTAAATTTAAAAATAAAATAAAATCATTTTAAAAATGAAAGCATTGTTTCTGGTGCTGTCCAATATCAGATTAATCTGATCAAGACTGGATATTTGATATAAAAAAACTTCCACTGATAAAGCTACCAAAAGACAGCACCTTATCAAGGCAGTTATATATCTAACATATAACACCTGAGCTTCTTCTAAGTAACAGGCTGGATAATTTTCACAGTGCTTTTTCATCTCTATTTCTTTCTAACTATTCTTTTGTTTCAAGTGATGCTTTTGCACTTCTTTGACACATATAATTCCCACAGTAAAATTAATATTCATATTATTTTAGGTAACACAAATTATTTTTCCATAAAAAATCCCCCAATAATTTCAAACAATATATTGTTGCCATTATGTTTAAAGAAAAGTGTTATAACCTGGGCCATTTAACATTCAGGGACAAGCTAATATATTCTGTGAACACATCTAAACTGACGCTTTCCTATGTAGTGCCCCTCTATGGTAAAAGTACTAATAACGTACATAACTGAAGAAACCCAAGCAAAGAAATGGTTTAGCACTCATATAACAGTCAGGTCAGCCCAGAGGTGTTTGTATACAAAGCTTAGGCAAGACCTTGCAAGAGAATAATGTAACATTGCATCTATATGAAAATATTCACATGTTTATTAACAGTCTGTATAGACCTTTATAATATTCATTTGGAATATAAATCCTAAGAGAATAAGTGTTGATGTTAAATAATCTTCCTTTGTGCTTTCAATCCAGAAATGCCATGATGATAAGCATTGATTTGGCTATATTTCTTCAGTACCCTCTACTGGAAAAAAAATCAGCAGTGTGCATAGCAAATTCTCCAAGGGCACCTTATTCATTCTTTATTGAAGATGCAGAATGTGTGCAAGCATTTGTATTTAAAGGACACTTACATAATTTGCTTTTCCCATCAGTCAAATCATAATAAAGAAATGGCCTTGGCATCATGTAAGTTTGTCTAGGTTGATGGTTAAAACTTTGTATTTTTTAAGGCAAATAATGCATTATATTTCATATCTATAAAGGTTTGTTAAATGATTGAGTTTTAATCATTAAAACCAAAGCAAAGATAATTGCTAGTACCAAAGAGTTAAGACTCTGTGTATAATAATGGAGTAAAGGGCAAATGAAAGTACGATTAACAACAGAACTTACTTTTTCTATTTATCATGGCTGAGATTTAGATGATGCACTTATTTTTGGTGTGTCCCCTCAATACCTTGTCTGTGAAGCCAGCAACAGGATGCGCTGAAGGAAAACCCTACCCTGAGCATTTGGTCTCCCTAGCAGTCTGGCCTGGCAGAGCTTCTCTTTTTATTTCAGGACCCCATTTTTTACTCAAGACTTCAGATATTTAGGCATTATTGTTCAGTCCCTAGCTTCTTCCTTGCCTGTTATACCATTATTGCTAGAAACAGAGCATTCTTGTGCCATGGTAACAGTCAAAATGTAAATTATTAAAGAAAATGAATAACTGGATTGGACACAAAAAATATTTGGCACTAGTGCAACTAATGCAATTACCTTTTTAATAATTTCAGAGACATTGAAGCTTACTTGTTTTGCATGCTTCAGAAAATAAGCCATTATTACTAATGAAACAGTCCACTGTCTGAGAAACATTTTGTATTGAATAACGACATTTAGCAGTCATGTACAGGTGGAAAAGTAATTAAAGAATAATTTTAGCTGTCAAAGCCTGGAGGTACTAATGACTTGAGAAGGTATGACCTGCCAGTGCTCACTGCATGAGTAGGCCTGATATATTTTGAAAGTCTCAGTGGATAAAGCTGCTAAAAAAGTGTCCTAGGCAGCAACTGCAAGAGCTCCATCCTGGACCCAACAGCTTCATGGCGCATGCAGCACTCTTCGAGGCAAAGAATATTGATGCAGAATATTAGTGATGAGCATTTATATCTTTTCTTTGCTGTCTTCTGGTTGTCTGACTTCCCCAAGCATTCCTGGAACTTCTGCAAACAAAAGATAAAAAAGCTGAAATTCTGATTAGAATTCAATAAAACTGTTTCAATTTTCCTGCTAAGACAATTAAAGAAGGAAGTGTTCACTAATATTCTTTAATATGATGACTCTAAAAATGACTCTACAAATGAATCTAAAAACTGTCATCCTTTCCTTTTGAACCCACATGTGAACTTACCCTTGGTGGCAATAATCTATATTTTTTCACAGTCCCACAGCACAACATTCTCGGTGTGTTGCGCATACAGAGTACCTCCATCCTGCTCTACTTATATACATCTGCCCTCCACGGTCAAGTGCTGTTAGTTTTAATCTGCCTCCCTGATTCAGGTGGCTAAGGCGGATGATTTTTACTGGATGGAGCCGTGGGGACAGGGGGAACAGCTGAAGACAAGATTTGCAAGCAGACAGGGACATCCTTTTGCATCCCAGGTGGCTATCTCAGTGCTTTAGGAACAGTCTGCAGATGTCATCTCTATATTTCTCCTATAACTAAAATACAATTATATATATTAAAGGTGAGCTTACATGGGTCTTTTACACTCAGCTTAAAAAAATGACAGAAAGTGGAAACATATTTTAATCATTTCTTGTGGATTTGTAAAAAGAAATTTTGGTTTTGTGTCAAAATCATTATTAAAGAAAGCAGGCTGACTCACTTTAAAAGGAAAGAAATGCAGTAGGAAAGGATTAATTAGTCTGCAATGAGAAACAATTATTTATTTGAGGTAAAATGAATCTTTTATGTCAAGGGGAAAAAATGCTTTTGAAATTGCTTTTCTTCTGCATTTTGTGCTCCCTGCAAACAATGTTTCAGTTCAGTTTATTTTTCAATCCAGGTAAAGAATGAGGAAGGTTGTTACTTGTGCAGCTCTGGGTTGACCGGGCAGGAGGCTGGAGAGCGATGCGGCAGCACCCCCGAATGCGTGGGGAGGTACCAGGAGCAGCGTGTGGGGCTGGCCAAGGAGAAGCTTTTGGAAGCGAGATGCAGGGCGGCTGCGAGCCGGGGGGAAAGGCTGCCGTGTTCGCACAGCCTGGCCATCGGGGCACGGCGGAAGGTGCCTGCGTTTCCGAACGCTCCAGCTCTGAGCCGCGTCTTCTGTGAGTACCAACACGCCCTGCAAGCAGCATCTCTAGCTCCAGAGCTGAGGCCTACCAGAGTATTTATAAAGATTTCTTTATAAGTAAGATGATGAGCCATGTCCACAGAGAGAATTACACTCCTAGCAGTGTACGAACTATAGTGATGGGAGAAAGGATGTTAAAGACAGAGTTTGAAGCAGATGTTGGTTTAGATCTCCCAGCTTAAACCAAGCTCTTTAATATTTGAATGTGATTTTTTTCTAATGTATGAATAAATACTACTTTAATAAAAGAAATAATATGTATCTAACCATAGATTTTTGTTTATTTATATACCTTCTCTCATGCAATATTTACAAAGTCTTTTCCATTCCGTTTCTGATAATTTTTCTAGCACAGTGAAAGACTGCCTGGCAAATCATAAAATGCAATTGCTCTTTTCCCAGCATAGTGTGTGCTTCCAAAGAAATTCTCAGCCTCAGAAGAACCCTAGTCATTGTTTTGCAGAAATTACAGCATGCTGAGAGCAAACTGGGAAATCAAATGTCAGCCTCCAAAGTATCACTCTTCCATTTAAAGGTCACATCGTGTCTTAATGGGATAACTGGAATGTCTGGTGAGATTTCATATCCCTAAAATCATTCTTCTTTGCTTCAGCAATTCTTCTCCACTAACACACCACAAAAAATGCACATAGACAAATGGTGGTGCTGGGCAAGTATTTAAGACAGATTCATGAATTATATGAAATTATCTACTTTTTTCCGTCATTTTATTTTAAGGAATAAAGAAAAAGTGGCACCGTTATATAATGAGTTGGATATTTTCTGTGATAGTTTTTAGAAACAATATTGTACTCACATGCTGTATTATTGCATTGTATAGTATGATGAACATGCTACAGGTGTAAAATGTATATTGATACTGTCTAAACTCACATCATACCCCATGCACTTCAGTATTTTAACGATATGGCAAAAAGTACTGAGATGAAAGATACTTGGACCTTTGCAAGGTATGTGGTGAAAACCCTCATAATTTGTTTTTCTTGCATCCACAGACAACACTTTTCCCCTTTCAATAATCTCTGTCCAATCAATATAGTCTGTTATATGAAATAAGAATTAAAATTTGGTTAATTATTTATAGTTTTGCTATTTTTATTAGTAATTATGGTCATGTGCCATTTAATCTATCTTTTCAATGGCATTTATATTGATATAATAAACCATTTGTTAGATTCTTCTATATAGATATAGAAATAGATACAGATATAGATAATTTTAAAACAAGAATCCTAAGATCTCAACACCAGATTTCTTTATTAGTAACTTAATGACACTAGAATTTAGTTTTATATGATCAGTGCCTGTTACATAAATGTTTCTGACCTACCATGGGGCAAAGTATGTATCTCCAGCAGAGTTTAGTTTCAGTCTCGTGAGATTTTTCAATCACAGTGGTACTGTTAATAACAATCACAGGAAGAAGAATATGTGTTGCTGCCCTGGAGTTTTCCTAACAGCTGTGATGTTGTAGTTTGACATGTCAAATAAATAACCACTTGTCTTGGTGATACATTTGGCAAAAGGTTCCATCTAGACTGAGGAGCATAAGGATTATGCATAATTAGAAATCTGTATTGTTTTCAGAAAAGAAACTAGTTGTTTTCTTCTTTTTTTTCTTTCCAAGGAGTTCTGTTTGCAAGAACTCTCATAGTAATTTGGGGTTCATTTCAGTATTTCAACTATGGCCTTAGGCGAAAATGTACCTGCTGGCTCTGACATTTTTTGCTCTCACAACTGCAAAGAGAATCACAGGGGTTTTTTGTGAGAAATTACATATTGGTAGCAGAAGTCAGGTCACAGCAAGGGAGAGAGTATTCAAAATAGATAGCTTGACAGGCAGAGCAAGGTGTTTAGAACAATTTTTACCCAGGATTGAGAGATATCTTTATTACAGAATGGAAATAAAATAGTTTTGCTTCTGTGTGTGTGTGTGCACAGGAGGCATATGTAGGTATTCAGTATCAAAGCTGCTGTTAAAGCGTAGTAACTGGTACAGTTTGGTAGATACTCAATGTGTCCTCCAAGATCTGCCAGGTCAACTTCAGACAACTTTGTCATCTCTAATTCTTATTCTACATGCTGGTTGCAAGCCATGAATTGCTCTTTGCCAGACTAATTCTTCCCAAGCCAGGGTTTTAACTCTTATTTTTAGATTTAATGTCATTTAATTGCTGATTACATACCCAAAATTCATCAGAAAGCTTGGGAAGCCTCCCCTTTCTAAGGGGGTACTCATGGTAGCCCCAGAGACCTGATAATTTCCTGACCCTACATTCCTTCTGTGCCGACATCAGCAGTAAATGAACAGTCAATAGTCTTCATCATACCTGGAGGCAATTATATTTGTTCCTTTTGTTTTCTACAGGTTTCCATTATTTATGAAAAAATAGAAGAAACACAGAGACTTCCAAACTTTGTGCATATTTAATGCAGAGGAGGAGTTCCACTTACCTTTCCTAGCACTAACATACAAAACTAGGAGTAGGATGTCCGGTATCAGAACTGCTATTAACCACAGAAACTGAGGCTAACGTTTTGAAGTCCGAGCACTCACAGCTCAGACTTCCCTTCCTGCAAAAAAAAATCCAGCTTTGCAAAACATTTGCAACACACACACACTTGCCAGAAGTCCAGAAGTCCTGTAAAAATTCTTTTTTTTTCCTTTGAGTAACTAGAACTCAAAGAAAAACTTCTGAAAATCTGGCTACCAAATTCTTTTTGATTTATCAAATACAACCTGGATTAATTACTAGCAATATTAGTTCAGTCTTGTCCTGAGTGGAATGAAGACCAGAATCTTGCCCATCTGTCCATTTGAGAAACATTTCCAGACTTTTCAGTTTGTTACTGATGCTGTAAGCTGGAAAAATCAATTTCTAAGCTGAAGTACAAGTCAACACAGCAAGCAATTTCTTTTTCTATGGAGCATTTGTAATGAGAGACAAAATACTCTTAAAAAAATAAGTTATTAAACTAAAGAAGGTATTAAGCAGGTCATATAGGCAGTCCTTCACAATTATGGGTACCTGGATGATTGGAATAAGTACCTGACCCCTACCTTGGCCATAGCATACAACCCATATTGCCTAAATAGGTCTTAGATTTTTTTTTTTTTTTTTTTTTTTTTTGTTTCAAAAACATTCAGGTGTTTCTGGGTAAAAGTTGGGATCAAACAGAACAACATGGGCAGGGTTTTGCCTTTCATCTTCTCACCTGGAGAAATTGCTCTTTTTCCTATTACAATGGCAGCCTAAGAAACCCCTACTGGAAAATGACTTAATCATGTAAGACAAGACAGAATAACCCCTAAGGTTTGCTCATTTTCAGCAGCTGAACATATTGATTTGTGTTCACTCTTTGAACGGGCAGCAATATGAACAATAATGAGGAAGAGAGAGAAATTCTGTATTTCACCTCGAAAGAGCTCTAGTACATCGACTTCTCTGGTCAGGTTACATGGCAAAGCAGGGCAAGGAAAGTAGGAGAGGTGGCAGAGAATTGTTCAAAGGCAACATCAGTCACACAGATGGGACTGTAACTCAGCCTGGGGAGAAAAATAAAGAAGCATGAATGATAAATGCTTTTTCTTTAGGATTCTCTTCAAGATTCACTTCTTCATGAGTGATTCATTGTTTTCCTTCTTGATTCTTAGGTTATCTTAATAAACGTTTGAAAAACTTTTACTCAGTAATAAAGGAAATAAGGCTTGAAGCCTCATTTCATAAATCATAATTGACATGCAAAATATGCTGAATACGGGGCTCATTTTTTGTAGTTGCTTTCAAGGGGATCGTGGAAAAACTGCTTGCACTCTGTGGGAGCTGAAGTCACCAAAGCTTTTGGGTGCCTCATGGAACCTTATGGTCATTTTCCATACCTTCTCCTCTTGTCTTTCTCCATCTGCTTCATGCAGATCCTTGCCTCGGAATAGGCAGAAAATGGATTCACTCTTCAGTATTATTCATTACGACACAAATATCAAAATCCCAGATTACAGAAGTATTAAACATATTTGACCTAACCTCTATGAAAAAAAAAAAAAGTAAAATAATTTTAAAAATAAGTAAAATTCTGCAGAATATAAATTCTCTTTTAATAGAATTTAGGCCTTATCTACAGGATAATTCCACACAGATAAAAGCAGAAGGATCTAGTATGATCTCTCCTTTGTTTAAGCCTGGCCCCATGCATCCTTTCCTTTTGCAGGATGCTCTTTCAAACTATAAAATCTGAAACAATAGAAGAGAACAGTAGGGCTAAAAACTGTAACAAGCTGGAAAATATACATAGGTACAGCTTGTATCAAAGCCCGCTCTTATTACTGAACTGAGCTTCAAAAAGGCTCAGGGAAATATAAGGTTCCCCAGTAGTTGTTTTTGATTCAATCCAGATGTAGCTTTAGAGACCTACTTGCTGTGATGAAAGTTTCCACACCAGAAAGGAAGTTTTAAAGAACCTTATTATTCAGCTGCCTGTCTACTTAAATATCACTTGTTTGCTAAGAGATGGAATATCTGTGCAGAAACTACTGGCTGCCCAGGATGCAGACTGCTTCTGCCGAAGGTTATAAGCACGTGTCCAGCTGTGAAGGAATTCACACAGTCCCCGCTCGCCCAAGACATTTCCTCTCTCAAAAAATCTAAATGCAGTAAGTTTGTTCTGCCTGCAGTATAGGTAAGAACTGGAGGGTATCTGGGCTCCTGCACCCGTGCTTCATGTCCTTCCCTGGTCACTTTTGTACTTGGAAGCATGGCAGAATGCAGCCCGCTATTCTGCCATACTACAGTACGCTTACTTAGATACTCAAGTGTACTCAGCCTCAAGAATGGTAAACGTGGGCTTTTGGTAAGTGTGTATTTTCTAATGAAATCAGTTATCAAGATGGAGTTACAAAAAAATCTTTTAGCAGATATTCAATAGAGTGATGTTTAGAAAGTGTTGTCTTCCTTGAAATGAAAACTCTGTTACCTTTAGAAGACCGAGTTTTGATTAGCTTAAAAACAAACAAACAAACAAACAAACAGGAACAAACTGTTTCCCCTCAAGAGTCAGTAGCATCTCACCTGTATAAAACAGCCCAAATGCCAAAGGCCCTTTGCAGTCCCAGGAAACTTAAATGATTCCTTTCCGATTACAATAAGCCAGCAGGGATGCTAACCTCAGACAGCGACAGGGAGAACAAAGCCTTGGAGAAAGCAGGATAGGCCACACGTACCAAACTGACAGCAAATAATGAGAGAGGTTTCTGCAGTTTGGGGTCCATCTGTGTCAAAAAAACCTCTGCTTCCCTCTTCTTATTTTGCACAGTATGAAAGCCTACCCAACTAAAGAAAAAGAAAATCAATAGTATTTAATTACATGTCTCTGTCATTCAAAATGACCATAAGACATAAATTGGTAATTTGTCTTAGAAACATGTTCTCTCTGAGGAGATCAGGTTTAGTTTCATGGGAATGTTTTAACCTTTTTTTTTCTAATCAAGGCCCATAGGAAATTGCAAAGTTTGTAGTGAAAAGTCTCCTAAAACCTTCCAGACTGACTGGTTGCTTTATTTCCACCAAATTGAAGGCTTTTTTATTTTATATCATGGTGCTTTTACTTTCAACCACTAGCTAAAATGCTTACACCTATAGTGAACTTCAATATTTCTCAGTTTAGCTTTTTTTTTTTTTTCTTTTAGCAAAGACTAAGGATCAGGATGCAGCAATTCTTTCTCTGCATGTATAAATTGTCCAGCAAAAGTTCCTCAATGTTCACGGTCATGACTGCAAGTCCAAGGTCAGTCCAGCTCCTGCATCAAAAAGTGCTGCTTATTCACAACAAAAGTACTCTGAAGAAAACGCAGCACTGAATAGTCTTTAAGCAAATCTGCCCTATCAGGAAAGCACCTATCTTCTGCATATGAACCATGGCACGTACTTCCCATCCCTCCTCTTTCTCCTGCCATTTTATGTAGTTTTAAGTCCATTGACCAGTCCTTTTGAACTAGGTAAAAATAATCTGAACTGGAAGTGTCATTTTTATCTGCACTCTTTCAAAATGGAGTTCATATTAGGCACTAAATAGTGTCTTTTTGATCCTCTGTTTCTTCAAGAACACAGTCATTACCAAGGTTATAAAGATATATGGACTATTTGCAACAATAACTTAGCAATGTCTTAAAATTGTGTGATTCCACAGGTGTATCTGTCACAACAGGAAAATTTAGGAAACAGCATCCATGTCATTCCAGGTCCTAAAATGTTACAGTGGAAAATAACCCAGAGGTAGTATAGTACGTCATGTTTCTTAAAGTATCCAGAACATAGAATTGTACATATGTCTTCTGGATTTTAAACAACTGTTTCCAGTTTTCTCACAAAAAACCTGTATATTCTTCCACCCTTCCTTTAAAACTTTGGTACGTTCTGACTCAGGCAGGTCAGAAATACCTTTGCAAATTTATGTTTTGAGCTGAAGTTCCATTTAAACATCCAGATGCAGCTCTGCAAACTTTGCGGAACCTGTCCTATCAATATGATAAACTTTCAAAATCAAAGTGATTTATAACATCAAAAACCTGAGCAGCCTTAAAAAATACACTCTGATGCTTGGCTGTGCAGTGACATTTTTTTAAATGTTAGCTGATTTTGGAGTGCTATGAATATAGAATATTAACCACCAAAACTTTGTGTGATGCTGCTTGCCCTTTAAAAATAGAGGGTTGGAATTTATTTAGTTTAGGAGAAGAAGAATTGCATGGCTATTTGTTTTTTTAATAAATAGCTGAAATGATTACCTGGCATAGAGCTATAAATATTTTTCTTTATGGATTTGTGGTAGAAATTTAAAATGCATCCTGTACTGCAGGAGCCAGAAAAATGACTCTGAAGCCATACACAGGAGTAACTCTTCACCAGCAAATCCCGCATCCACAATTACTTTGGCAATCCGTAGCATCTGATCTTCTTTCCACGAGGTCATACTTGCACCACATTAACGTTACCGATGAAAGTCAGAGAAAACACAGTCCTTAATAGCTTGTTAGTACACTGTGTGGTGAATTACGTTTTCTCTCTCCTGCTCTTAATAGGTATGCTCTCAGACAGCGGAGACGCAGACCGCATCCTGAGAGCAATTCCCGGCACCTCTCAGCACAGACGCAGGATGAGCAGAACAGCCTTTGATGCAGAGGTGTTCTTAATTAAGACAGAAAAACATAACAAGGGATGTAGTTAGAAGGTCGTCTCGTTATTTCTCACAGCCACCTCGTGGCTCCGCAGCGGTGCAGGCAGAGCTAACTCGGGAGGACTAGCAGAGGGGCAGAGGGGATTCCTGTTGCACCTGGAGTGGTCAGTGCATTTTGGGGGTAGCAGTGGGAGAAGGCAGGTGACTCTTGTCTTCCACCAGCTGTGGATCTCATCTTGGGGTTCAGGCACCTTTTCCCTAGCAAGAACCTTTGCCCCAATCTCTCCTTCAACCTGGCTCTCCCAGGCTCCAGCCCAGGCAAAATCAGCAGCAGCAGGATGTTGGCTTTCTGCTGCTGCCACCATTTTACCTCTGTCCACAGCCTGTTACCACAGGCAGCTGCGTGTGTGGTGATGCTTGTCAGCTCTGCTATTTTTATTTATTGTGTATAGTGAGATGGTCAAACAACAGAAGGGTGAGAGAGAGCTGAGGAATAAAAGAGAAAGAAATAATACTGCATCGGCTAGCATGAGTGAAAAGCAAAGAGTGATTATACCTGTTTTAGCCTGTATCCAAACCAGAAAACCCAATCCCAAGCACAATATGCGGCTTTACATGGCCACACTCATGTGTTAATATAAGCCAAGTTTGGTAACTAGTCAGTTGTATAACTAACAGAGAAATTAAGCTCTCTGAAATAATCACAGTGAACTAAAAGGGGGGACTTCTGTCTATGAAGGAACATAGGATGTGCGTATATTCACTAATCTGAGCAGGCATCGGGAACCTTGCGTATCCTCATCCACTTCTAGGGGAAGGTGTAGCCCAAGGCCATTATAAACAGTTACTCCAGCTCTCCTTATCCCATTAAATATAGAACACAAGAAAAAAGAAAAGAAGTATTTATGTTGTGAAATATAATGTACACATATATTTTCTGGACCCCCAGTTCTGGGCCCCCCAGTACAAGAAGGATGTGGAGCTGCTGGAGAGAGTCCAGCGCAGGGCCACGAGGATGATCA
>JAWLRI010000700.1:2680148-2737226 GCA_034781795.1 Crypturellus tataupa | reverse complement strand
TACTTCACTGGATTAGATGACTGGACTAGATGACCTCTAGAGGTCCCTTCCAACCTTAGGCATTCTATGATTCTATGATTTAGTTTAATGACCAGCTAAAACATTGGTCTACATCTTCAGTCAAAAGTCAGATTTTCACAAACATTTTTTTTTTTTTTATTTAGGGTACCTTTCAGCATTATATATATATACATCTCTGAGGTGCAGTAAATCTGAATGACTAATACTTTGTTCAGAAAACTGAAGTGCACTTGAAATAAATATTCCATTTCCAAAGTAAATATGGACTGGATTCCTAAAGTTTGTTCATTAGAATCTGTTTTAAGTTTAATAAATCCCTAGCAGTGCTTCTGGTTCCCTTTTCCTGTTAATTGCATTGCTGAATGTAAAAACTATGTTATGTACAGAATTACTGAGCTTATCCCTACTAGAAAGGAGTTATGTTTAGTATCTAAAGAACAATAAGGTTTTGCTACCTGGTTGATCAATGCTGTATCAAGTTCACATTCCCAAGCTCCCACTTTCCCACCTACATATGCAGGGGATGGAAAACAGCAAAGAGAGGGAGGACAGGTCCTGTTTTGCACAGAGATGTTGAACTGGGACTTGCCTAATATGGACACAGCTGGGATTGCACAGCAATAAAAAATGAATTTAATCCATGGCTTGTAAAAATATCAAAAGAAAAGCACAGAAGATAGCAACCAATTATTTTTTTACCCTACCCATTATTTTCTTTAGCCAATGGAAGCAATTCATGGAGACTTAAATATTTTGGATAGTGCTTTGCAAGAAAATATTTTTACTGTATTAATTAGGAAAGAGTAGCCTTCCAAATGACCAAAATTTCTCAAGTTTACAGTCCCTTATAGGTAGTTTAGTTACATATTCCCGGTTTATTTCTTCATGTCTTTTTGCCAAGTCATTTGTTTACTGAACCTTTGAAAAGTAGAGATATAATTTTCAATTAACTGAAGAAATATGCAACATTGAAATGCCACACCCAGCCTGCTTAGGAAGACAATATATTTTTTTTGTGCCTACATGCCCTTGAATAGTTATGGGGTAGACTTTGAGTTGATGTCAGTTTATGGTGGAAAAATGCAAGTCTGAAACTGTTGCCTGAGAAGTCAAAATGTGTAGGTGAAAGTAGAATGCTGGAAGAAATATGAAGAATGTACAATATAAGGAGAAGCATAATCTTCTTAAAGAAATGACACTGTTATTAGTGGAATGGGAATGATAGAGTTTTAGTCAAGATTCCCTCTCTGACTAGGGAAAGCTTTCTCTCTGTGACACTTTAATTTGCTGACTGATTTCTTAAATGTGGAAAGAAGGCATAGCTTATATATGATATGACTTTACTCCTTCTTCCCCCAAAAGTAAAAAGAGATGCTGTGTTTTAAGAAACATGTTTGTAAGTTTATAACTGGTTTAATTATAACTTTTTTTTTTAGTTTAAAAGAGATATTTTTAAAAGAAGTAAGTTTTAAAAGCTGATCCTTCAGGAGGTTGTACTTAATAGTATACTTTCTATGAGTTTGTAATAGAGCAGCCAAGGTTCAAGGCTTTCAACCTTGTGTTCAGCCATTACTGGAGATGTTGGGGAAGGAAGATTAATCCTGTCTCTCATTTAAAACCCTTCGAAGTCCTTGCTTGGTTCTCTGCAAGGACCACGTCTTTTCCTGTGCTATGTTTCAGCAAAATGACTAGGGTTTGACTGAGAACACACACGTTTTGGGTTTGTGACAGCAGAGGATGTATATTTAATTCTGAAAAGGTGGGTTGCTTTGGTCTATAGTAAATGTACTCAACACCCATAGAAGACTTCTTCCCCAGCTGGTGTCCTTGCCGACTACTTGGCTCATGGAGGTTCACAGCGCATGGTGTAGGCAGAACTCCCCTTAAAGACTGACTGCCATTTCTCAAGGGTAATGCTGGGGTACAGCACACTCTCCTCAAGAGTGTGGGGAGACATCCTGGGTGAGCCTGTGTCTCAAATAGTGAGAAATTTAACAATCAAGTGTAGAAGGCCAGGTCCTCAGGTATGCAAGGGCATAGTGGGCAGGGTCTGTTTTTCCCTGGTGATTCTGGAGGCACCCAACAGTCAGCCTGCTGAGGCCTGTTCACTTGGCCCTTTCTGTCCTGTGGTGGAGGTAGTGGAACTCCAGAGACCAGTTGTCCTGTCTCAAGTCATCACAGAGTTTGTTTCAGCCTTTCACTGGAGCCTGAAGTTTTAGTATGCTTTTTGGATCTCAGTGTTACAGATTTAAACATTCTCAGTGAACAGATCAATTGCATGACTTCAGGTGGAGAGACTTAGTTACGTACTAGGAAAAAAACTCAAATTGCATGGGTTGCCAAGTGTGTTCTTTCCTAGATTCTGACTCTAAACCATCATCATTTTCTCATCCCCCTCCCCATCCCCCTTATCTCTTTAAACTCATAAAAAAGAAGCTTTTTATGTTTTTTATGTGTATTCACAGGACAAGGAAAATCAATGCAAAATTGTCTTGATTCTTAATAGTTATTGTTGATGGTAGGTTTTCATAGAATAGATTGTTTGCAGGTGTTCTTCCATTACAGACTGATAATAACTTGGTTACATTTTAATGGGTCGTTTGCCTGATTTAAAGTCCTTCAGCTTAAATGTCAGTAGCTATTTATTGTGGGGGTTGTAGCCGTATTGCTAACAGGACCTGTTGCACATAACAGGAGTAGAGATAAGGAATAGCGAACGGAAGATCTCGTGGTGTCACGGAAAGGGCAAGGGTTTAACCATATTAGGGCAAAAAGTGTTATCTGGAACCTGATTGGTACATAAGACAACTTCCACCTGGACAGAAGTTATAAGAACCAGCAGCGTATTTCAATAAACGTCATTTTGCATATCATCTCATAGGTGTCAGTGCTTCTTGACCCTGAGGTGGATGGCCTCAGTATTCCCTCTATAACCATGGGCAACCACCACGGGTTGATAGCAAATCCGACATCTATTTTGTTAAGAATACAGAGTTCACATCCAAGGTTGCATATAATAGCCTGCATTTTGAGACAGAGGACAGCAAGCCAGGCAGCTGCCATCTCATGTTGCACAACCAACAAGAAATCAGGTTTTGGCCAGGGTAACAATATCCTCCTGTTCTTCTGAGAAGCAACTAAAGTCTTTCCCATCCCTGTAGAACCCTAAGATCTCCATCCAGGTTTTCAGATACTTAAATATCTAAACTCCACGATTTGGGAATGTAAGTTTCAAAACCGCTATTCGGCCTTTGCCTGACTCCACAACTCACCAAACCGCTACGGATACCCTGAACCTTGATGCTAACCCACAGCAACAAACATCTCAGAGGTTCCAACCAACAGCTCTGATCAAACCTCTGAAAACCTCCAAAGAGGTTTTAATATGGCCACATCACAGGAACTGCAAGATGTAGGCAACGTGCACCAAGTCCACTATTAAAGACCTCTATTAACTCTTCTCTCAAAGATGCTTGTACCCATTTCTTCACATTCACAACAGTTATGTGAGTACAAAGGAATGTAGCTGTTCCTCTGCTTCCCCTTGTATCTCATGCTCCATGTTTTGGGCACCTAACCTACCTTTCTATCTATTAGCAGCTCTTTATTCCAAGAAAAAAAAATCCTGAGTAAGGCTGCTTGATTGATTCACTGTGAATAAATCTAAAATATTTATCCATTATACTCTGCACAAGCCATCCTTCTATGAAAGCATCATTTCCTCTTGGGAATGAGAAGGGAAACTTAATATATAAAGAAATTTCTGTTCCAGGCAGTCCATAAATAGTAGTTAATCTCTGTTTGACATATGTCTGGCTGTGTTTCACATGACAGTTTTTCTTTTCTCCAGACAGTTCTACTTAGAGATTCAAGTATAACAACAATGGACAAATAGCAAGCAAATAAAACTAGCCAATGTTCTTGTTCCTGTGTAGCTACTGATTTCCAGGCATTGAAAAGACATTGTTTTCCAGTCTTTCTTTCAGATATTTAGTAAAACATACTTTCTATGAGCAACCACTTGAAATTTTATGAAACGATCACAGTATTTTCTCTATAGTATTATAATACTATGTCATGCTACCTAGATACTATATCACAGGACTGAGAGCTTAAAACTGCTTTCATATTAGCTTGTGTATTCGCTTCTATTCTTCTGTGTGATAATATGTGAAAGGGTCTCAGATAGCTTTTTAGGGCCTTGCCTGTTCCTGGTTAGCAGATCGCTACTGCCAAGAAATGACAAGGAGGTAAAGACCTGCAGTATCTGAGGAGGCTGCTGCGCTCCCCAGATTTCCACACTGACCCTGAGGAACCATGAAGGAAGCACATAAGCATATACTGAATATGCCCAAACACTTCTATGCAGACTGTTTCTTTGGCAAGACATGTTTCAAATCACAATAGAGAAAACACTTTGTCTTCAAGAATTCGGGAGATAATTTAGCTCTTCCAATGTAGTTTTCCTAGATTCAAACACAGTCTTCTAAAAACTTTAGATGGCTAATTTCAGGTACTCTGAAAAAACATGCTGAACTGAACACTACCAGTCACTTACCATTCTGAGTAACTTTAAATGGTCCTCATCATGTTCCCTTCTCCTCTGCATTCAAGAATCTTCTTCTTTTATATACCTTCTGCTAGTACATTTACATGGGGCAAGAGTTTGTGTCTTCAGAACACTTGGAGACAGATGCCTCAACATACTTGTATCTTTTTAAAAATTCCCAATTTTAGAAAGGATGAATAACAAATAACTCTCCATTTTCTTTGTAGGGTGATGTCCATTTCCACTCACATGCATATGAACCTTGACAAGCATTAAGCTCTAGGAATGTTTCCTACATTACAGCAGCACTTTCATGTGGGAATAAATGCAATACTTTGCCTATCATACAAATAATTACACTATACAAGGTAAGCAATGTAAGTACCAGACATAGCATTGCTGTTGTATGCTGTTGAACAGCCACTTAGACACTGCTCTCTTTGACAACCATGAAGTATAATTATATGTTACTTGAAATGCTTCTTTTGCAAAGAACCACTCCAACAAAATCATTTTTATTTTAAAAAGACTAAAATGTCTCAAAAAATAGTGCTCTGCTGAATTGAGTGGTCGATTAATAACAAAAGTAGATTTGTCACTAATGGAGTGGATATACAGGGTGATAAATACAACTGGTATGAAAGACCTGTGGGATTAAACTTGAAGAGGGAATCCAATGCACAGTTATCACTGTTCTTCAGGTGAATATGGGGCAAAAAAAACAAGAGAGGAAGAAGGAGGCAGCAAGGTCTGTAGATGTAAGAAAAAAGCAGAAATTCTAACCCTCTGACTAATTCCCTGTAGAAATTTTCCTAGTTCTATCCCCAGACAGAGCTCTGTAAAACATCTGAGGCAACATGATTAAATGCCAGCCTGTTTGCACATCCTTTCGCCCAGCCCCTGACTATCTCGCACAGTGCACAGATGCAAGGCAGCCCTGTCCAAAGGTGCTGTGGTTTCTGCTTGGCCTGAGCACAGCACCTCAACACCTGAGCTCACTGGCATTCGGCAGGTAGACGGCAGCTCTGGGAAAAGACGATTTAGACAAGAATACTTCGTATAGGACATATTACCAGGGAAGACTTTCCTGATCTCCGCTTTAGAAAGGGACATCAGAGCGGGGAATGTAGAAATGGGATTCTTGTTCAGGCACATATAATTCTCTTGCAGATCTTCACATGTTTCAGCATTCGGTATGCATGACTTTTTATTGCTTTATGCATGTACCTTCTTGTTTCTAGCATTCTTTGATCCCTTGCCATTCTGCAAGAAAGATGGGACATTCAGGAACCAGAAGAAGGCAAGTCTAGAACGTCCTCCTTTCTTCCACTGACCCTGACACTTTTTTTTGCAGCTTCTTTCTGAGACAAGAAGCCAACATCATCCTGAAAAGGATAGTTTACACAATTATCAAGCATTTGCTAATGGTGAAGATCAGAAAGACTAAACATAAACCCTGTTTGAGGTCCTAAAGCAATGTCTAAATATGGCCAAGGTGAATTTGCCTCAGCACTCACGGCTCCTTAGAGATTTTTCCTTCACCATATGGCAGCAACCTTCATCTCCACTGATTTCTATGTCTGATCTGAAGTTTAGTCCAAAACATTGGACTAAATTTCTGTTGGTCTGATCCAGAAAGAGAATTCTGGTGATCCTACCTATAAGCAAAATCAACAGAACCACAGTTATAAGTACCAGTCTGATATTTCTTTAACTGGAAAATCCTCTCGAAGAATTCAAAACAGTAAACTCCTGAAGGTCTTATAAATCAAGTTATTAGGTGACAGCATCTCTTCTTATTGAGTATCCTAATTGAATTTAACATGACACTACATCTCTATAGAAAAAGACAGTGATAAATTTTACTTATTTTATTACAAAATACTCAGAAGCATATCTGAAACAGATCTCAGCTAGATTACCTCATTGACGGCTGTGATAAATGATGGCCATTTTCATTCCCTAAAGGACTTTTAAGTATATATTTAAATATTAAACTTATGAAATCAAATGCTCTGATGAGATAAACAAGTGCACATTTTGTAAGCATTCTATGAAAGCCACACTGTGGCTTTGGCAACACTGTCATTAACTTTACCAGGGACACAACCAAGTAAGAAACACATTTGCATTGATTCCCCCTTTCCTTTATTTGTCACATCTGTACCAGGAATCGGAATGACAATTATTTCCTAGACATTCTCTGGCACTGAGACTAACTGGCACAAATCACCTTATTTCCATACTACAAAATCCTCTTTTCCTTATTAACAAAGTGGAAGCATCCAAACTGCTAATTGGGAATGACTTACGCTAATTCTTGGACCATGCCTGGAGATTGGATACTTGGAGTGATGCTTGTCTCAGACCAGACCCAAAGGTGATTCTGATAACTTAACCATAGAGACAACCATGAAATAGTTGTAGATCACCTAGACCATCCTCCCACTTGAAACAGGACTATTGCTAGCCTTAGATCTAGTCTGCCACCTCTCTCTCCAGTCAGATCTTGAGCAGTAGATTTGAACTCAGAGATGATTCTCAGTATATGCAGTTGTTCCCTTTTCAGTACTTGTCTCAGCCCGTGTTCTTCACTCTTCTCCCAATACATAGTTCTGGAGAGAAAAGTTTGGGAAGATCATGTCAGCATCAGAACCAGTAATTGAACAGCTCCAGACCAAAATGCAAGCCACTACTTAGGAAAATTAGTTATTTTCATGAACAAAAGAAAAATGGTCATACTATCATTTTTCTGAATGGTTTCTGAAACCATAGTTTCAGCAAGGTCTCTTTTTTAACTTTACTAAGGAATAGTAAGGATGACTTTTTTTCAAAAGTGCAGGCATGCATGTCTGCTATTTGTGTGATTGGATGAAAGAATAAACTGAGTGAGTAAGCTTCCCTATATTCCACCTGGAAGCTACTGCTCTGGCTACTGCACTTAGCAGCAGTCTCATCACATTGGTAAATCTGTGTGCAGACTGGTTTGACTGACAAACTATAGAATGCGACTAAATCTGTCTTACAAATCACTGGTGGCAAAACTATTGAAATATACTGCATCCTTTTGTGGCAGTTAGGCATGATGTCAGTAGGACACTGACCTTAGGACACTGACCCCTGTCACGAACATCAAGGGCCACAGGAATAAAACAGTCAGAACACAGTTTTGCCAGGTTCAAAGTGCAGATGGGTTGTTCACAGCGATTCTATCAGTTGCAAATTTCAACCTTCATCCTACTCTTTTTTTTTTTTCTCTTTTTCTCACATATGTGAACTCTAGCATCTAATTCATGGGATAAAGAGAAGAGAGGAAACAGCACACAGCCATCATTCATCAGTACAATCCTTTCTGGTGCATCCTGTGCCAGAATTGCCACTGTGTGCATCTTTACCTTTTAAGCACTTTTCAATATATCAGGACCAGTGGAAAAATTAAAACATAATATTTGAAAAATACAGGGGAGAAATTTAGTGATTTCCCAACCCTTTGGAAGTGAGAAAAAGAGACAACCATCAGCTGTTAACCAAAAATTATGCCATTCAGCTTGGGCACATTAATGAGCTGCTGGATTTTGACTCACCTTTAGCATAAAGGATACAAGCCTCAAACCTTAGAATAACCATAGCAACCCACAGCAAACTGAGCTCAGATGACAAAATACTCACAGCCATTCCTTAATCCAGTACCACAAAAAAAAAAAAAAAAAAAAAAAAGAACTATTAGTTTGATTTCCTATCCTCTTTATTTCTGGGAAATCTGTCCATCAAATTTCAACTGCTGCTCAATGTTGTCTTTTCTGTGTTATGAGCAGCGTGACACAGGACCTGTCATTTGTCTTTCATTTCTAGACTGCATTACAGGTGTTATGTGATTACAGGAGATCAAGTGGATGAAATCCTGCTTCATTTCCCCGGAGGCTACAGATCATTCTTATATACCATGTCACAGCTTTCAAGTGCTCCTCCTGCTGCTGGCTTTCATCTTGGGCTTTAAATGGATTTTCCCTGTCTCTTAGATGAGCACACCCATGGATGCCCTGTGTGAGGGCGCTCGTTTTTCACATCTGCCTGACAGCCAAAATGTGACAGGTAGAATTCATATTGGATTCACCAGGTGTATTCTTTAGACAACTTGCAAAATACTTACAAAGTTGCACAAATTCAGTGCATATCAGAAAGTCTAATTCCCCCCCTCTCCCCCAAAAAAGAGTCAGTGCAACAAATTTGAGGCAAGGGGAAAGAAAGCCAAACAGAAAAGCTGTTTTTGCCTTGATAAACTCTCATGGGAAGGAGGAGTTTCTAGTCTGTTCACACAGTTTTCCCCTCTAGGAAAGAGAAAGCAAAGACTTTGTTTGGAAACTAGTCCCACTCATCACCTGAATACGGATACGACCATCGCTTGTGGCTGCCTGCCCAGCTCTTGGCCTCACTGCCCAGCTCACTTTCTTCCTCCATTCCATGACATTAAAGCCAAGGAAAGATTTAACTGGGATGTAGGCAGGGAAGAACTCTTTTTTCTCCTCAAGACATCAGCTGTGCACCTGCAGTAGAGAAGAGGCCCAAATGTGGGGAGAGTCCTGTTGCTGTACCTGCCCCTGGGAGGTCATGGGGCCCCTTTGGGTGGCTCTATCTGGTTTCTCTGTAGGTTCAACAGCATTTTGGGCAGAGTTGTTAACTCACTGCTGTCTAACCAAATCTGTTAATTGGGGTACATCAGTGAAAAAACAGCATCAAAGAAAGAAAGAATAGCCTTTTCACACAAAAGTAAAGGTGGGCTCGAACCAGTAGCCATTGGAACAAATAATTTCCACAGAATTTGCACTTGATAAGACTGAGGGACTGGTCTTCTAGACACATCTATGAAAGATGACCACTATTTCTACAAACATAGAACAGGATTATTATTATCAGTGCGTACTCTTTTCAGATATACAATTGACTTGGGGTGCAGCACATTTCAGTCCTGTCTGGAAACGTTATTGTGTTTAAAATTACCCACCCAGAGGTGGTATTAAATATTAGACCCTTGGATGAGGATCTATTCCAACATTAAATATCCTCAGACAGCTGCCAGTCAGTGTTGTTTCTCTTTAGAAGTAATGAAGGGAGATAGGCAGTTTGAGGATGTTCTTCATTTGACCTATTTTAATTTTTTACCTAAACTTCAAAATAGCAATGTAAATGTCTGTACTTGGTTTATACATATTTAACTGTATTCCACTTTTATTCTATGTTTAAAATTATTATCCCAGTTCTTGGCAACACTGCTAATATTAGCAGTCTTCCAAAAAGATGTGGAAATATTTTGGCTGTTCCCAGTGGGCAACTGAGATAAAGTCACACACTGTTGCAGGGGTGGAGAAGGGATGGAAGTTTATCTTTCTGGATGCAAGGCATTATCTATCAGCAAATAGTCTCTGGTCTATTTTCTTTTACTGGAAGATCTTTTTACTGGAAGGAATCCTTCCTGAGGATTCCTTCATGAGGAACATGAAAAAATGAACATGAGGACCATGAGGAAATCCTTCCTGAGGAAATCCTTCCTAGTCCTCACCTCTGTCTCTGACAGTGGCAACAGGAGGAGTTATCTAGAAGTTATCCATTTGCACATATTCCTTTACCACCACTAGCAACTACAGGGTGATCCTGGCCACTCTCTTCAGTATTTGTTCTTGGATGTGTGGCCACATCACTTTTTGGTAGTTCCTTTCTGAAGCTGCTATACCATCTGTCTCCACAAACGCCTGTGGCAATGACTGCGGCAAGGTCACTCCTTGCTGCATAAAGACATCACTTCTTTTATGTGCTTTAAACTACCTTCTACCTAGCTTCAGTGGTTTCCCCTAGTTCTGGCACTGAAGGAGCCTAACACTTCCACAGTCACCGCATCTACGAGCCTTCTCCTCCCCAAACCAAAGTCCCCGATTTTCTAGCGGCTTAATCCCCTTAATTATTTTAGCCACCTTTCCCTTAGCTACCTTTTAAGTCTATTCAGTCCTTTTTGACATGAAAACCTGAAAACTGCACACAGTAATCAAGTTATGGTGGCACTAAGTTCTGTACAGCTGTAAAATGATGCTTGCCCTTTTGCTTTCAACACCTGATGATACTGAGTGCTCTAGGAGGAGAGAGGAACAATCATTATCCTACCTCAGACTTAGAGCTGACAGCTTGAAAGCAGCTCCATAAGTCTTAATGGATCATTCTGTTATATTTTAGGGTATTTCATGACCCAGAAATGCACAAATAGCAGCATGCTTTTGCAATATCTATTTGCTGTCAGTTTAAAGGAGTCTATCCTGCTTCTGAACGTTGTAGTTCATGAATCCTTGCAGTCATGAATCAAACAGACAGCTGAAGTTTGGAAATTAAGCCGTTCTTCTGGTTTTATTACATTTATGGTCACTTAGGATAACACACTTGACTTTGCAAATGCAGACAGGTGGCTGCTCAGCACACCTCGATAGCCCAGTCCCTTTTCGCTGTGCAGCCTGTCCAAGTTTGGAGAGATTGCCAGTGACAAAGAAAAGGATTAGCCTCTTGCAGCACTTTGTGCAGAGCCCCTTGTTCCCAGAAGCAACCACCTTCTGCATTTTTGGCTCTAAAAATGTTCAGTTTTCTTTGATCTAAACCTAAGACCTACTGAATAAGTATGTATCTGGCTTGTGGTGTTTTTACAGGAAGGAAAGTTCAAGAAGAACAGAAAAAGTGTGTCTAAAAAGATTTAGGGGTTTGTATGGATGCATATATGCATGTATATGCAAAATGCAAAGGGATACAAAACTTTGAAAATATGGATTTTTGATAAACTGTTTTCCTTGGCAGCTAAAATATTTCTGTTTACATGTCATAAAGGACACACATCACTGAAATAAGTAAAAATAAGAAGACTATGACAAACAAGGATGTGTCAACCCTGAAGGAAAATAACATTATTCACAATTAAAGGAAATTATTAAGTCAGCATTTATATATGAAATTTTGGTAAGTATTATTTTCCTCAAATTTCACCATAACAGGAGAACCAGGAATTAAAAATGACAATATAGATTTCTATTACTATTTATTTTTTGAGAAGTTAGTTAAACAATGATGGTTTTCCATTTGAGACTGCTTTTGTAATACCACACTAATTATTTAACCTACAGAGCCATCAAGCATTCTCTTCATCAACACTGATGTTGAGTTTATGTTAAAAAAAGTGCCAGTTTGTGCCCTGTGTTTCATAAGCAAATGTAGAGGCACCTGTTTCAGGATTCCTTTTTTGCATTCAGTAGCTGCAGGCCAAGTGTAAATAAATTAATCAGGTCATTACCTTGGCCCGGGCTGTGCATTACCGCTCTACACTCAGAGAGCAGAACATCTAAAGCCTGCCCTTCCGACCTGCAGGACACCTCAAGGCTTGGCACAGAAACGCGGCATTATGCAAGCACACGGTCCAAGAGCTCGGGAAGGCAGCCAGGGGAGCGGAGCAGAGCACGTGCCTGACCGAGTCATGGTGAAATATTTTAACACACGTTCCTCGGTGGAGGCCTTCGCCCTCTGCTCTGACCTTACACGGCAGCTGCCTCCAGCTCCTGCTCCATCCAGCCCGTAGCAGAGGCATAGCTGACTAGCACTGTATAAATAATGCAAGCGTCTCTGGTCAGATGTCAGACTCTTTTGATCAAGGTGAAATTAAGGGCAGATACTGTGGGCAACCATACATTGTCAAAACTTAATGAACATGTTTAAAAAGCAAAGCTGAAAATGAGCCACACAAAACCATCCTGCCAAATGAATCAGAGGCTTAATATGAATCAATCATACTTGGCATCCCAGCAGCATGGTCAGTGCAAGCGCTGGTCCAACCTGCTGCTGTGGCTTGAGAGCTGACTTGGTAGCTGGAAAGGGACGGTGCTCATGCTGGGAACGATCCCTGTGTCCCCAGGAGAGAAAACGGGTGGGCTGAATCACGCATCAGGAAGAAGACACGATATGGAGAAGACAAATCACAGGGCTCCTCCATGGAGGAGCTGTGCTTGAGTAACATAACCAGAGCAGTGTGGGCCCATAGCAGCAGCCCTTGGCTCGAAGGGATGTGTCTCCTCTGCTTGGCCCACTAACAATAGGAGTTGCCACCAGGACAGGTCAGGGAACACCAGGAGCTGGGAATGCAGCTTGCTGCTTCCTTTTCCACTGGGAAAGGAAGCAAGAGTTTGGTCCACTCTAGGAAAATGCTTGTTTGCAAAGAGGGGCAGGGCCTAAACCTGAAATCTAGAAGAGTTTCAGAAAGTCCAGGCAACACCAAAGTGCAGGAGAAGGATAACTGGGTTGTGAAGGATAACCGAATGATACCGCCATGCATTTCTTCATAAATTTGCTTTTATTTCTCCTTGCAAGTTCTGAAAGACTGCACACTCTGTGCTAGTCAAGATTGCAAGACCTTGAGAACCTGATTTACTACAGCATGAAAACACAGGTTCAGCAGTTTTAAATGATAACTTTCAATTAGTTTGTAGCTGAAGCGTATTCGACTCCAGCTTCGGATACTTTAAGTTGCACACAAGTAAATGACTAGGTGATTTACTGTATATTGTATTTATGATACAACACAATAGTTGTGCATAGCACTTTGATATATTAAGTGAACAGTTCCTGCCTTATTATTTTGTGCTGTAAAATGAAATATATATATTATATGTATATGTATACATATAATTTTAAACACACAGTTTCCAGTGCTGACAGCACAGAATTAATGAAGTCACTTTTCGTCCTGCTTAAAACAGCTGTCAGCTCTGAAAGAATCAAGCAGAATTCCAGCAAAATCAGATAAAAGTTGCTCTTAGTGGTAACCAACTGAAGATGTCATTTGGGAAAGCAAATATGCCAAGGGAAAAATAATTTCTCAGTCTTCATGAATGAGTTGCTAAAGACAATCTCAGTCAATTAAACACACCGTTCTTTGGTTACAGACAGATCGCTCAGCATGATCACAGCATGCCTTATCCCCACATTACTGCACAGTCTGTTTTCCAAGACAGGGTAGATACAAACACACACACGTTATACCAGCTGCCTTCCCTAAATGAATACCAAGTAGGCAAAGACACTGAAAGAGCCAGAGGAACCTGATTAGAAATTAATAGCTCAGGTCATGTTACCTTGAAACTTCCCTTCCATCTTGCAATTCCCTCACTGAAGGAAGCTGCATTTGATGGGTCATATGTATTCCATGTGTTCGTTCTGCCTAAAGCACCATGTGCTACAGGTCTGCTTGATTACCTCCTGGCTGGAGTCCTACAGAGCTGATCGGAAGGACAACCAAGACACACGTTCCTATGTGTCCCTTTGCATCAGAAGTGTGTTATGGTCTGTGTCTCTCCTCAGTATGTCTTGCCCTTCTGGGAACTTAAGCTTAGGAAATGTTTTATCTACCTGCATTAAGAATGGCAAGGCTAAGGGCCCTACAGATGTTTCTAAGTGGTGATTTTGAGCATTAAGCTCCATCTCTCTGCATGTTCCAGGTTTGCTTATTCGTCCACCAGCCATAATGGGAGTTTTGGGAAACCATTCTTCTAAATCTGATGCCCGGGCCTGGTTCCTAACATTTACAGTAGTAAACATCTCAATAGTTTCAGACACTCTTCACACGTGCTCTCCATTGGACTACAGTCAAGCTGCAGACACCTCTCCTTTCCCTGACAAGGGGAACGAAACTACTTTTTGGCTCAGCAATTTGGACCCATTTATTTCAACCCCGTCATCATCTCTCTTGCCATTCAGGAAAGAAAAAGTGGAATTCCAAAGAAAATGCACATTTTTAAGCAGCCTAGAATACTTTTTCAGAACTTTTATCGAAGACTGTGCAATAGGAATTGCTAATCATCTGTTGCCTGTCAGAAGATCCTACCCAAATATTTTCAGAAATATACCTAAAAAAAGTAATACAGTTTGAACATCCCATTCCAAGTACATGCTGTGCTGCTTTAGATGTATTTTTTCTCTTTTTTTTTTCAGATGTTAGTTCAGCTAACTTTGTTTCTATATCACAAACTCCTTAGCTCTTCTAACAAAAGCCCTCACCCCAAATTCTCCATACTTTCTTCATTCAGAGCACTCACTGGGCACCTTATTTTGACAAATAAGTCTATGCAGCACGATGCGGTACCTTATAGAGATACCCAGACCAGCTTGGGCCAGCCCAGTCATCCAGGGCTGTTTGATTCTGCTTTACCCGAGACTAAAGTGTCCGGCCTTGCACGTGGCCTCACTGCTCTGCTCCAGGGCTTCCACTCTGGCCCTGTTTCCCAAGGAGGTCCACTAAGTTGAACTACATTCACTTGCCTTACCCTCAAATCTCAATACAATAACTTTTCCTCCTGTGGAGAAGTAAGTGATGGGAGTTACCAGAATCCTGCAAAAAAAACCTAGATTTGGGCTCATTTAGAGAAAGCAGTGAGAAGAGATAACAAATCCCATGATAGCAGCTTCAAGACCAGTGTCATATCTGTAGCCCTTGGGCTTCTCCTTTTTCACATGCAGAGGCACAGACAAGGGATCCAGGCAGAGACATGATGGAGGAGCTGTGTTGCAAGAAGATCTGGCTGCGATGCATAAACTAATAGTAGAGTGAATAAGATGAGATCATATTCAGAAACGTTGACTTTAGCCAGAAGGTTAGACAACAAGTACAAAGTAGCTGTCTATGCTCCCTCTTCCAGGTGAATAGTTGGCTTTCTCACAGCCTAAGATTCATCCCATTCTAAGGTAAGTTTCTAAAGCAAATGGAATGAATCACTGCCCATCTCTCAGCAGCTAGAGAGGGAGCCTGAGAAACACTGAAGCAGCACCAGGTGGCTGGGTGGCTGAGCTGTGTATACAAGAGGGACATATGAAAGGAAACCAGCTCCATAGATCAACTATTCTTCCCTTACTCCCTGCTAAGGACTGCCATATCTTTTAGATCCACATCACATGCATTCCCCTAAAATCCAAGATAGAAAACCTCTGTCTGCAAGTTCCCTTCAGCATTAGGAAGCATCAGAGCTTATTCAAAATCCTTTCACTTAAAGCTCTTTCAGTGTTTTCCGAGGATGCAGAGCTGACAAAGGTTTTCTATTTGCATTTCATTCCACCTAATTTCTATCTCCTTCTGATAAAATTTTACAATGTCATTAATCAAATTTAAATAAAAATCCTATTGCATTATCTTTTATTGTTGGTACAATTAATCTCCTAATGCTGAATAACGTTAATGATGTGCTTGTGTGCAACCAAAAGATAAATTAAAAAAACATTTCATAATATAATTTCTAGTTTCACATTGAATCTAGGACAGATTTTGCTAGACTAGGTCTGGTCTGATATATTACACTGCAAAATAATTCACGTTTTTTTATTTTTTATAAATAAACTGATTTACAATTCATAACAAGTATTTTATGCAGAATATATTTATATACATGTACATATATGTACAGTCTAACTATTAATACATACATGAAGCAGGTAGAAC
The DNA here is from genome assembly GCA_034781795.1 of Crypturellus tataupa. NCBI lineage: Eukaryota > Metazoa > Chordata > Aves > Tinamiformes > Tinamidae > Crypturellus > Crypturellus tataupa. The sequence continues at coordinate 2,721,153 of JAWLRI010000700.1, read as the reverse complement.
ACTTATGCACATCAATCATTTTCCAAGTAATTGATACATTTTGGATAGATATGCTGCGTTTTTCAATACAAGATCTAATTCCAAGGAGCGCCATCCCCCTGTATCAGGGCAGTCAGAATTTTGCCAGTGCCACTCTTTTACTTCTTTGCTTTCATCCACTTTTATATACTTTTGTCTGTGCTTTTGATCCTAATAGCACTGAGATTAATCATAAAATTCCTGCTGGGAGCAGAGGAGATGCTATCTTTGTTGTGTCTAAATTCAATATTTGCCGCCATTCTTCATCAGCTGCAGACAAGTACCTCCTCTTCTGACTACTCTGTTTTGGATCTTTCACTGTTTAGGACTTTCACCATTTAAAATAAAGAAGAAAAGTACAAAATGAAATATAAAATAAAGAAGAAAAGATGAAAAAAATCAATTAATGACAATTCAAAATAAAAATTCAATTATTTTTTGTTATTAACACCCAAAAAGTTTTACACAGATTATTTTCTAATCGCATTTCACATATTCACTGTTGTACTGTTGATTTAGCTACAAAAATCCATGGGGCTAGAAGATCAACTTCTCCATATTTTTTCAGAAGGGCTGAGCAAGCAAAGTTCATGTTCTTTGTACGCTTGTGGGTTTTCAGAGTGCATAAAATACACCCACTTATAAAAGCGCATCAATACGGCTATAAAAAGATATCCATTTTCAGCCACTCAGAGAGGAAAAAGTGACTTGAAGATCTGCAAGTTGCCAATATTGAAACTTTCTGTCACGCAGCTCCTTTGTTGCAGCACTGTGATGATTCCTCTTGAGATATACATTTCTCACAGTCTTCACACAGGGTGGAAGAAATCAGGTATATATTTCCGTTCTAATAGCAGCTGACTAGGAGGAAAATAATTAAAAATTATGTGCATTCTCATATCATTTTTATTGTCTTATGCGTGGTACACATAATATTACTCATCTCACTAAACACACTTGTACAATCACTTTAATAATGAACACTTGCCACTAGATATTACTTTTAATCCAATTAAGACTGATGGGGTATGAAAGAGCAGCAAGGTAAATATCATTTTAATCAAAACAATTGTGGTAACTGCTCTCTGCTATTTCACTATTGCTTCCACTGACATGGAAAATGAAGATTATTTCTCTGATATTTCCACATCCAAATTTTAAGACCACAGATTTATGAAACAAAACAAAAATCATTTCATTCTGGTATTTTATGAATCAGCTTTAACTTTGGTTGGAGAACAGATGCTATAAGAAATACATCCATTTTAATTGCCTTTTCCATTGCCCTGGTAAATTAACATACAATTCACTGATAATTCTTTAAGTTCCTACGTTATCATAGAGTTAAAGGTACTTCTGAACATGGCAGTCTGTACGTGTGAATACATGCAGACAAAACTTCCAGATACGTGATATGGTTCTTCTGAAGGATTTCTACATTAGGATTGTTGCCGTGAAAGATCCCTTAAACAGTCAGCAATGAAGTTGATCTGTGGCTGTGAATTCGATACAGTTTGGATGGTGGGAGAATTTACCATGAGACTGGAAAATTGTTAATGGCCCTAGTCCTCCAAAGGGTGACCAGAAAGACCAGGATGGTGTCACACTCAGCCTCCCCAAAATGTGTTATTTAGGAATGAATTCAACAGCCTAAGGCTGGGAGTAGAAGTAATACCCATCAAGGAAACTCTACGGAAAACAGATCATTTGCAAATCCAATTTTATTTTCCTGGTGGTTTGTGAGGCTAGTAGATAAAAGTAAGCATTTAGACATTACATATTTAAATGTTATTCATGTCTGTGATTTAATACTTTTTTTAGGAGCAGAAAAGAACAGATTTAGGAGGTCACTCGCAACACATTCACAAAATCCAAGAGCAGTAAATATAGAAGGATGGAATTGAAAAACATTTTAAGAGGTCATTCAGTCCATACCCTACTGAAATTATGCACTATCTTTATGACATTCCTGAAAAATGTTTGTCAAACTTGTCCTTAAAACACTGATTAAAGAGATTCCTTGAAGATTTCTTCACTTCTAACCAAGCTTTCTCATTCTTTCATCAGAGACTTTTCTACATCAGCAGGCATCCCCACTCTCTACCCTGGCACTCTTTGCAATTTGACCACCTTTTTCTTCAAGCTGAATCATCAGCAGCATGAAATGAAACAACAGAATTGCTGCAGAAACAATGTGTTTCCCTAGTTTGATGAAACAATTAAAATGAAGACTGCAGTCCACTGAGTAGTCACACATAGGCATATCCTATGAATATCGCCTTTTCCAGTTATGACTGTTCAGAAACTGTAAGACAGACAATGTAAAAGAATTTTTAGGGTTGCTTTAGAATTTGGGTTTTTAAAATAATAAACACTGCATTATTTTTAGCTGCCTTCTAATTTGCCTTCAGAGTAAAGCTGAGTCGTGCCTTTGAGTTTTTCACTGCAGCCACTGAGACTAATAACTGTTTGTGCTTTTCTCTTGTTACATAAGAGAACTGTAAACACTTGTTTCCATGAGCAAAAGCTTTGACTGAAAACCCATCCACTGCATAATTTGAAAACTATTGTTTCTCATAAACAGCTGGCAATTTTGAAATGCAGTTCAGCTTCCCAGAAAGAAGTGAGAAGCTGGAACTACACAGAGATTTTATCAGATGACATGAAAGAAAACAAAAGCAATCTCATAGTTATTAGAAGGCTCACAGGAGAACAAGAGTCACTTAATAACTGAACACTTCCTGCACTTTAGCATTATTTGGAATTTAGAGATGTTTTTATTCACCGTCAGTGCTGGATCTGAGGATTTTCTAATACGTGTTGGCACCAGGATATTTTGAAAGAAAGACGTAGGCTAAGAAAGACAATATTTAAGGAAGAAGGGTGCATATATTGTCTGATTATTAAAAAAAAAAAAAAAAGGAAAATGCAGCAGCAGCAGCATCTGCTGTGTTTCAATAAACAAAATGTTCAAAGCTTATAACAAACTTATAAAAATCTGGTTGTCTTATTCAGACCCCTTAGAAAAATAAAAAATACAAAATCTAACTTAATCATCTTTGTGGCATACATAATTTCTGATTAGTTTGACAGATACCTTTTTTCCAAAACTTAAATGGCAAACAGGACTCAACAGAAGCCATTGGATGGTGTCACTGTGTGATTTTTACCACCCGGCAGCTCTACAGTACTGAATCTCATACAATATCACCAAGTGGGATGAGTAGGGAGAGGGCAGTCACTGAGCTATTACACTGTATTTGTGCATGGTAGAGTTTAATTCAGTTTGACTGCCACATCAAAATGCAGTCTGTGCTAGATGCTAATGACAGGCTTCTGCAATTCGGCGCTTTCAACAATTTATTAGCCTGGATAGAATCTAGGAGGGTATAAGGCATTATATTCATGAAAATGTATTCAAATAAATGAGAAACACTATCAAAATGCAGCAGTCTTTTTCCGTGACCAGTCTGTGGGGGCTTCCATCTATTTAAAATTTTAATACTTTTGCGAAGCTCCTATTTATTAACAGTGTTAGTGAGAAAAAGTTGGAAAATGGCTCATAGCACAAAAAAAACACCAAGGACTTCCAGGCAAGGTGACTGAGTTGTTTCTCCTCAAGATGAAGTAGCACTTACTCCTATCATGGAATGCAGCTACAGATACATAGCTATTACTTTACCTTCCTTAGCCCCTACCATTTACATCAGGGTTTTATCCTCTTCAGGAAAAAAAAAAAAAAAAAGTGTGCTGAAAGGAAAAACATACAGCAAGTTCATACAAGGGTTGTGCAGAAATAGTTCTTGTTAGCTAGCTCTGAGCCCAGAGTGCTCGCCAGCAGTGAAGGGAGTTAGGGCTGGTGTGGTACGGAGCCTACACAGAAGACTGTTAAAGTCGAGAACATTTTTTGGCTGCTGACACTAAAAATCTTCATACTCCTCTAGATATAGACTTGGATGTGGAAAGGCTTGGATATTTCGCTGGAGTTTCCACATTGCAGGAGGAGATCTAGCCTCTCCTGAGCATTTGACAGCTCAGCAGGAGGGACTCGATCTGACTGGGGACCACAAAACCCACCACCCATGCACCCAGCAGCCCATGGTTTACTTCCACAGAGCAGGCACACAAACTGGGACAGGTGACATAGCCACGATAGCTTACGCATCCCTCAGGTCCTGAAGGAATACAGTGTTGTAGGGCAAAGTAACAGCAGCCAACCCAGAAGGCTGGAAACTGCGGGAAAAAAGTCGCTCAGAAGGGGCAAAAACCCCGGTGGAGATCGTCAAGGAAAAGGCGAAGCGGGCAAGGCTTGGCAGCCACCTCCTTGGTTCCCACTGCTTCTCATGAGCTGGTTCCTACCAGAGCTCCATGTCATTCCCAAGCATCTCGAAAGAAAGGGTATCCTTTTATATCATCATGTGCAAGATCAACACAAAGAAAACAAGCCTGAAAATGTTCAAGCCTCATAACTCCACACTTAAAAACAGCCTGCCGCAGTAAAATTCAAATAGAAATATTTGATAGAATAGATAGAAGCTTTTGATAGCTTCTGCTATAAAACAGAGAAATACCGAAAAGAAAGTTGTAAACATCCTTTTACAAAGAAAACTGTCTAAATAGAGAGCTAATTTTGTCTCCTGTGATACATGAGACTAATGACATCTCCATAGATAGATCTCCATAGACTTATCCCAGTCAAGATTTTAGCTTATGTGCTAAAAAGCTCATTTGCACAGACACCGAAGAGAGCAGAGAGACAATGGGGGAACAGGGGGAACCCCAGTAATTCCTACCCTAGTTTGCTCCTTGTGTTTGGGTGAGTCCCATATATGTGCATGCTGGTCTTGGGTGGCCAGCCATGTGTATAAGTACCTATGTGCTGTATACATACATTTGTGTGGGACTCTACCAGGAATGTCATCCTGGCTTTGCTATCTATTGGGCCTGTCAGTATGATGTTGCTATAGAACAGAAAGGGGAAAATATAAACTCCAATAAAAGTCACAAATGTTAATGGTAAGAAACACATGCTTACCCAAATCATCCTGGATCACCTGGGACAAAATTAGCAATATGAGAAGCAATTCCCTTTAAATGTTAAATGGGTGTTTATGCATTTATAAGGTCCTTTGTAGAAAAACTGATCACAACTTGTCTTTCCATTGGGCAGAGATTCTCTATACAAATAACCCCATATTCCACACAGGATTCTAGGGGCTTCTTTGAGAGCCAGCACTGATCGCTTTTCACACCGTGGCAGCTTCATAGTTAAATAAATAGCCTTTAGAGGATAGAAGGGTTGATGTGAAATAGGTCTGACTTCTCTCCTTCAAGGAAGAGCTTGTTTAGCTGAGAAGTGCTAGTAAAAGCAATGAAGTGCAAAAAGATAATGTCAGATTGCTCAGATAATGATTCAGTTTTATCTTCAGGTAAAAGTTCTTAAGACTTAGGAGCTTTGTTGAGTTTTTCCGAAGTGCCATGTTAGCATTATCTACTGGCCCATCTCTCTGGCTGTCACTTTCTATTGACAAACCTCAGTTGTTGGACAGACCATGTAAGTAAGGGCAGATCTATCTGAGACCAGCGCTACCTGCTGCCACAGGCCTCCATGCAGCGGAGCGGTGGCAACTGGCCCAGTCCCACATCGTGGTCACTCACCAGAATGCAGCCATGGGACTACCTGTTGCACTGGACATGCACGAAACAGCTTGGCACCGTTCATTTTTCTTTCCATCACATGGCTTTTGTCCTGTATCAGTTGAAACCAGCAAGCAAAATAGAGGTCTTCTAGTATGCAAAAGAAAGAAAAGAGATCTTAAGGCTTGTGTTTAAATCTGCTAACAACTGCCTAAGAATCAGATTGAGTGACCATACAGGATGGAGAGCTTTGGCAGTATGATGCCTATATTCCTTCATTTGAATTACTTTTTATTGCAATTATATTGTAAAGCAAAACATAAAATAGATATTCACTAATAAACAGTTACTTACTATCAAACCAACTGGTAAAGGATATAATGTCTCCTTTTTTTCTTTTCTGAAACTATTCCTCGTCATAAATAAATATTTTGAAATTTAAGAATATATGGTATTTCCAGCTCTAAATAACTCTCCTTGCTGTTGAACAGAAAGATGAAGTGCCTTAGAGCACGAGAGAAAACCAGCACTACCGAATTCCCACTCAGAACACAGTTAAATTTTATGTAATAAGCAAGTCTATGACAAAAGTATGTGTAATGTAACATAATTGTATCATTTCTCAAAGTTTTATATAATGATTTTCTGCTACTAAACAGTACTTCATTATTGGGAGTAGGAAAATGTAATTCTTCTCATGGTGCTACTGATAGCTCCTAAGGGTGTGATCAGTCCTGCTGAGACATATAATTCTCATACTGTTTGTTTCGGGTATAACCACTTTTACAAAAACAGTATTGTGATTAGATTCCTGAGGACTAAATTTGTCTATAACGCAAAGTGCTGCAAATACTACTAAAAGCTACATCCAGTACATCCAGTGGGCCACTAGCATAGGGCTGAGGCAAAACAAACCAAAACTATAATCCAAAACCACAATCCTCACTCATTATCTTAACTTAGTATCTTAACCCTCAACACATTTATATTCATGAGGCATCTTCCTGACTAACTCTTGCCCACCTGGTGCCTTACCTCCTGCTCTAGCTCTGCAGTAAGGGCGCTGCTCAAACATCTCTTTTCCACATGAGGGAAACCAGAATTGAGACATTTTTGAGGAGATTCAGCTAGACCCTCCACGCTAGCACAACTAGATCCCCACCGAATGGCACTGCAATCACCCTTACAAAACAGCTGCCCACCACTCTAGCAGTGGGCAGAGGCTCATTAAGGAGACAGGTCCCTGCAGCACCTCCAGCCAGAGGAGGATGGTGCCCTCAGCCCACACACCAGTCTAGGACCCAAGACACAGAAATTACACAAGTTGGACACAACGTGAGATTCATCTCTCCAGATTAAGACATCTGCATTGGAGCTAATGGGACAAAGATGAACATTTTTTAGGGTGTAATTCACCACATTATAAGGAAGATACCTAAAATTCATGATGCGCATCACTCCTTAGAGTTCTTTTCACCACACAAACTAGAAAGGAAGCCCTAAATAGCCAGCTAAATGTGTGCACTCCAGACTGCCAAAGTTAGCTGAAATCTGTCTTACACTAAGTGCATATTAATAATTTAGCTAACCAGAGACAAGGATAAAAGGGAGTCAGTGCATTGTTTTAATGTTATTTATGTTACCATTGGAAAGCACTGAGAACAGACAGCTGAAACAAATATTGAAAAGGCATAAATCTTGCCTAAAGTGGGAGCCCTTGTAAACATATGGGACTCTTACAGGAGTCTGAAGAGTTTTCACCTGAGCTTCCCAATCAATACAAATTTTAGTGGGTTCAAGAAACACTGTTAGAGAACCACACTTCTGCTCTAAAGAACGTGGTATCACTGCCCTATGCATCACCTCGTGTTGGTATTAGTCTCTAATCTGGAATATGCACCCATCCACCCGATGAATCTCACCAATAAATCTCTTGGTTTCTTTGGTGCACAGCCTGACTTCCAGGAGAGTATCACTGACTGCTTTCTGACTGTTCAATTAGCTCGCACTTCAGACAGGCACATACTGTAATTTTCCTGCAAATGACCCGTTCAGGGAGAGCCAAAGATGATAACTATCACAATGTCAGCGTGAGAAAAAAAAAGACACGGAAAATAACAAAAATCAAAGGCAACAGTTGGTAAATCCCCACTGGATTTTTTAGTCCTCAGCAGAAGCAAGAAAGATAAGAAGTAATCACTAATTGAAAGAAAGCAGTGCTCAGAGTCCAGCACTCACACTGTTTGTCTGTCGCAGCTCTGCTCTCTCCCTCAGCGTGCGCCAGCTGTGACATAGCTGTTGTTGGCTGTGTTGGCTGCAGTCGTCTGCCACAGTCTAATTGTTGTCTGTGACATTTTTTATTGCCCATGTTTTAACTCTTTCCTCCCTTTCTTACCCATTTCCCATACTAATCTTGGCTTGTCTCCTATTTTTGACTTTCATATGCTATGTACTTTTCGATTCATTTTGTTAATGCTTTCTTTTCCCTATTTCGCCTAAGCACCACCTCATTTAGATACGTTACCTTACATAGGCACTCAGTCCAAGTCATCTCTTCAGCACAGGCAGGGCAGGCACATCAGCACCCCATACCTGCCCAGCCAGTGACTTGAGCTAGCTCTGCATATGCGTGTTTGGATGTTAGGGCATGGGATGGCTGAGCTTGCCTTGATAGCGCTAGTGTCTCCTTATCCCTGTTGGGCTGATGGCAAAAGGCAAATATAAGCACCAAGATACTCCTTTTCTTTCTCAGTCCTTAAAAGTTTTATTAGCCCTAAAGAGGCCTTTTTCCCATATCTCCTTGATGCATCACAGCTGCTTTATCTCTAAATCAAACTCCTCACCACCCAGGCTTATATTTCTCCCAACTCCAAACACTTCCAGTGGTGCATTCTTCTCCAAGAATCACCTTGGGACAAAAGGAGAGCTTATTATATTTGTTTGATTCGCAATTTGACAGACTGGACTCACTCAAAGCTCTGAGCAGTCTGCTGTAATTACTTTGATAATAACCACCCAGGAATATAAATACAAATAAACCAACCCACACAACTCTCAGTAATCAAATGGAGCTAATAATTTACCTTACCCAGTTGATGATAAAAATGAAAAGGCTCTAGAGGAGGTCTTGTGATCCCTCAAATCATATTCAGTGGCATACTCTCAACCTCCTCACAAGCTCACATGCACTGTTCTTGTCCAGAAGGATATGCTGTAACCCCAGGTAGTGCTCAGAGGATTTATCCTCTTTGCTCTCTCTTGAAGGAAAATACAAACCATTCTTCTCTCTGCAATCATTCCAGCAGTTCCAGTATGATACCAGATCCAGACAGGGTCTTTAATATAAATAGGAGCCATGAAGAGACATAAAACTTTATTAACCTTCCCTTTCCCTCTGTATTATGCGCTTGCAGAACTGAAAGAACCTGAGGGATGAAGTGGTTTAATTAGAGCTGATCTTGCCTTGAAGGGGATAGGGATTGACAGTCCTCTTAAGGTCCCTTCCATCCCTATTTTCTATAATTTTCTGACTGGTTAAAGTAGAATAACTCCCTATTCTACCTAAAGACAGACTCTAACCTCTTGAAAGAACCAATGTATAATAAGTAAGAAAAAACTCCTCAGTTTTTCATCTAATTAGAGGCTGTCTCCCTTATTAAAAAGGGAAAAGATTTATCCACTTTAGCACTAAGATGACATTTCTAAGTCGTGTCCAGACACATGAACTGTGCTGATTCCTTAAAATACATGTGGCAACAGTGCCTTTACTAAAAATTAGCAATACCTAACATTTTCACAGGTATTTTTTATTTCCATATCTTAAGGCTGTTGGCAAAAGTAAATAACTGCAAAATAAGCCTCCGAGGGAGTGGAGTTCTAGCAGCTATGTGTGATATGAGAAACTGGTTATGAATGCATAATTTAGGGCTTCAAGGAATGCTTTAGATCCAGGTATAAATTAAGAACCTAATACTGCTCTCACTGAAGTCTGGTAGAACATGACTGGACTCTGAATGACCACTGGAGGTTACTGTTTCCCCACAGAAATTCAGCAAGTCAAGCATTATGCTAATTCTTTTCAATTATTTAAGACAGACATCCATAATCCCAATGGCTGTAAACTCACTCAGTTGAGTAACTGTGTTTGGGGGTGATAGAAAGGGAGTCTGAGCATAATGAGGGAGTCAGATTTCTTTTTACACATTATTATTATTTATCATCATTTGTGTTACCTCAGGACCTAGAAAGCCAACATTTACCGAGTTTCTGGTGTGTGAAGCACTCTACAAATCCCAGATGCTGCTTTAACCAGCCATAGTCTAAGCAAAGAGATGTCAGGTCATTTTCAGGAAACTCTTAGTGAGATATCTGCAAGACGGACAGTATCAGGACACTAGCAGCCCCAATCACTGCCACAGCCTGGTGAAAATTACAAAAACAGATAAATTACAGAAAACTATTTTAAGGGGAGGTCTGAAGGGGAATAATGAAGCTCTTTTGTACTCATTTGCAGAAGTCGCTCAGTGAGAGCTTTGATGGTGCCCCCTTGAAAAGTGACAGGTAGATCTCTTAAGTAGATTTAAATAATACGTAAATGCTAATCTTGGCTTTCTGGGGCAACTGGGGCAGGAATCAACATCTTCTGCACAAATGTGAGATGCTGGTGCAGCTGATGTGGCTGATGAACCTTCTATTTCCAGATTTCAGTCACTGCGGGTGCCTTGTACCACACCACCTCAGGAGGGGACGTCCCAGCCCGTGTGGGTACAAGAGCAGAGATAATCACTTTAACATGCCGCTTTGCCTTGGAGCTGTTAGGAAAGTGGGTATTTTAGCATTATGTAGCATTATTCTTCTCTGGTTGCCTTCTTTTATTCAGATCTTGCTCAGATTTTTCTGCACAGCTCTGGGGAGATCTGGGTCCCTACTGTAAAGTGAGAATAATAACATTTTCTTCCTATTACCATTTTTTTCCTGTGTTACAGTGAGAAGGAAAGCTCTTGGAGGCAGGCATTGACTTTTAATATCCATTTGTGTAACATCAGCACAGCAGAGCCCAGACCGAGGTGAGCTTCCCTAGAAGCTGCTTCACTACAAATAGTTAAAACAATAATAAGGTAATTCCACCTCTCAAAATATCTTCAAAGAGAAGACAAAGTCTATAATACTATAAACCATGTCAGGAACAGCCTAATGGCAGTTTACCCACGAGAACCTTATCCTCTCACTCACTTTTGGCACTCAAAGGAGCCTAATGGCATGTTAGAGGCAGAGGAACAAGAGAGATCAATGTGACACGAAAAGAAAAAACACTAACCCAGTGGTGTGTGGAGAAAGCATTCAGTCAAGCACAGGGGAAGCAGCTGCTTTGTCATCTGTAAGACTCTGTAATATACCACAGTCTAAAAAGAATAAAAGATTTTTAAAAATAGCACTCCATTTTCCCTTCTTTAAAGATTTTTCCCCCATCATTTTCTCTTCTGCGAAGTTCTCCTCACCATCAAAGCCTTTTAACTTTAATATTAAAGTGGCATATCACTTCCTTTGACTTTCTTTTATTTTTTTTTAATTTGAATAATTTCCTTCATTGTAGTATTTTTTTTTCTTCAATCTGAAAAAAAATGGTTTTGAAACTCTAAGCAGATTTAAAAGCTCTATTAAAAGTTAAACAACCTTCTCCTTGTTGTCCAATAATAAGAAAAAAAAAATCCATGATTTCAGACCCTCTCATACTGCTCATTCCAGCCCCTCGTTTCTCACTAGCCTGAGACGGACGTCACACAGCCCCAAGAGCTGCCCTGGCAAGGGCTGCTCTGAGCAACCATGGTGCTGAGGGCTTCCCCATGTCTAAAGAAAAGACGCATTTGTGACAGGGGCAGAGGATGGTAGAAGTGAGGCAGCGCGTGCACGAGCGCCCTGGCCTCAGGCAGTTGCCCAAGCAGGATCACCATGGTGGAACTGGAAGGAAATGAGATCCAACGGGAGTCACATTTTTGTTTTTTCTCGGATCTGGAAGCTTCCAGGAGGTGAAAAATGTAAACCCCACCCCAAAGCCTATACAATATTGTTTCCTTAAGGGCAGAATGAAAAGAATGTGAGCAATCATAGAGCAACAAAGATGTTTAAGGAACTCAAACATCTATCGTATGAGGAAAGACTAAGCAAGATGGGCCTGTTTAGCCTGGAGAAGACTGAGAAGGGGTCTGATTAATATGTATAAATACCTGAGGGGAGAATGTAGGGAGGATGGGGCCAAACTAACAGGACAAGGGGTAACGGTTAAATTAAATTAAAACACAGGAAGTTCCACCTCCGTGTGAGGAAGAACTTCTCTGCTGTGAGAGTGACAGAGCCCTGGAACAGGCTGCCCAGAGAGGCTGTGGCGTCTCCTTCTCTGGAGATCTTCCAGACCCGCCTGGATGCCACCCTGTGCCACGTGCTCTGGGTGTCCCTGCTGGAGCAGGGGGGTTGGACTAAATGATCTCCAGAGGCCCCTTACAACCTCAGCCATTCTGTGATCCCTTCTTTCCAGTGGGAAAACCATCCCTACTTTGTGTTGTAAGTACCTCTCAGGGAAGGTATATTGTAAGCACATCGCCCGTAGTCCTGGTAAAAGCTCATGCAAAACTCTGAATGATTCTCAAGAACCCTATATATTAACATTATAGGGCTTGGTCAATCTCTTCACTGCAGAAGGCTGACAGAGATGGGACCCGCAACCTCTGATCTTATCCCAGTAGAGAGCTCTCTAGAGAAAACAGCATTTCTTTCTGGTAAAATAATATTTCATTTATTGTGACTTTTATAAGGATGCCTATTTTTCTCACAGAAATCTGCTTTTGATTGAAAAAACCAACAGTTTTCAAAGTAGCAGAAAGACAGAAATGATTTGCCTTTCTCTGTACATAGCATTTGCTTTATCTCTGACTTAGCTGCCTCTAAATTGATTTAATTAAATAAGTGTAATTTGTTTGGGCAGATGTAGTTATACCAATACAAAGGTGTTTGTATATTTAGAGTTGGTATCAATAAATAAGCACATCAACATAATAGCTATGTAGATTTAGATAAATTTATTCTTTCATAATAAATGAGTAGAGCCAAGTCTTCTGAATAAGCAATACCTATAATAGGCATACACATGAGTTGGTAAACTTTTATATCAGCTTGATTTGATTACTAAAGCTGAGATGAATATTATTCCCCAGAATTCGTATCTATAAAATCACAGTAACATCCAGTAAAGATTTTAAGGCAAAAAAAATGTATTATTTTGCTGGAACATCTATTTTCACTTGGTAGTCAAATAAGTTTCAGCCAGTGCAGACTGACAAAAATGAAACATTCTTTGGTTCAGTTTGCTGCAGCCATTACTATATTGCTCAATCTTGTTCCTTTTCTTTTATCATTTCACACTTCTTTTTAAGTAAAACAAAGAGTAGAGTCTGACTTTTTATTCTATCTTTGAGCAGCAATAAGAAATCGGGGGCTCATGATAACACAAAATAGATAACAATAGCTAAAAACAAATAGATACATTACAGTAGACTGTGAATTATCAGTTGCTATTGAAACTGCAGTGAGCTAGCCGAAAGGAAAACATATTTCGAACAGCAGAGCACTCTGAGAAATCACAAAGTTTGGTTACAGTTTAGCATATAGTCAATAACAAACAAATTACACTTAGCTGTTAAGAAAGAGACCAGAAGTTTATCGCTGAAATTTTTATAACATCTTGATAAATTATGCGGTCAATTTGATCATATTTTTCTAAAACTGACAAACATGCTCCTTTTGAAGCTTCGAACATGCAGTTACCATTCTAGTTAAGATGAAAGGAAGAGAGGGGAGGACAGCTTGCCCATTCCAGAGGCTGTTCTTTTTAATTACAATCAAAGCAGTCAAAGAGTTCCTGGTAGAACAGGTCAAGAATTTTTCAGTTAAAGGCTCCCGCCTCTCCAGCGGGAAATATTGACTTGCTGAAACTCTTTGCAGAAAAGAGTTATTTTTGATACATTTCTTCATGTTCATGTTCTTCGTGTTCAAATGGCTTTATGGTTTTATTTGGAAGCAAAAGCTACAAATCAGGTGTTCAAAATATTTTGTTTTTAATTTTAACAAAAAGAACTTTCACTTGGCCTTGAACTTTCACTTGAACTTTCACTTCAGTGTTCTCTGAAGGTTTTTAAAGAAACAAACATTTTTGAGATTTTACTTTTGCATCCTAAACAAGGAAAAAGCTATTTTAATGTCTGGAACTTTCTCCCTTGTCTCGCTCTTTTTTTCCTTGTGAGAATTAGGAGAGTTTTGAATAGTTTGATTCAAGGTTCATAAAAGCCACAGGTAGGGACTATCATCAATAGATCTGTTTTTTTTTTCTCCAAAACAAGTTTTCAACAAAATCAATAACATTTCAAAAAATAACAAAAATATTCTGTTTAATTTTTGTTAGCATGTTATTTACCTCCCCTTTCAAATGTCCTGTGCCTGCTTCCTGCCTCTATTTTCATCTCTTTAGGTTGCTTCTGAAGTTTGCCTGTGGAAATACTGTATGAGAGAGGTCAAATATCTGACTTAAAGAGATCCACCTCATCAATAAATTTGTGTGCAGGAGGGGTAACCTGGTTGTCCTTACTGAATCATATCTATGACCAATGTATTACAGAATTACTAAGAATGTCTTTAGGCACAAGAAAATCATTGCCAAAGCATTTTAAGTTGCCATAACCTTATGCAAGCTGTATACATTAAATGTTATTGATTCCATGAAATCTGAGATCATGTAGGCTGAAAGTTGGTTCAGTGAAGGACTAGACAGATGTATCCCCATAATTCTGACCTATTTACTGCCACCCTATTCCAAAGCACTATTAGAGATCTTATTAAAGGAAGGACATAAATTCAGAGTTTACTTCACTTACCCAAACAAAACAAGTTTTCTGTTATGCATTCTGCCATTTAGGAGGACACTGACTGTCAGATGTTGTAATCTGGGTTTTCTGAAAAGAACACATGTATTTGATCTCCTTTGATGTAGCTCTCAGTAGAAACAGACTTTAAGTGAACAAAGCAGTTTCTTTTAATCTCCAAATAATGTCTTAAAATAGAGATGACATTAGAGGTTTATTTCACAGCTGAAAGGAAAAAAATAATGGGATCATTATTCCATAGTCAATCTGAGTGTTTTTAACCAATATCTTCCTCTCTGGATTACACCTTTCAGTTCTGCAACCAATAATTTTGAAAGATTTATTGTGGTTATGGAGAACCTAAGCCTTGTCATCAAACTTTAATGCTAACCATTACATTTTATAGTGGTTATCTTAATCTCACAATATCTACCTTCCAAATGCAATGATACAATCTAATCATTTAGCATTTCTAAATTTAGTGATTCATTTTTTTTCTCTGACAGAACAACTCACATAAAAATAGTTTGTTAAAATAGCTAAAAGGACAGACTCCATATCTTAGAGGACATAATCAGTTTTCTAGGTAATAAATACTTAACTTAAAATAATAATAATCGGCAGTACAATACAAGTCCAATAAAAACATGAATAAAGAAAACAAAAAAGAAAAGGAGGAAAAATATAAAAATATTTCAGTGTTTGTTTCAAAAAAATATTGAAATACTAGTAGCAGAAGTGATGAAACATGGTTCCCTACAGTTTTGTTACTCAAGATTATGCTTTCCTCTGAATTCTCTGGCATTTAACCAATGTCACTCCACACCACACATTAACGTTCTACCTCCTTTACCTGTCCAGCTATTCCCACAAAACTTGTAAAAGTTTATTATTTTAGCTACCTTTACCTTCCTGGCAAACCTCGATGACAGTAGCTCACAGGTTCAAAAGTTTGCACCCATCATGAGCACTGAATTATGGACAACTGACCAACAGTCTGACAAATTAAACACCTTTTTTTAAACCTTGTTTTCTTCGGAAAATCAGGCTAAAAAAAAAAAATCTCATCCTTGAATTCTAACAGGAGTGAGGTCCAAATGGAGAAGGTGATGGGAAGGGTGACTGAGCTATTGAGTGGGTATCATCATCGCCCAATCCTGCCCCTTGTTTTTAAGTTAACATCTGTGTTAAGTTAACATCTGTGCAGCACACACATGTCACTACAGGGAAGCCAATGTGCGCCAGAAAATTGCCCAAAGAAGGAACTAAGCTCAAAGGCAAGGAGATTTTTTTTTATTTATTTGTTTTTCCTGGTTTTCCTACCTAAATTCTTCCAACTCTTGCTACTTTTGCTTTATCAATGATCCCTAGGAGGATCACTAATATGTCAGAAGAAAGGGTGGCAGAGCGAAATTATCAGCTCTTCTAAAAACTGGGAAATGGAGACAGAGTGTAAGTAAGCACTTAGCTGCAACGCTGGAGACATGTCATGGGAGGACACCAGAAAGCAGATGGCCCCCAAAACATCTGAGAGCTGGAAAAGTGTAAATCTCTTTGAGATCTACACCCTTGAGATCTACATTCCTGTGAGAAAAACAAATCTTTGGCACTGCCAGCAGTAGTTTTCTTTCTGCCAGCCTGAGAGCAAAACTGCCATTTCCAAAACAGAAATGTCTGCATCACATCGAGAGTGTGAAGAAAGGAGTCACAGATGTAATAGGTACTGCTTATCCTTAAGCACTTCTGTGACTCATCTGGAGGTACAACTTGTGTCTGGATGATTCTCAGGAAACTTCTGCAGCTCACTAAGTAAGATCTGTATAGGAACAGAACGAGGCAATGGCATTTACCATTTAAAAAACATCTCCCCATCTTTGAGCTATTCCATGCGAGAAGAGACAACAGACTTAGTTAACAATAAGTTAATATGTGTGAGGAAAGCCATAAAGGTCTTTTATAAACACGTATGCATTTTGCATAACGGATTGACTATTCAGGATTTAGCAAAATGGATTTACCAAATATTTGAAGGCTCCTAGTGTTCAGAACAAGAGTAGAGGTACGGCCTCTGGTGGGCTGCCGTGCCTGAGAGCTTTCAGTGGCTCTCTAGCTACTGCATTGTGCTTTCTTGTGCTCATGGGAATTATCTCAAAGCAAATGGGAGCCTATGGAGAGCTTACCTTATGTTAGTGTTGACTTACTGACTGTTAGCCTATAAGAAATCAATCACTGTATCCTATCATTATCTCAGTAAAAATTAAATGGTTAAAATCTACCAGCTGAATGCCTGAATCAGATGTAAATCAGAGCACCATCACCATTAGAAATAGCCCACAAAGTCAGTACCATATTCCATATTTCATTATGTGTTCAGAGGGTTGAATTTTGAGGTATGGATTAAGACAGTTCTAACTGATTATTTGTAAGGACAGATGATTAACTCTATCCACCTTGTAGCAGCAAGTTCTGGTAACCACATCCAAATGTAGAGGCCCCTTTTCCACAAGACAAAATAGTTGAATTCAGTTTCTCTTCCCACTCAAAAGGTATTAGAAAAGGCCCCAACTTTCTGTGTGTAATTGTCATGGTGACAAAAGACACATCTATGAATCTCTCCTTCTGGCAGCCCAAACTGACATGGAGGCACGTATAAAAAAGTAGAAATGAGCCCAGCGGATGTCCTGGCCCTGCTCGCAGAAGGGAGTGAAGGTAGTACTTACATCCATGTCTTCAAAGGCAAGAAGACACCTATGCTGAACTGGAGTCACTGGAAGTTATGCGGATGCTTATATTTGATGACGTAATCCATGACACCGTAGAATGTAGATGCGGTATTGATGTCCCATTATGAAGATTACATTTTTTTTAGATCCTTGATTTAAAATGAGATAGAACAGGACAAACTCTATTTCAAAACAATGCCTTTACATGTTCCATCCATCTCTAGCCAATACTTACTAACTTGACCAAAAAGACAAGCTTTTAATAGGTATTTGAAGACTGAAGATCTCAAAAAGATTGAACTTTTCATCCTTAGAAATAACCTTATATGGACAGTGTCTTGTTATTGCATGGAATACAAATAATACAAATGTATTTTAAAAGGTTTTATGGAGTTAAGAAATCAGCCTTAGCAACACAATATTTTCACTGCTAAAGCATTTATGAAGCTTTGCCCTGGAATGATGCTCCACAAGCTGCCACAGGGTTTGTACCCTCACATTCACCTGCTTGCCTGGCTAGGTGGCACAGACTTCGTCAGGGCTAGTCCTCTAGCTGAGGCCAGCCATGGTACAGTGAGGACACCCTTCCCCAGAAATGATAAGACAGAAATTTATTTTATAACCATGGGTTGTATTTACTTTCAATCACACTCCAGAAAACAACGTTCCTTTTCTCAAACTTTAATATCATCCTGCTACTGGTGTTGCAAGGCTCTGTACTTCATCAAAAGTGGTACTTATTAACAATTCTGCTCCAGAAACTCCAGCTGATTTAAAGGAGAAAAAGATCTAATGGGAATCTTCTCTTTCAAATCACTCCTCAAGATCTGCTTCTGCTGTGACATCCTTCAGCCACGTAGCAATCATTATGTGTAACAGCAGTCAGGGACAACCCGCATTCCCTATCAAACGTGTTTTCTAATGATTCTGAACACCATGCTGGGTCCACAGATAATTTATATAATCTTGTGGTAACATTCCCAACTTGCTTCCTTCCTTACTGCCTCCTTTCTCTTTCAGCTCTTTCAGTTAAACTTACTATTGTTTTTTTTTTTTTAACAAAAACATTGCTCTTTGCTGGTGTTGGGACTGCACCAGAGGCCAGCCAGACTGCACTAATCTTTCAGCTGAAAGGTGAAAGGCTGTAGGTGCCCATGTATACATATATCCCTATGTGCATGCATGTGTACACACTCACAACTATGTGCATATGTGTATATTAATACATGTATATACACACAGACATGCATATATACGTGCAGACTGCTACACATACACCCTCTCATTTCTCAGAAAAGTCCCTTCAGCAAAGATTCCATAAATTAAATGATTCATGCTTTGTTGACCTTGGAATATATACCAAATTTTAAACAATGAAAGTAAACAGGCCAGAATTCTCTTAAATACACCTTCTGATTGGAATAATATTTGTTTTACAAGGAGCATGAATTAATGCTCTTAAAGATATATAATTACATTACTTGAGAAAATTGTACTTAGCAGGATCAAATAAGAGACTACATCTGTCAAAAAAAATCTCTTCAAGGAAAGCGTTCAAACACACAAAAATCTTAATAGTTGTCCCCTTAGAAGATGCATTTAAGAGAAAAGAAATTGTGTCATTATTTTAATGATTTTTTAAAGGCTAAAGAATCACTGCTGGCTTTACCTCCGCTCTACACATTGACAACTTACAATGTGAAAGATGTTCATAAGCAAAGTGGTACATAAAACGTGATAGGCTGAACTGAAAATGTGTGGGGGCTGCTAGTCTTGGGTGAAAGACCGATCACTGCTATGGGGGACAGCCAGCCCCTTCTTGGATCCGTGCGAGCTTCCCTGTCATAGCTACATCCAGGCCACCCCTCACCCCGGGACAGTTTCCGATTACCTGACTTATTACCTCTACCACTAACACACTGGTGCATGGAAAAACTAACCATTCGGCATAATGCAATGTCAACTAATCACTGCATTTAGAGAAGAAATCTTTCAGTGAAGAGCCTCAAGCTCACACAGGTGGGTGCAGCCAAATCCTGGCCCTCTTTACACCAGTCCCTGGTGTGTCCAGGACCTTTCCCAGTGCCACAAGTAGCTCCTCAGGTTGCTCCTTACACAAAGCTCATTGCAGTCTAGACTACAAACTTCTCCTGTCTCCAGCTGTTCACACTGCTGTAAGAGGCTATCAAAGCCTTTTCTCTCATGCTGAGTAACAGGCTGAGACGCCCTCTTTGGCTGTGAATAGAGAGGCCACCACGATATGGTCCCACTCACATTAAAACCCCACGCGGCTCTTTGATGGATTCCTCATCTCAGCTTTGAACATGCTGCCACTTTTCTTCCCCGCGTGAGAGCTCTTTAAAACTTTCACATCTGCCTGAATGCGGCAACAGTGGCAGATTACTTAATAAAAGCAGCCGAGGGAAGCTGAGAAGAGCACGATCTGAGGATTACACAACAGCCAAGATTTAGAAAGTCTTTGCCTTGGCATGCTCACAGCCCAGCACACATTAGAGCAGCCCTAGCACTCACAACTTCTAAAGCCGTGCTGGCACCTAGGGATTTTGCCCTCCTGCAGGGTTTTCAGACACATGCCAGCAATGAGGAGGGAGATAAAGGCAGATGTGGCGGTTTCATATGATCTGGAAGTCTCCTCAGCAAAAAATGAATTCCCTGAGGCCTGAAAAAATTGCACAAGTGAGTTTCACATTGTCCTCTACTTCCTAGAGGAGAGATTTCTATGTCCTGTGCTGTCATAACAGGAGGACTCCTGAACAACCTTTCCTATATTGGATGACAATGAACATGCTCCCAAATTACTGAAAATTTACAGAAGTTACTGTTATCACTGTGAATATAAGAGAATATCAAAGAGAGATATAGCCAAATTGTAAGGGTGAGTTGGGCTAAACCAGATGCTTCACTGTAAACTAGATATTACACTAAAACCTTTGCCACATGGAAAAATAAAAGACATAAATATGTAGATCTAGATACTAGTACTATTGTCCTCATACATCCTGAACCAATTTACAGATCTGTCTACAAATACCTCACTTGTCGTGTTTCAGAACCAGCCTGGTCAGGATTGTTTATCACCCTCTGTAGATCAGGTTTACAAGTAAAAATGTACACAGCAAAATTAATTTTTTGTTAGAAGCCCTCAGATGTCATATGGATTAAACAACTGCTAAAAGGATGGCTGAAGCTGCTGTGGCTAAGCCATTTTTATTGTGAGATATTTTAAGCTGTCTACAGTATTCTAAAGAATCATATCAAGAGTGCACGGCAGAAGTCATAGTGCAATATATTGCCAAAGACAAGCAACACCTGACAAAGTTGCATCAGGCTGATAATTTAAAGATTAAAAATAAATAAATAAATAAATAAAAATAAAAAGAGGAACAGAAATTGAAGTGTGAGGGAGTTAACGGCTCATCTGGGGAGATGTTTGAAAAAGTTGCCCCTATTTCTAACTGGTTCAGGTTGCCTGCTCACTTCTTGGACTACACGGCGTGACTAAACCTCCTGGCTAAGCAGTACATTTTCTGTAGTGTCTCATCTCCATGACTAAAAACTGAGCTGGCACCATGGTCTTCCTGAGCAGTAACTCATCCTAGGGCCCATTCCAAACTCTATTGACATGGAAATGAGAAACTATCCAGCAAAGTGCTTCCTTACCACTGATGCTGAACTGTAGAACAACTGCAAGTTTTCACACATTTACTGAATATTTTGTACAACAGAAGAGTTAAAATACTTCCCTACAACATAGTAGAAAAGTTTCTGAGCATAATTTAAACAAGCTTGTTAAAATAGATTTGACATTCCTCCAGAACAACATAAGCCAGGCAATATTCCAAAACATGTCCTGAAAATCGCTACTGTAAGTAGTTCAAAATTACATTAGCTGTGCATTTAGGTCCTAATGGAATGAGCTCTCATTGAATATAATGGTACAGAGTCACCACCTTTATCCTTTATATGCTCTCTCCTAGGGTTTGGGATTTTAACTTTCCAATAATCTACAGAAAGAAACAGATGTTAGTGTCTTTGTTACTAGCAGGCTGAATGTATAACCTTTGATCCATAATTCAGCTTCAGCACTATTTATTCAGTTTTTACTGTCAACCAAAACTAAAGGAACCATCCCTATTCCAAGAACAAATTTACCTAAGGGTGTGCCGTCTTCCGTCTCTTTACCACATCAGAAGGAGAAAGAACAGTCTCCTGATTACACTAAAGGAAAGGATAAAAACAAAAATTCTCCTTGGTTAGAGGGGAAATAGAGGTGTATTAAACATTCATGAATCAGAAACTCCCCAAAACATCTCTGTCTACTAACCTGCAGTAAATCTATGTCCCCAGAGTGCATCTCTCCACCAAAACAGTAAGCCATAGGAAAGGGATTTATCTCATCTCCATTTAAACACTAATGCAGAACTGAAAAATATATTCTACACTCTGTTGCATTTGCAAGTGTGGGAAGAGCTGTGCATTGCCCCACGGACGCGTTTTGCTGCAGAGGTGGTGATCAGTGTGCATGCCAAAGTCTCTTAGAGTGCTGTAAGGACGAACCTGAGGCATCCTACACAAATTCCTAGGGTTACACGCTGGCTATTCTTTGTGTAGATTATTTTGAATATCAAGGTAACCTTGATATAAAATTGTGATGTCTTGCAGAAAATATTTAAAGACATCTAAAGGAAAGCATAAACTTTCTATATCAACCTACAACTCTTGTAGCCCCTCTATGAAGCACTGCAGTGTGTGTCTACCAGCTGGTGCAATGCAGTGTATTTCAAGGGTGAGAACTTTTGTTCTTCAGAATTACTTTTATAATGTCACTTCTGGCAGGGATGATTTAGGAGTCTGCAGATAGAGGAATGAATTTCATCAGAAACAGATCACCTCAAGCCTCCAATGTTGTTTGTTGATGAATCAAGTACCCTCCAAAGCCCTCTCCAACACCACACCGCTATGCTCAAACCTAAGACATTAAAGTCTGAGGGAAATTATTTTTGTGTCTCAATCTAAAGAACATTCCAAAAAACTGAGAGAGTAAACATGAACATACTCATTAGAGATGAGCTTTCTGACTAAGCTTTAGACACCTTTAAAAGTGAAACTGTCTTAAACCAGCAACATTGCCAATCTACCTCTCTGGACAGCTGTTACTACTAGTGCCACAGCCTGACTGCAAGTAAGAACGAATGGGAACTCACATTTTCAGCACATCTGTCATCACAACAGCCTTCACAGTATTCCAGTAAGTATCATCATGCAAGTAGGAATCCTCTCTCAGTAAAATTAACTTATACTTCTTCCAATGCTAGACACAGCTGAGCATCTGCTAAAAACATAAAGCCAATTCCAACGGAAGTTAAATGCAGAACTTCCTCACTATCTAGGAGAGATTCCTACTGCTCTTTCTTATCAGGCAGTCCTTTCCCACTATCTACCATTTCTTCTGAGTAACCTCAAATAAATGGGCAAAAGAGAACTAGAGCTGGGAAATCATTTTCAATTTGCTCCTTCAGCCACCATATGCAGCAACTAGAAGAGTACATGATGGAGCCTCTATTGCAATTCTTCTGCACTGCAGCATTAAGGAAAAGGAATCCTAAGTATTGCACATTCCCAGCCATGAGTCCCCACCACGGCGTTATGCTGGGTGGCCAGGAATACTCACGCACTGAGACCTTTCCACACAGATGCTGGATGTCTCCATAAGCCTGGCCATGCTATTTCCCAAACAGGGAGCAGAGAAGCACTATTGTATTAAGCTCTAGTATGGAAGGTGTCAACTTAAATACAATTCTTAACTGTTCATGTTAAAGAAAGAGGAATTCAGACAGTACATGTTGGGAGTCTACTAAGTACATGACCGGAGAAATGGAGAGTCTTACCTTGCAAGGGGACACTGTAACAGCTCAGCTTATTTAGCTTAAGAAAAGGTAAGCCTGATACAGGATGTGACTGAACCAGAAATACATCAGAGAGCAAATGCAAAAGAGAAAAGTACTTTCCAAAGTCACAGAGAGTGTTGGCATATGAAGAAAATCATTACTAAGAAATGAGATTTCCAACCATCTGGGGCCTGAAGTTCTGGAACAGATTTCCAGAAAAATAAAATTATAGGAACAAACAAAAAAGCCCCAACCCAGTTTCAAAGATAAGGTTGGATGTGTTTATAAAGGGGATTTTTGACATCTACTTCAGCAATGTATCCTCTGTTCCAATGCTGGGAATAACTTACACACAGCTCTAGTGTCCAAAGGCTGTTTAAACCAGTCACAATAGCCTAGTGGCTAAATACAAAATATAGTGCAAAAAGCTTTTTTTTTTTTTTTTTCCCACTCTTCCTGTACTTCCAATTCCTTCATGGCTCTCTGTTCTGAGTGGTACCATGAGGTGCAGTATGGCATTACATTAATATATTCAATTATATTATTATATTCAAACAGAACAACATAGGAAAATATATCTGAAATATTTAAGAATGAGGTAGCAGACAAAATGAAAGCTTTACGTGTTTATTTAGGAGAAAATATTATCTACCACATAAAGTTTACTGTAGTGCAATGAATGCAATCAGTGCTTGCTGCTTCGTGAGTCCTTGATCATTTCGTCTCAACACATAATTTGCTATTAATACCAGAAATGCCACTTGTTTGTCCATTGCTGTATCATTCATTGGTAAGTATGTATCGTTAATGTATACAAATTAGAAACTTCCACCTGTCAGCTAGGAATCATGGCCAGAAGTCTTTACAAAATAGTCATAGCTGTTTTGTGCTGTAAAGAACCTGTTGTAATGGCTATTGGCCAATGTAATGGCAATGTAATGTATTGCAAGGGCACTATGGACACTTTTCCTTCCTCTGCTCCAAGCAGGCATAGAAAGATCCTATTAGCAGATCTTGTTCAATTTATTGCCTGTGGGGCAACAAGACAGAACTTGAATTCTTTAAATCTAAAGTGTCTCTTTGCTATGAGAAATACATAAAGATGTGGTGACATTGTACCTCAATGTGCTTCCTCAATGTACCACCTTAAGTACATTGCATTTATGCTCCTTAAGAGAAAAGAAGTTAATGACTTCTAAGAAAATGAAGGCTTGGGAGGCAAAAGGAAAGCCAAAGAAGCAGGCATAGTCTGAAGGCAGGACTGGCCATCAGCCCAGTGAGGTCGGTGGCTGCTGGCAGAAGAGCTACTCGTGCACAGCAGCCACCATCTCACTTGGCACACATGTAACCAACCACATATATTAACAGAAATAGTATTAGCTACTGCAGTCAGATGAAAGTTTCGTTTTTGTCCCATAGCCAGTCTCTGGCATGGGCTAGAAACAGATGCTACTGCCAGGAAATATGGCACATACACAACGTTATTTACCACAGTTTATCTTCCTAGGAAGCAGGTGTTTGAGGCTTCTCTGTGCCAGAGCAAGTTCTTGATGGTCTTTCTTCTCTGAATTCATCCAATCTTTTTTTTTTTTTTTAACTTATTTATACTTTCAGCATCCAATACATCATATGGCAAAGAGTTCCAAGGCTGTATTACTGGTGATGTGGAAAAGCACTTTTTTTTTTTAAGCCAGATGTCTAATAGCATCATTCTACTGTTCATACCACATGTGTTATGAGATACAGAGAACAACCATTCTCTTCTGACTTTCTGCACATACTGCTCAGGAGTATCTTGCCCAGCCTAAAACACAAAACTCATTTAATGCCTGTGTAGAAACCATTTCACACATTTTGTTAACCTTACTGTCCTTCCCTCTACCTTTCTTAGCTCTACAATATATTTTGGAGATGAAGAGATCAGGAATGAGCTTCCTATTCAATACCCTGCATATGTATATAGTAAGATAATGATATTTCACCCTCCATTCTTTTCCGTATAACTTCTAACATTTGATTTTCCTTTTGATAATTGATCATTTTTTTTTTTCAGAAAATTAACCATAATGGCTTCAAATTGTACAATCTAATAGTAAATTTATCATTTTTATGTTTAGTTAGTTTTTATAGGTGCATTACTTAAACTTTACGGGCATTGGATTTTACCCACCGTTTTTACTTTATAGTCAATATCAAAGAGTCTTTCTGTTGCTCTTCATTGTTGAAATGAGTTAGGACTATTCTGAATTATTTAGTCTGATCAAGCAGTAATTGTCACCACATCGTTCACCGCCTTTCTCAGATCATTTATGAATTCACTAAATGGCACACAGTCTAGGGCAGTGGACATTCATCTCCACTATGAAAGTGCCTCCTGCCTCCTTTCCTTTGTTTCCCAATGGTTAAATAACCATTAGTCCAAGGTAGCTTAAACTCTTCGACAGCTTCATTGAAGCTTTTCTTTTTTGGAAATCCTTCATTACCTGCATCATCCTTATCCATACACTCGGTGACTTCTTCAAAGTACTCTGGTAGGTTGTGTGAGAAATGACTTCCATCTACAAAATCTGCTTTTACTATTCACCGCTAGGTTGTATCTAACACTTCTCCGCTAATTCTATTACATACTACAGTTCATGATGACCTTTCCAATATAAAAGATGTCAGGCTTTCTCTTCTGTAGTTCCTTGAATTCTCTCCAGAGCCATTTTGTTAAAAATGGGATTGCATTTGCTACTCCCTAGCCATCCAAAAAGAATGACCATTTTAAACCACAGCTCAGAAGTCACAGCTAATTGTTCAGCAGATTTGGTCCTGAGCTCAAGAAAAGCATGTTGATTGCGTTGATTGTCTGGTCTTTGCCAATTTGACTCTCTTCACTGCTTTTTTTCTAAAGTCTCTTCTGGTGACACTCCATTTTGAGATAGTCCTTGAGACTAACCACACATAGTGGAAAATCTTCCACTCTTCCAGCAATTCTGCTGTCTTCCTACAGCAACATCTTCCATAATGAATGGCAATGAAAAGAATATATTTTAACTTTTGTTCTCTAGTTTCACAAGTATTTTTCTTCCACAAAGTTTCTGACATGTCAGTATCTTTACTTAAAACCAGATATTTAAGTTTGTACTTCTTCGTTTTAGACCTCTAGTACTGAAAAAGAAATACTGATATTCCTATCAGTTTCTCCAGTACACAGGTCAAACTACCGATTTGTGTGTGCCATGCTTAATGAAATTATTATATTTTAAAAAAAATAAAGAGTGAAGATACAGAGCTTTTTTATCTACTCAGGCACAGTTATACAGCCTGTATCAAACACTCACTCCAATCCAGAACATGAAGCACCCCAAGAAATGAATGCGAAAGGCACAAACAATATATTGAAGCTAACTAGCACTTTTACTCCTATGTAAATTAGCTTTTTTTTTTCTTTTCCTTGACAAGCTGTATTGAAATTGTAAGGCTAGGCCATATTATTTAAGCACAGTCTTAAATGGGAAAGGAAGATTTATGGTTTTGGTCTGACTTTATCATTAATCTCTGAACACAGAGCAAATGTTCAATGTCATATTTATACTGCCACGTGCTGCGATTTTTCCTGCCTGAGAGACTCTAGGGAATATGCATTCTGCACATGAGCAGTTGTGATAGTACTTACACTCCTCTTTGCAGACAGGACCAGCATTACTGAATAAAAGTGCTAAATCATCCATTTAAAAACACACAAAATACCTTTGCTGAAATTAATACCGCCACTGCAGAACTCACAAAACAGAAATATTGAGTTGTCTGTTTCTAATACCACCTTTTCTTTCACTGCTTATCTAAATTGGATTTTGCTTTCATGATGAAATTGATAAATGATTTCTATTTACAATGCAGCATCAAATTTTCTCCTCAAATGGTTGTCAGCAGTGTTTTGTCCTCATTGCTTCTAAGTAGAAGTTTTCTAGTAGCAGTGTGCTTAGATCTATTAATCATAATCTTATCCAGTCCTTTTAAAAATATGATGGGGAGCTTTTCAAACCCATGTATAAGTATCTGTGGAGAAACTTTTCGCTCCACACAGACATGCACTGCTAATTTCTTTGATGCATAGTTGTATAAAATAAAACATTTTTAACAACAACCCTATTTCAGAGAACTCCTTGATAGATTATGTTGATTCCACCCTACCCTCTTGCTCCCACCTTCTGTGCCTCAGGTCTAGTCACCAGTAATAACTTCAGGTTTCTCAGGTAGCTCACAGGAAAACCACAAAACAGCAGCACAACAGCAGTGCAAACACCAGCAATTGATATGGAAAGAGTGCATGCATTTGGCATCAGGACTACACAGGTTCATGTCCCTGTGTGGCCTGACTCACGACAGGGCAACCATAGGTGGTAGAGATACTCAGAGGGCACCTCGGCAGCTTCATTTGCAAAGAGGAACCTTTTATTTTTAATAGAAGCTATGTGTGTGTACTTATATGTGTACTTATATGACTTATATACTTATAAGTACACTTATATGTGTTCTTATATGACTGAGATTGCTTGATGAGATTCTTAGACTTGCCTGTGCTGGGGCAAATCATCAAGTGACAGAAGTTAGCATAGCGCCAGTGAAATCAGTGAAGCGATTGCTGAAGATTTGGCTCCTTCTAATTGTGTGTTTTAGAGGTGGCATGATAGCTACAAAGAGATTTTTCTAAGAGAAATACAGGTTTCTGCTAACACATTAGAATTCTAGTCAGAAGACTAGGCAAGGAGTAATAGGTGAAAGAGGCTGGTAAGGTATAATTTATTTCATTTTTCATCCATTTCCTTCTAAGATTTAAGGAAACTAATTAGCTATGGGTTAAAGGTCAAACCTCTGTCCTGAGATTTGAAACTTTTCAAAAGATAGAAAGAAAAGAGAAAATATAAGAATGTGGACTGTATTAATTTAAAAGTGGCTGTAAATTGGGCAGTATTATTTAATGTATTTAATTTATTCATAAGCAATCAGGAGATCATTTGCTAGGAGGAAAAAACTATCATTTGGAGGAGCAAAAAAATGCTGAGGTGCATCAAGCCTGAAGGAGGTTTGAGGAACTAAGTTGTAAGAACATAAGAAGAGAGCTGTCATTTCTAAGAGCAAAGTCCCAGTGCCCTTACTCATTAATTCCCTGTGAGACTCACGAACCCTCCAGCTGGTGGTCCATGTAGATGGACCAACTGGAGACAAGAGACCCCCATGGCAGACCAAACTACCAGCCCCCTTCACAACTAAGTATTGGACAGATTGTTATGGGAGCCCTCCAGAGAAAGGGAAGTGGTGGGAATTTGGGGCAGAGCTACAATTCCCAGGAAGCTCCTGTTCTGCCTATGCTCAATGTGTTGCTTGACATCCCGGGCAAAGTGATGCTGTGGCCCTCAGGCATCTCCTGCTGTGGAAGTGATCATAGTGCTATAGATAAGGCATTTGCAAACAGTTAAGAAAAATTATTCCTGCTGGACAGTCTTTTCTATGCAGCTAAGATACTTAAGAAGACATGATTTTTTATATAGATAGGACAATTAGTAGTGATGGATGAAGCATGTGCTACAGTGGTCATGGAGGACTAGAACTGCACCAAACAGCAGTTCAGAGGGTCTCGGATGATCCAGCTGAAGATACCAGGACCCTTGCAACAGAGATTCCTATTGTCACTGGACACCAACCAAATTTTCTGCCTGAGGGGCGCGAGTCTCCATAATAGCATGACTCAAAGCAAGATCCCAATAAATCCACTTTTCTTCTTAACACTCTGCTTCAGATTGTGCAACACCATGATACTGCTTATGCTGTGAGTGACACCTGTTTTGTAGATATTTACATACCTTTCTGACTAGTTCAGAAGTGCCAGCTCAAGCAAAAGGATGGGCCATGGAAAGCTTTGATTTATACTTAACAGATTGCATTGTAACTGTACTTGCAACTCCCCTCATATTTCCTTGTCATTTCACTGTTTCCAAATGCTAGCATCCCTCCTATGGGAGCAGAGATTCTCCAGAAAAAAAAATGGCATCACTGAAGGCTGAATTTTGCTCAGGGTACTTCAATTAATTTTATCAAAAGGCAGGATTGTATTAAAATTCTGCCCTCACCTTCGGCTGCCTGGCATTAAAGTGCATTTTCCTAATGCTGCTCCAGCCCCTAGGAAAAGTAACAGAACAACAAATGTAATAAAACTGACAGACACAACCCAAATTTGTTATTAGAGCTATGGTAATTCAGCCACTAGGGCCCTTGCAACTCGAGCCTGGCAGTTCTGCAGCTGGTGCAGGCAGGGCAGCATTTTGTCGTGCTCCGCAACGGGGATGACATGGTGGCCGGACGGGCAAGGAATAAGGAGGAAGAATGACTGTCTTTGCCTTTAAAGTACACAAGCTGTTTCCTAGGATCATTTTCAGAAATTTACTACTACAAGAATCAAACAAAAGGCTTAGTAAATGATACTGCCAGTCAAGAGACTTCTCTCCTCCTTTCCTTCCTCCTCCCTTCCTTCTTCCTTTTCTTTCTTTTTTCTCTCTTTTTCTCTTCCTTTCTTTTTCTTTTCTTTCTTATTCTCTCTGCTTCTTACTGTTCCTCTCCTGTCCTTATCCTCATTCTCTCCCTTTCTCATTCTTTTTCTGATTTTCTCTACTATAAAATCTCCATGGGACAAAACACAGCCCAGGTGTTCCTGTTCAGAGATAGCCTTTGCAGTTGCAAGTATTGATTTGGCAGATGAGGGTGCAAACAATAGTTCTTTTAGCCTTTTTCCCATTTCTATCTCATACTTTTAAGGGCAGGGCAGCTTCAGAAGTCTAAGGAGTCTTGCACACAATCTGTATTGCAAAAAGCTTTGTCCTTCACTGGCCTTGACCTTGTGTATTTCTGGCGTACAGGTGGTATATAATAACAGCAGCGCTTGGAGAAGTTTATTATTTCAGTCAATCACAGCTTACGCACAAGTAAATGTATTTTATTAATTAGAAAATTAATAAAGTTAATAAAACTCATTTTCTTTTCTCTCATGAGTTCACAGGGGCCAAATATAGCATTTTGCTAAGGAAAAAATAGCACAGAACAATCTTTCAAGAAAAGAATGCCATAAAGCTCACAATTAATTCAGCTGTATAATATGCAGAATACAGGCCCAAATGCCAATTTAAAATCTTTAGCATAAGATCAAAAACTACTACAAAAGGATATAAGTATTTTTAAACAGGAATTTTCTCTTCGGGAGTCAAACTATTTTTCAATTTGACAATTTTTTATGTTCAAACCTAGTAGCTTCCCTTTGAAGCTACTTTTCACTTTGAGCTCAGATGTTATCATTCATCATTAGAGAACAGGAAAACATTATTAATTATTCTTATTGAGAGTTCTAAAAATACAATTACAGATAAAGATCTCAAGACGTGCACAACCTAAAACAAAAACATAAGTAGTCCCTTCCTTATATTGATTATAACTGATGTTTAAGAGAGCAAGTGGACATAAGTATATAGGGAAACATAATGCAATAATGGGGGAAAAAATCCATGAATTTGTATCATGTGAATATGTAAATGTAAAAAGTAATTTGTAAATGTAAATGTAAAAAGAAATAGCAGGTCAACTACATATTTATAGAAGTTCCCTCTTAAATCAAAGCTTGGTGAATATTTGTACAGAGATATTGAAGTAGAGTAAATGCACTATCAAAACTAGCTACAGAGTCCTCATCATTTGAAGACAGAGCAAGATATGGAGAAGTAAGTAAAAGTCCAAATTTAATCAAGGCTGTCTATGAAATTCAAAGCACTGGTAAGTAAATCACACAGATGATTGGACCATATGTGTACAAACATAAATGCAGAATATGAGGGAGATTAGCAGAAGAAAATTAATGGCCTTTTATATTACTGTGATATTGTGCATAGTGGAGGTATCAACGTAAACTTGAAATTCACCTTCTCACGTAGCAAACCTAAAGTTCAGCATCTCCTTAGAATCAGACAGAAGTGTTTAGACCTTTCACATCTGCCCCACAGAAGCTGATTTCATGTAAAAAATTTACCTAATCTTTTTAGTTTTGTACTACATTCCTGCAGCATGTTTGTACTCATTGCAGAGCACTATGTGAACGATGTGCTAGAGGCATGGGTGCATCCCCTGTTGTTCCTCATGGTGATTTTAGGCAACTTCCCATTCTGAGAGCTAACTGCGAATTCCGAGTGAGACTGCCACTCCTCAG
Source organism: Crypturellus tataupa (assembly GCA_034781795.1). Lineage (NCBI taxonomy): Eukaryota > Metazoa > Chordata > Aves > Tinamiformes > Tinamidae > Crypturellus > Crypturellus tataupa. Next base: position 2,689,724 of record JAWLRI010000700.1, on the reverse strand, counting down.
GGCACCAGGACCAGGCAATGCAAGGTCCTCAGAAGCTGTGGATTCCAGTATGACACAAGGAACCTCAAGGCTATAGTAGGTACACAGACACTCGGTTCTCCAACACCTTCATCTGTTGGTGGACCCAGGCTCATGTCACTATCTTGTGTCACCTGGAGAACTCGTGAGGTTCTGATCATCATCTGGCACTCGTGTGATAGGCAGAGTATACAGAAATCTACATTACTGACAGTGGCGTCACATGTGGATTAAAAGGATTTCTATTATCGCTGGGACCAAAGAATTGAATTTGAATTTGTGAATGTGCTGTTTTCTTTTTAAATAATATTAAAACACTAGCATTAAATGCTCCCTGATTTGCCCAGAATTACGCTATGTGATTCTGTAATTTTTACTTTGTTTCCTTACATATTGTTTCCACTGTTGCCATAGTCTTTTGAGATTTGTCATCTGTGCCGTCAGCATTAAAGGACTCATTGGAATGCCACTTATCTAAATCTGTTTTTTGACATTTTTCATACACAGCTTTCTGCATAGTGACAGGTTCAGTATTGTTAAAAAGCATCAGGAGAAAAAAAATAAACTTGCAATTTTCCATGGAGCACGGCACATACGATACACCCACTAGATTACTTGCTCTATCCTTACCTATACAACATATATCTACAAGAAGATTTTTGCTCTGTGGGTACAGCATGTCCTATTTCCTAAAATTCTGCTTTTTTATTTTTGAAGAAGAGAAATATGAATAAAATATGTTTGTGATGCTTTTCTTTACCTCATATCTATATTTTGAAATTAAAGGACTAAAATTTCAAAAGAATCTCTACATCTTTGAGAGCCACCTCTGCTTCAGGTGCAGCTTCTTTATACATGGACAAAAGAGTCATTGCTCAACAAGTTGTTCAGGTGACTTTGGTGTGCAACTCCTACATGTAATCATTTGATTTTCACACATGTGCAGCTCAGCAGAAAGCTTGTACATGTTTATGTTTCCAGACCTGGACTACACCTTCAATATCCTATTTGCACTTCAAAATCAATACTAAGGAAACTCCAAGTGTGATTTACAGTGAATATTAACTATGATTCTCAGGGACTTGGAATGCATCTGGTCTCCCATCACTTCAGCTCATCACATAGACTAAGCTCACCTTCTCCATTCCCTCACAATGCAAATGAGTGGTATCTTTCAATAATTCATTATAATTCATCAGTATCTCGCAGTTTGAGATTATCTCACCTTCTGGATGTATCTGTCTGTCTAAAGTGGTTATAGATCACTTAGACTAAGCAGTTAACTCCAAAGCAATTAAAGTTAGGACAGGTAAATCTCAATTCCAGTTGTATTGTTGTTCTTCAGTGATCTTTTTTATTATTATTTTGGATGTAAAACTATGGCATACATCCCAGGGAACTTGGGTACAGCAACTCCTCTCTGAGAGATGAAAGTCCAAGAGTCCCAGGTGTAATCTCTACTCCAACACTGTTTATACACTTGTGATTAAAAAGTCATTGGATAAAATCCATGAATAATGTAAGAGAGACATCTCTCTCACAGATTACTCAACAGCATGAGGTCCCCTCTTCACACTGTCCCACAGGGCTTTCCCTTCCTGTTATTAAGTGGACCAATTCAGCAGCAGACTGGAGACAGGATTTGCTCACCGTGGTTACTGACCAAGCAGCAAAGATGCTTTTCATTTGCAAGGAGTCTTGACTTTCATTCTCCCGTTCCAACGGGAGAGATGAATTGTTATATGAAGTACCTCTAGTACTCCTACTGCAAGAACATTAGATTTCTATTCAAAGGTTCATCACGTGAGTGCATGAAACAGTCTAACACTGCAACTCCTGCTCTCACCTAAGCATCCATAGGATGGTGAAAGAGGGAGATTTCACTCTTCCTCCACCACTGGCTGGCTTTGAGGTAAGTGACTTTGGTGTCGGTCATCTATTCCTAAAACCAATCCTAGATGACAATTAAAGTCAGAAGAAATCATGCACTTAATATGAGTTCACAGATTATATTCCCAGAACAAGTGCTTAGAGTTGGGCCCCGTATAAAACATGATACAGATTTGGGGTTCTAGACCTGTTCCTGAGTTGCTAAACACATTTCCCTAGGAATCTGGATAGGCCTGGATGGATATCACAGACAGGTGTCAATGACTTTTTTACAGACAGGAAGTGCAATTTTCACACAAGAAGCTGTTAGCAGCCATATTTTCAGTGAATTGGCTTTGGTAGCTAGGTCGAGATCATTAAAAATTCTTTAAATGTATTTTTGAGTAGGTAATGTACTGACCTTTGAATATTTTAAGAGGAATTTTGTTTATATATGCTAAAAAAGAAGCGTAAACATCCAATTTGAGGATCATTTATTCACTGCTCTGCAACGGATTCATACCACGCAAGTGAGCTTGTTTACTTTTTAATTTACACAGCATCATTATAAGGAAAAGAATTCAAAGGAGCTATAGGCTGGAGGTGGCAGAAGGAGTGAAAATAATTTTGATCACTCTTCCAGAAAGCCTGCAGGCAAAGACTCGTGACAGAATCTGACAGAAACCCCACAAAAACCAGGGGTTAGACTCTCCAAAGGAGACTCTCCTAGGGAAACTGGGGGTGGAGAAGATTAAGGCATAAAGGAATCTTGAACACGGATAACACTTTGGAGGAGTCTGCTGCAGCAGATGCAAGGTTTTCTTCCCTCCTGCCTGAGGGTTTGCCTGGAGCGTCATTCAGCACAGTGGTACCCAAATTATCAAACAGGCCTCTTTGCTGGAAGCCAGTCAAGTACATCATCATTATCACAGCCTACATCCTCTGCTCACCAGCATGCACGGCTCCTGCATCACCATGGCTATCTTGGTTCAGGAAGCCTAGGCTCTCCGGCACAACACTGCTTCATGCCCTGTAGACAGACCCTAAGTGTGACCACACCTAAGTGTACTACAGTTATAAAGGAAGGTGAAAGCACAGTGTTGAAGATGTGTTATGGATTCAGTGAGGATTGTGGATGAGTTATCATCCAAAAATTTAGATTAAATAAAAGGACAGGATGACAGAGAAGAAAAGGATGTCATAAACAAGCTGTACTCACAAGGGAAAATCTTCCTATAGCTACGGGCAAGGGCAGGACAAGCTTGGATCACAAGCTGTAATTGACACATTCACTTAGCAAATTCTCCTACCTTGAATTTTTTCCTGCTCCTAGAAACTTGACATAACATCACACTCATTACTCTGGAATAAATTCAAGAATGATGAATAAAACAGAACAAACAAATAAATCTTTAATCCAAACATGTAAAATTGGAAAAGTACAAATGAATAGTATGAGACAGCTGAAATCAGACACCTACCTTGGTAACTGGAAATCCCCGCAGGGCAGCGTTCCTGAACCTACAGGCTATAAAAGGTAAAATATGTATCACTGAAGAAAAAGGAACACTTTCCACATTATGTACTCAAAGGATGAGGATTTCTTTTCAAAGGACTGAATGTGCTTCTAGCACAAGGGGCACAACTCCTTTCAACCTCAGTGCGTAAAGCATTCATTTATGTTGAAACCTTTCATCTGTGAAGCAACTGTTTGAGTTATATAAAATACTTGACTAAGGATACAAAAACACACGAATCCACATGTAATATTCGGTGAATATTCTGGTGAATATATTGGTTAATGCAGATTGTATCCAGAAACTTACTCCCTGATTTTGTAAACATCAAAAAAAAGTCTATTTTTTTTTCTAATTTTATAACTTTAATATTTAAAAATGTTGTTTTGAAACTTCATATCCTAGTCTTTAATACTTATGAAACAGAGTTGTTTGTATCAGCCTAAGACCTACAAAACTAAGCCAGCAAAGCCAGTCTTTTATATCCACCTAGCCAGAACACCACACCTATATAAAAATAAAGACTCAACATACACACCAATAAGAGAGAGTCTACAATTCTGAACAGACCATATTTCTATATATATGTGGGGGTTTTTTATATTTAGGGTTTAATAGTTTAGTCTACCTACCAATAAAATAATGAACAGCATGTTTTACTTCCACATGGTTGCTGAATTACAGGAATTTACAGTATCACCTGGAATCAGTTCTACTTTGTGCAGCCTATTAACAGACTCTTGACCTGTGTTTTACTTTGTGTAGGGAAGATGTGCTAGGGCTCTGTGTTAAACCCATGTTTATAGCTGTGGTCTTCACCCCATGAAGACACAGACCTTACTGAGGCTGACACAACCATAAGAGCTCTCCCAAGATCACCTTTTACATTAAGCAAAATATGAACTCCAGGATCGAGCTATGCCTAGATCTAGCTATATATCTAGTTATATGCAAAAGTAACTCAAGAATGTACATAATGGATGTAATTGTTTTCTCTAAAAGCGTTTCCATCTTCCTGTCTAAACCTCAGGAGAAAAATGATATCTATGTAATTCACAGAGTTCAGTTTTTGAAAGACGCACTTCTTTCGCACCGTATTTTGTGTTAGTCTCAGAACCTGCGTGTTTTTTTGGATACAACCGGCTCACTGAAGAGGAACACTAGTGCTTTCCCTAGTGCTTCCCTCAAAACCTGACTTGGGTGGGGGGAAGATTATTTCATCTTGAAAGCACGTGAAACAGGATTTTAATTTTCCCAGGCATTTTTGTTTTTGGCTGATTCATTGTTGCACATAGATATGTTTATAAGCAACTAAGAACAGCATTAATCAGAAAAATGCAGTTTATTAATGCACTAATCCTAAAGCCATAGAGGAATTAGTGTGGGGATTCAGAAAGCATAATGAAAGTCTGTTTTGATAGGCCTCAGCCAGTAATGCTGAAGATCAGAAATCTAGGTGTTTTATTAAGATGATAAAACAGATAAAGACAAGTTTACCTTCACAGATGTGAACACTAAAGCATTCCCTCAAGAGCTTAAAATTCTGGCTGAAAATAAAATAACTTATCTTTCTATTTGAGAGACAGAGTTGAAAGCCTTGCTGAAGTCAAGGTAGGCAACATCCACTGCTCTCCTCTCATGCTGCTCGTTGGCAGAGATGGCAGCTCCGCCTGGTCTGCTGAGGGCATGAATCAGCAGTGTCACCTGTGTTTGTCACTGAAATTGTAAATAAAACTCTTAACGTCAATATAGTATTAAGAAGCAGGCATTCACTTTATTGCAGTGCTGGATGCATGGGGGATCCCTCATACTGCATGTTGTGTTAGTCAAAGCTTATATCACCCTGCTACAAACACGTGCATTAAATTTCCTGGAATGATCAGACATAATTATTCTATTTCCTGGAACCAATTACAATGTGCCCCACCCTCATGCTCATGCACCCTTTTTCCCTTTGGTGGTTCCTGTTGTTTTTTTGGGTAGTCATCTTGGATCTGGACAGGCTAGATCAATAGTCTGAGGCCAACTGTATGAGGTTCAACAGGGTCAATTGCTGGATCTTGCACTTAGATTGGAGCATCCACATTCAGCACTTCAGGCTTCGGGCAGAGCGGCTGGAGAGCTGCATGGTAGAAAAGGATCTGGGGGTGTTGGCTGACAACTGGTTGAACATAAGCCAGAAGTATGCCTACATGGCCAAGAAAACCAAAAGTGTCCTGGCTTGTGTCAGGAATAGAGTGGTCAGCAAGACTAGGGAAGTGATTGTCCCCCCATACTTGGTGCTGGTGAGGTTGCACCTCAAATACAGTGTTCAGTTTTGAGCCCCTTACTACAAGAAAGACATGGAAGGGCATGTCTTTCTTGTAGTAGAAAGGGCAACAAAGAAGGGCAACAAAACTCCAGGGATGGAGCACCCTCCTTATGAGGAGCAGCTGAAGGAGCTGGAGGAGGCTCAGAGCTGATCTTATTGCTCTCCATAAATACCTGAAAGTAGGTGGTAGTAAACAAGAGGGGTTGGTCTCAAGTTATTACTATTAACTATAGAAAATAGGACAAGAGGAAATGGTCTCAAGTTGTGCCAGGGAGGTTCAGGTTAGATATTAGGAAAATTTTATACATGGAAAGTGTGGTGAAGCATTGGAACAGGTTGCCCAAAGAAGTGGTCAGGTCACCATCACTAGCAAGAATCTGTTCAAGAAACGTGTAGATGAAGCACTTAGGGACATGGTTTATAGGCATGGTAGTGATGGGTTTGCAGTTGGACTTTATCTTATAGGTCTTTTTCAACCATAATGCTTCCATGATTCTGTGAAACTCAGGGAGCACACCCAGGAAAGGGCTACCAAAAGATGGAATGACCTGATGCATCTGTCCTGCAAGAAAAGGCTGAGAGAGCAGGGATTGTCTAACCTGACAAACAGGGGGTGCATGTGTATAAATATCCAAAGGGAGGTGTAAAGAAGACAGAGCCAGACTCTTCCCTATGCAGCACAGGGAGAGCATGAGAGGCAATGGGCACAACTGGAAACCCAGGAAGCTCTGGACAAGATCTTTAATGAGAGGGTGACTGAGCCCTGGTGCATGTTGCCCAGAAGTGCTCGAAGAGATTCCGAGGTTGCCTGGAGCTGCTCCAGGCTCCAGGGGAGGCAGCCTGAGGAGGGCACCTGGAGGAGGTGGCGCATCACAGGGAGCCACAGTGACATCACAGCCAGCGCGGCCAAAGCCGCCGCGCGTCCCCGTCGCGGCAGTGTGCCAGTTGCGAGACGGCGTGAGCAGAGGTGTCTCTCGGGCCAGCTCTACTCATCGTCTCCGGCACACGCGCGCAGCATCTCGCGAGTCCCCGTGGAGCAAAACCATGGGACAAGCAAATTGCTGCCGCGCTCGGGTCGCAAGCGACCCCGCTGAGGGAAGGCAGGCAGGGCCCGGGACCCCCGTGCGTGGGTCCCCTCGCGCCCGCCTGGGGCTGAGGAAGAGGGAGGCCTCCCCGGCGCCGCCTGGCGCCTTTGTCTCCAGCAGGAGCCCCCAGCTGCTCCTCAGCCACCCGGTGCAGGTGACCCGGCAGCAGCGCACGCAGCTGCGGCACCTGCTGCTCTTCGAGCACTTCCTGGCCATCGCCAGCTTCAAGTAAGGCTCCGCATGACACCCGCTTCGCGCCACAGCCCCGGCACATCTCCCGGCCCCAGGGGCTCCCAGGGGGATGAGGAGGCTCCGTGGCGCTGCCTGTCTCACACCGGGTGCCCGCAGGCATTTCCAGTGGGGCAGCAGCCTCCAGGCCACCCCTTTCCCCGTAGAGCTGCAAGCCCACGTGGGTGCCCGTAGCGGGGCAGCAGCAGCAGTTGTAGCCGCACGCTGGGCCCTGGGAAACGGCTCTCGCGGAGCCCGTCGGGGCTGCCCCGTGGCGGAGCGCAGCAGTCAGGGCTGCTCTCGCTCTCCTCCCCGCAGGTGCGGCTGCACCTACCGGCTGGGGCACCGCGTGCGCCTCAGCCAGCTGTGGGTGCTGAGCCGCGAGGAGGCGGCGGCCAGGCCAGGCCACAAGGACGAGGATGAGGAGGAGCTCTTCGGCATCAAGAGCAGCCGGACCCTCATCCTGGTGTGGCCCCGTGGCCTCCGCGTGGTCACTTTTGGGTGAGTGTGGGCAGTGCATGCCAGGGCTGTGCCCCAGTGCCCCCGCTGGGGACCCTGCCCACCCCAGCACAGGCAGCTCTGCGTGGGGCACACGGGTGTCCCGAGGAGCAGCAGCAGCAGCGGGGGCTGAGGTGGTTTCTGCTCTGCGCTGCAGGTCAGCGGAGGTGAAGAAGCTCTGGCTGGACACCATGCTCAGGTGAGCCCTGCCGGGGCCTTCCAGCTGCTGGTGGGGGGCCCGGGGCAGCGCTGCCCGTGCAGCTGCCCTCAGCGGTGGGTGGGGAGGGCTGGGGAAGGACGCAGCGGAGCTGCGCGTGGCTGGGGGCAGCGTGGCGGGAGCGCTCAGCCTGCGCCCGGCAGAGGAGCGCGAGGGGCAGGAGCTGCCAGCCCCGCTCGTGGTCACAGGTGTGGGGAGCGCGAGGCCGGGGCGTGTGTGTCCTGCAGGAGAGCCCTGCGGAGCGGGAGCCGGGGGGTGCAGAGCTTGTGCTCGCGGCAGCGCGGCTGCAGGCGCTGCGGGCTGAGGGGCCCTGCGAGCGCTGCTCTGGCTGCCAGGGGACAGAGCGGCCGCGCTGAGGCTCACGCAGCTCCCTGTGTGCCCTTGCTTCCCTGTGCACAGCCAAGGAGCGCCGGGAGCCAGAGTGACCCGCCTGCCCTCCCTGCGGCTCCTCACAGAGCTCGTCGGCTTCTCGGGGCCCGTAAGTGAGCGCCCGGGCCCGCTGCCCTGCACCCTGAGAGCCTCCTGGCTGTGCCAAGGCCGGCGCGGGAGGCCGTGGCTCCCTCACGGAGCCTCTTTGCTGTCTCGCGCAGGGCACGACGCTGACTGCCGCCACCGTGGAGGCCGTGGTTATGGCAGAGGTGAGCAGGGGTGCTGGCCGCGGCCGGCAGCGCTCCCAGCACCGCGGCGCTGGCTCCGCATGCCGAGCCAAGGGAGCCAAGCCCTGCGCTGGGGAGAGCACGGCAAGGCCCCCGGAGCGGCAGCCACTCGCCGGGGCCTTGCTGTGCACTGGCCACTCTGCAACGTTACAACGTTACCCCGTTTCTTGCAGCCCAGTGCCAAGGAGAGCCCCCGGGAGGAGCCTTCAGGACCCCAAGTGGGACTCTGCCAGCCACCTGGTGAGTGTGAAATAGCCCAGCGAAGGAGCCGCCTTCTTTCATTGCAAACGGGCTCTTCTACAAGGCAGTTAGCTGCCCTCAATGCCCCCACGAGCAGCGATAAAGCCCTCGCCCGCTGCTCATTTCCAAAGGCCTCTCTGGTCGGCAGCGATGGCAGCGCGAGCACCAGAGCTGCTGAACGTGCCTGGTGCTTGCTCAGCTCTGCAGCACCAGGCTCTGCAGGGGGGCACAAGGCACCCTGGCTGTGTCAGCCCTCTTTCCTCACCTCCTGCTTGCTTTCCTTTGGCCTGCAGCAGCCGGAGCCAAGCGGAGCAAGCGGGTCACCTCCTGGCTCTGTGCGTGGAGAGGAGCCACTCCCAGCAGGACCTCCCCAGGGCAGCCGGGCTCTGCTGGCCACGGGGCTCTCTTTGGCCAGCCCCTGGACCTCCTCTGCGGGCAGGATGGCAGCCTGCCCCCAGCAGTGCAGGTAAGCGAGCCGCGGCAGAGAGCTCTCCTGCTTGTGGCTCCTCGTGGCAGGCAGCGCCCGCAGCCCTTGTGCTGGGGCTCTGAGCACAGAGCTGGGGCTGCCCCTCCGCACGGCCTGCCCACAGGCACAGCCTCAAGGGCACCTCTCATCCCCGGGGAAAAAGGGATGCGGCCTTTGGTCCAGCCAAGCAACTGCCTCAGCGTCCTGCCAGGCCAATCTCCACGGAGCAGGAAGCAGCTAGGAGAGCAAAGCGCCAAGACCAAAAGGGTCTCTTCCTTACTGCAGGAGCTCCTGGATCTGCTCCATGAGGAAGGTCCTTCCACAGAGGGTGTCTTCAGGATCGCTGCCAGCGAGAAGGCCCGCAGGGAGTTGAGGGAAGCCCTCAACTCGGGCGAGAAGGTGGACCTGGCAAGCCAGCCAGCGCACCTCTTGGCAGCGGTGCTAAAGGTGAATTGTGCTGTGTGGGGATGG
>JAWLRI010000700.1:2664684-2680048 GCA_034781795.1 Crypturellus tataupa | reverse complement strand
AGCCTGCCCAGTGTTGTCCTTGCAGCAGAAGAGGTGCCCGGGGTGCACAGGCCTTTCTAGGAGGCTGTCAAGAGAGAAGGGCAGAGGCTGCACCTGCCTTTTCCTTGGGAAACTGCTGCAGAGGTGCTAGGCAGGGCTCAGCTGGTATCCTGCAAAGGACAAGTGCCAGGCTGTGGGGTTCCAAAGTTCTCCCACCTCCACTTTGCTTTTGTTCTGCATTTCCAAGGTGACACAGTAGCACTGGTGACTCCAGACGGTCAGGACCAAGTCATGAGGTTGCACTGCTGGGCACTGTGTGGGTGGGTGGATGCAGAACTCTGCCTGGATCCCTCGGAGCTCCCATGCAGAGTGTTCCCGTGCCTCCTGATGCAGTGGGATCACCAGCCTTTGCATGCAGCTACAGTGGCAGCCACCAGTGGAGCTTTGGCAGAGGCAGTGGACTGCTTGGCCTGACTGTTGGAGCTCAGAGTAGATGGCCCTGGAACAGGAGACCCTTGTGGCTGTGTGGACTTGGATGCTGTGTGGGCTGGTACCAGACAGGGACCAGGGAAAGGGGTGGAAAACAAGAAGATGTGTGCAAATAAATTGTCATGGCCTGTCTCTCTGTACCCCACAATCTCAGGTGCCCTGTGTTGGGGCATAATACCACCAAATTTGACCAGTCTCTTGAGATTAGGTACTATAACAAAGCTTTACAAAAGGCAAATGCAGCTTATTACTTGGATAACGAAAATAAAAAGATCACAGAATGGTTGAGGTTGGAAGGGGCCTCTAGAGATCGTATAGTCCAACGCCCCTGCTCCAGCAGGGACACCCAGAGCACGTGGCACAGAGTGGCATCCAGGCGGGGTTGGAAGATCTCCAGAGAAGGAGACTCCATGACCTCTCTGAGCAGCCTGTGCCAGGGCTCTGGCACCCTCACAGGAAAAAAGTTCTTCTTCACATGGAGGTGGAATTTCCTGTGTTTCAACTTATACCCATTACCTCTCATCCTTTCATTGGCCATGGAGAATAGCCTGGCCCCATCCTCCCTACACTGCCTGTGCTTCAATTTATACCCATTATCCCTTGTCCTGTCGCTGTTCTGTCAATTCACATTGACTTCACAAAGAACCATGTGTGTGAATTCAGATCAAATAGATTATTGAATTCCTTTGTGAAGGAACAAACAGTATTTCTATTTGTCACAGCACTGATCATTCTTAATATATATGGATAGCATTCAACTCAACCTGCTACAACAAAAGTGGCTTTAATTTACATATCTCATTATGGAAATGAATCTCACTCCATATAATTTAAACAACTAACAATTTCAACCTATCTTATGTCTCCACAATATTCACAGTATGTAATGGATAGCTCTACTTGATTTGCAGTCATTTATTCTCTTTTCTAGCATTGCTAAAACAATCACTTTGTTCTCTCTCGGTATAGAAATGTGAAAAAAGGGTAAAGAAATCAAAGTTTTTATGTCAAATGACAATCATCACCAAAATGGGTCACATAGATGTCCCCGTTTGGGCTACTAATTTCCTAAGAATTTTTGCTTGCAGTGAAACAAAATGCAACACTCTAAAGAGGAGATCTGGCACATTAAAATGTAGTATTTCTATCCTAATTAAACAACTCTTAAACTCAAACTTAAACAACTCAAACAACTCAAACTTAAAAGTAGAGAGCATAAAATCATAAATGTATGCGTCTAGGTCAAAAATGTCAAAAGTATCTAAATATCAACTACCCTAATGGGTATTTCTTGCATATTTCAAGTGAAATTTAGAAGCTTAAATGTCATGGACTATCAATGAGATGATCGAGGACCCAAGATTTTGTTGCTTAAAAATTGAAGTATTATGGAAAACTCCACTGTGTAACTACCTGCACTTCTCCTAGACAAATACCTTCAGGAATCCAGATACCAATAGTAATAGAATCTCTTTAGCAAATGTAATGCAAGAAAAATGAACCAAAGGAACCAATAGACCAACTCTGTAGCCAGCCTGTCTAAACAAACTAGGTGTCAGATGCTTTCTTCTCTATGTAGTAGATTGTTTTACCCCTGTAGGCAGGAGACAACTCATTGCTATTTCTGCAATATTCTCCTGCTTAAACATTGACCTGTATTTTTAAAGAATTTTGTCATTCTTTGATTCCAACAAGAATTAGATACCTAGACAGCTTCTTTAATCTAGCCTTAAAAGCAGCAGCTGGAAAACAGGAAAACCATATTTGAATCCATTCTAACTTTTCAATAGAAGCTGAAAGAATAAAAGGGCTATGCAGGAGAAAATGAAGGTGCAGTTCAACTTTGAGCTGTGTTCTCCTGTCACTGTAAATTCTATAACTAAGCAACCTATTCAAGAAGAATTATTACTCTCAAATCAGAAAATTCTGATTTTTCAGAGAAATTAATTTAAGGTAAAATGGTAACACAGCTTTTTCCTAGGTTATATTTTCTAGAGAAAAGATAGGCCTATCTGAGCACCAGGAAGACACCTTTTCTATCCAGCAGACCAAGGGGAGAGAGCAAGAAAGAAGCAGAGACAGCAACTTCTATAGATTCCCATGCCAGGGCTTTTCTAGCTTTATCATCTAAGAGTCAGCTGCCTAAATGTCAGCGAGTCCCTTGGGCTCATTTAGAGTCAAAGGAGGAAAAAAAGGTACCTCCAGAAGGCAATTCATCTCATCCTAGAATGGATGTCTAAGACAGGTTCAATGAATCACTTTCTCATTTCATTTTTATCCTATGGCTATGAAGGGAAAGTGACAACTAATTTTTAGATGCCCAAGTTTGGTAAGATAGATCCTATTCCAATTTCATTTTTCACTCTACTCTGAAACTTCACGTATGGATTTTCTTCACCTCTGTGATATCATTGTCTTTGGGTCTCAATTCCTTTTCTTGTCACAGCTGCCAAACTTTGTGATCCTTGACCACACATTGACCTGAGCCACAGGCAGAAAAATTCTTCTTGAGGTACATGATGTTTGGATTGAACTTTAAGGCAAAATCAGCACTGGACAAAGGAGCTCATGGAGTTTATTGAAGAAAAAACAAGCAAGTCAGCTCACTCCAGTCCCTGCAGGAAGAGTCCCTTCAGTCTTTAAAAAGAGAACCAACATGCTGAGTAGCCCGCTTTGGTTTAGGTCAAGGTTATAGTTATTGGCCCTGATTTTCTCTACTTCTTATCTTGTACTGCCATATCTAATTTCATGAATGCCACCAAAATTGCTCCATACATTTGTCATTCACTTTTGGACAGTAGAAAGGCCAATAAGAGGTGCAAGAGTCTCTCAAAATCTGTACTGCAAGCGTCTTTCAGCACCTGTCTGATCTGACTTTCAGTCAGAATCCTAGATTTTTTTAATTAGAATTTTATCAGATTTGGGCAACATGTAAAAAGATTGTTGTTTAAACATGCTCATACTTGCCATTGGGGCAAGAACACATGATTAACTAAATGATTCCTTTCCAAACCCAACAAAACTGAGGGCCAATAAATACTTTAAGATCAGACATATCTGCCTGTGTATACACTCCTATTGTAGGAATCCATGCAAGTTAAACATACAAATATGTACTGAATTAAATCAAACTTCGACACTCTTTACATAATTTAATCAAAACCCAGAGATCTTTATCACTTTCACATCAGAATTAATAGGATACAGACACAGTATAATTTCATATTATTGAGATTTCATTATTATGCAGTACCATCCATTTTCTATTATAATGTAAAATAACATAAATATTTAAATATTTTGGTACAGTGTGGAAATTAACAGCAAATGAAAAATTATTAGCATCAGGAAAGCAGTAAGTTATTTCCAAAACTACTCTTTCTCACATATGCAGCATAAATGGATTATTTAAATCTTAAATCAGATTTCTTTTTCCCTACCAGTACTTTTGTAATGAACATTTAGAGTTTAAGCCTAGTCAAATAACTGTACAAAGTGCTTGTTCGCTATATATACATACATGTAGCCACTATATTATGTAAAATTGTGAATCTTAACTGCACATCCACACATATACATACATCCACAGTATATACATGCTGAAACTCTTTCTACATAGCTTCTTTGTAAGGGACCGAGTAAATATAAAAAAAAAGGGATATACCACAAAATAGGAAATACAGAATGCTAATCTCTTCACTACCCAAGTACTAAAACCATCAGGAGAATACAAGACCAAAGAAAAGAGAAAACAAGTTCTTCTATTTCATCACAGGGGAAACATTTTCCTTGCTTGTTACAATAGTGCAATATTGAAAGTCATTCTGTTCTACAGAGTGGAGTTATAAAAGGCTTGTACAGCTTTTGTCTGCTACCCTTTTGTCTTTTCTCTTGTACCCTTTAATTATGGAATGGTTCATCTTGCCTACATGCCTGTGTCCATCCACCCTGTGGTCTCCAATAGCAATTATTTAGAGAAAATATAGAAAGAGAGTAATTTGTCCATGCTTTACCTCCCAAGCAGCTAGCAGAACTTTTGAGCCTTCCTCCATAGTAGGTCATATCCAGACCCTCTCCTCCATTATTTTATCATGGAAGGAATTATGAAGCCATTTAGGAATCCATTTACCCTAAAGGTGGATAACAGGTATGATGCATGTTAACATAATACTCCATTTAAAAAGGGAATGCTTGGGCCAGGTGAACATGTTTGGAGAGGGATATTGCTCTATACAACACTGGTGGGCAGAAGATGGCAAGGTAGAAGAAAAACAAGAATGAATGCTCAGAAAGGAAAGCCTGCAGCACAGTAGAAGGACTGAGGGCAAGTCTGTGTTAAGCTTTAGAAGAAAATCTCACCATTTCTCCACTGAGCATGCTCTGGTTCACACAATAGAGCACTCTCCGACCATAACTGGATTCCTTTTGGGTGAAAATAAATTGAAAGACGCTGTTCAGGAGTGCAACTTCAGTCTCAAAAGAGCATTAAAGTGTACAGGAACATGCTAGACATAGTTTGAAAGCAAATGGGTATAGTGTGGGTATATCCACAAAATGCTGCATCACCTTCTACAACACAGAGAAATTAACTGTATCACACGCGATGAAACACTGTTCTGAAAAGACATACCATAAAACATCCATTTGATCTCCCCAGAGACATCCACTTTAAAAAATAATGAAATAATATCAAATGACTTTTGCTTTCTATTTCTTGAAATGTTAAAATGATGTTTAGAAGGAAACTAGGAGATACAAGTTACAGTGTAACGAGATACTATACATCAAAGATGAAAATTTTTATCTCATTGTTATCCATCTCCTATTTGTGGATTAAGTTGCTCAGGGAGCATGACTGATCCGCATCACCTTTCTGAAAAACAATTTTGCATTTTGATCTCTGGTTTAGATAACAAATAAAAATAACACATAACTCCCCAGTGAATATATTAATGCAAATGTTGAAAAGAATCCATTTATTTCAGGAAAAATCATTATGTACTTACACAAACATGAGAAAATTTTCCAAATCTATCTTTTTCTGATAAGACAAAGGTTAGACAATACATTGCTAGGCACTTCAGGAAACAAACAAACAAAAAAAAAAAAACACGCTTGTTGTTTTCTGTCGATTTTACTTCATATCACATAACACCCTTTTTGGCACATTATACACTGACTTATAAAGCACTGTCAGGTCCAAGGATGAAAAACATCAGCTAGAGGACTCAGAAAATGTGCGTTCTTTTTTTATCTGAGAGGAACACAAATTAAACGTTAAGGCTATGAAAAGTAGCTTTAAATACAAAGGTAAAGTCATTACCGAAAATTTGTGCACAGATAAATGTCTGAAAATCATAGACACAAAGAAACTACACATCCATATTTTGCAAGTAACATATGCACACTTTTTTAGTGACACAAACTAGAGAAATCCTACTGGGTTCATTTTTAGAAATATTCCTTTTTCTCCAGCTTCTTTTCAGATAATTTTCACAAACAGTGGCAATAACCATGCTCAAAACTCAGCAGTCTGGCCAATATAGACCATCATCATATGTATTCAGGTCATAACCCTGAGAAGACTCTAAAGTGCAACTAGGACACGTAATAAAGCACTTTCCAGGGCTTACCATCCCCTTCCAGCTTTTCACCAGGTTTCACCACCCCCCCAGGCTTGGAATAACTCTTGGATCACAGGCGACTCAGGTCAACAGGCAATGGCCTGGTGGGTCTCCATAACTGCCTCTTGGTAGCAGTAACAGGAGCACTAACTTCACAAGCTCACTCACCTCTGCCACACTAGGAAGGCAGTAGAGCTGTGCGAGTGTTACTGGCACAGCTCTTTGACCTGCTTCATGTCTATCAGCACATGACCCCGTGTGTGGCGTGCCTCAAAACCTGGAGTCATTTTCATGCAGGTTAGAAAGCATGAGCATGTCAGTTGTGTGCGTGCAAAGCAGATAGCAACGCAGCGAGAACTACTATTCCCTGTGCCTACACTGAGAGAAGGAATGATCAATGTCAGATAAACTGGAGATTTTCCTCTTCTGAGGAAAATGAGAAAGCAAAAAAAAAGTTAGAAACTAGCACCTAGATGGAACTCAGCAACCCCCATTTTGTTATATAATCAACTTTCCTGCAAACCAAGGGTTGATTCCCTGGAATGTGTCACTCCAAAACACTATGTTTTGCAATCTCTTACTGCCATCTTATGCTACTTTTTATCATTGCACAACCCATGACATACACTAAAAATCATAAAGGAATTCCTCACCCACATCATCCCATTCGTGTTTTTCATCCTCTCAGCCCAAAATCACCTGGCACTCATGCTCATACCCCAAATCCTGCAACAAAAACATTAACACTCTGCTTTCTTTCTGAAGTTGAAGAAAACTAAGAACACCCAACAACCCCTGAGAAGCATCTGATAGAGACTAATAACAGGCTCTCTCCTTCCACCTGGTTCCCTCAGCTGCTGCTGATGCTTTTCTAATGTATTGCTTGATTTTCATTTGCACTGATTGAGTCTGTGTTTCCCTTTGAGCAACACCGTGCAGGGACTACAAAGCAAGTGAAGAGGGGCTTGTAGTCTGTCTTGTGTGTGAAGCATGGCTGTAAATTGTTCACTGCATAGTTATTTATGGAAAAGCAATTAGGAGAAGTTGTTGTTCTAAATGGGGTTAAATGACAAATACTAAAATGATTGAGGCATAAGCAAAATTAATGGTCTATAATGCGATCTTTAGAAACATTTTTTTTCCCTTCTCTCCAAAGTGACTCCAAAATACATTTTGACATTATGGGTATCTTCATTCTTTAATTCCACATCAAATCTCTACAACTTACAGGTAAAGGAACACCGTTTTTGATTTTCTTTTCTTTTTTTTTTTTTTTTTTACCAGCAAAACCAGAAAATTCTCCCTAAACTCTGAGAGTTAAACTGCATTTTCCCCTTTTCTCATCCCATCAACTCTATCAGATTTTTCAACAAACAATTTTTTTCCCTCACATTACCTATACAAAACCACTCAATTTTAATACTGGGTTATATGTTGATGGTTGGAATTTAGTAAAAGTATATCTTGTGGGTGATATATTAGGAAGAATAAATTCATTCCACACTTTCTTTTCCCT
The DNA here is from genome assembly GCA_034781795.1 of Crypturellus tataupa. Taxonomy (NCBI): domain Eukaryota; kingdom Metazoa; phylum Chordata; class Aves; order Tinamiformes; family Tinamidae; genus Crypturellus; species Crypturellus tataupa. Next base: position 2,672,440 of record JAWLRI010000700.1, on the reverse strand, counting down.
TCTCCCACTCAGTTTTATTTTTACTGTTGTTACTTTTCTGAGGAAAATTAAAATAGATCTCAGCTCCTCAATACAGCTAATGTAAACAAACCTTCCAATTCCCAGCAAATTCTGCAATCACATTTTATGTCAAACAAATTCCATTTTCCTAAAACATGTTGTCTTCAAGCCTTCCCAGCTATTGTAATCCCAAAGCACAATGTTGCAAGACGACTAACATTTGTATTGATTTTTCAATATGCGCTACTATAACTCCTCTTTAAAGACCCTTCAGTGATCATTCTCCGGGCAATCAAACGAGAGCTACGCATAAGTATTTTTGAGTTTGGCTTTCCCTATCACTGGAGTAATTGCTGTATCTCACTTCATAACGCATTCACGGGAGAACCAACTACTGCAGGAGGACTCCACCATAAAGATCGAAAAGCAACATTATATTCTGCTGTGCTCACTTGCCAGAGAGGTATTAACATAAGCTGATCTTACCAAAACAAAAGGACAAATTAATGTGATTTGCAGCAGTCTTAGACTCTGTTATATTATATGACCCGTGTAACAACTTTCTGCTCCTTTCTGTGCTTTCTCACACTCCAGTATGGGGAAATCTAATCAGTTATTTATCCCAGCTTTCTACCTATTTGCTATTTATCCCAGCTTTCTACCTATTTGCAAAGAGAAAAGAGCGCAGAATCTGACCTTGAAATACTCCCCAAAGATGCCAGATTGGCATAAACAAAAACATATGGTTAATCTTGCAATTATCTGTTTTCTACAGTACTTGTATAATTCCCGGTGGTCCGTATTTTTAAACAGACGGGACCTAATTCACCTTTTCAGGTGCAAAATGGGGCTCCCCGTGAAAACGAGCTATAGCAGAGTCATACTCCAGGTCATTAAAAATATTTGTTTTTTTATCAAGTCTTAGTTCATTAAAAATATTATTACTGGGAAAAAAAAAAAAGACAGACTGAAAACAGAAGGAGAAAAGTGGCATGAATTAAGAAGGCCAACCTATTTCTCAACTGATAATGGTAGTCTCACAATAACTGCAAGAGAGGGCAGTTAGCAGATAGAACATGAACAAATACACGCTAATATTAAAATGGTAAAAAAACCACTTGTTTTTTAACAAAATCCAACAAAATTTTAAAAATAAATCCTTCTATGTGCTCCTCAGCATATGCTTCGGCAGACCATTCAAGTGAGATCAATAGGCATTAGAGCACAGAAGCCTACATAAAATAATTTAACAATTTAATTTCAATTGAAAGCAAAAAGATACCTTAAATGAAAGACGCATTTACAAGGCTGAAGAGTGCTTCACGCATCCCCACCTCAGGGCACAGCAAAGCACCCAGGGCAATTTTAGGCATAATCCATGTTTAAACAAGTGCTTAATAATTTAATGTTCCTCAGATTACTCTCGTGCTTCTCCAAAGCAGCTTAAAAGTTTATTTGCAAATCAGGCACCTCAAGCTCTGAACTAACTCTACATTCAATGACAACATTGTCATTGACATCTCCATGTCCATTGCCCAATACAAACTCTCTCTTTAGATACAGTTTTCAGCAAACACACCTGCTGTTGGAAGCTGCATTGTTGCAGACCTGGACAGCAAGATGCCCCTGGTTAAGGTGCCACAGGGTCTTCATGAGAATTTTAATCACAAAATATCAGTACCATAACAGATGAAAGTTTGTCTAAAATAGAAAGAAAACATTCATTTCTATTCCCATAACTCCTTATGTACGAAAAGCAAGTCTTGGTACAAAAATTGTGAAGACATTTAGAACACTGATTAATTTTTCTAAGGTCGTCACTGTGTCGCTGACTGGGTGAAAGCCAATGATATTTCTAATTTTCATTCCCCTAAGTACAAGTAAAAGCACATGCAGTCTCTTGCTGTCAACTGTGCGGGTCTGGCTCTTCCTCTGCTACTTTATTTTCTCATCACAATTCTTACATACCATATTTTAGCTAATTTCTGAATTGTCACTCCTGTTCATAGCTGTTCTTACATCTCACTTGCCCACCATCTGCAGCTTTGTCTTTTAATCATTAGCTTAATATGTTCAAGTACCTGAGAGGTGATTGTAGGAAGGATGGGCCAGGCTCTTCTCTGTGGCCAGTGACAAGACAAGGGGTAATGGGCACAAGTTGAAACACAGGGAGTTCCACCTCCATGTGAGGAAGAACTTCCTTCCTGTGAGGGTGACAGAGCCCTGGCACAGGCTGCTCAGAGAGGCTGTGGAGTCTCCTTCTCTGGAGATCTTCCAAACCCACCTGGATGCCACCCTGTGCCACGTGCTCTGGGTGTCCCTGCTGGAGCAGGGGGTTGGACTAGATGATCTCTAGAGGTCCCTTTCCACCTCAGCCATCCCATCCTGGGATTCTGTAATATGCATCTTAACAGCACAACTGTTTACAATATTCAGTATGTCAGATCAGACATTGCTATGCTGATTTAAACCATTTAAGGATTATTAGACTGAAAAAAATAATTAAAGTCATTCAAACAGTGCCTGGTCTAGACTTAAAGCTGTTTTTTTTCTTTACTGTTTCCTTTGCTTTTCCTTATCTTTTCCTTTTTTTTGCTTTTTTTTCCTTTACTATTTCGCTTTTCTTCCTTGCTATTATGTAATAGCAAGATCTCATCTGAGTTGACAGTTTGGGAATGAAAAACTGAGAATAGGAAACCTTCGGTGAGTATATACTCAGCCTATGGCGTTCCTTGATGCAGCAGATTTGCGCTCAAAATACAGGGCCAACTCCCATGACTGCCTGGGTGATTTTATGGCAAATAACAGTGTGTGTTGCATCACAGACACGATGAATTTTAGACTTCAGTTACCCTGTAACTTGTACTGCTGAAAAAGAAGCTGTCTTTTACCCATGTCATGGTATGGTGGAACTAGCATTGATCTGGTAGAGTTATAACATCCAAGGGGAAGAGTATTTTTTAGAAAAAAAAATAGTTTCTAACCCAAACTTAGACAATTTTTAAGTACTCATTTCGAAGATCAGTCACATCAACAGAAATGTGACTGAGCAGACAAATCACAGAAACTGGTCTGATAAAAGCTCCTCTGGGGAAAAAAGAAACAGCCTCACGTCCACTCAGACAGAATTCAGACTGTCGCTAAATCAGGCCGTACCCAGGAGCTAAGAACAGGGTCTGAGAGCCGAGACCCAGGATGAACCTTGTTGTGGTAAAAATTGCTTTCTTTTGTATTTCAAAGATGGGACACAGGTTTCTGCAACCAGTCGTGAGGGAAGGAAGTCAAAGAGAACGTGTGTGGGGAAAACTGATTTGAAATTGAGAAACTAAGCTCAGAGGAAGAAGGGAGACTCAGTGCCTTCTGCTACTGATGCTTCCAATAAAGTGCCAAGTCAGTGCAGTGCTCAAATCTCCTGTCAAAAAAGGATAGAAGCAAACAGCAGACAGTAAGGACAGATATTGAGATATTGGGAAGCAGAAAAAAACCATCCCTGAGCATTTCTTAGTTTAAAATCTATCAAGGACTGTTGAATCTGCTTTGGAAAAGATTTCTTAAATTCTATTCTCTCCCAATCTCTATTTTATATGAATTTATGTGGCATAATAACTATTTTAAAACAATGAGAATAATTTTCCATAATTTTTCCATATTTTTCTAAAAGCACATTTTCAGACAGCACATTTTCAAATTTATGAAAGCTCTATGGCTTCTTAGGGAAGTCAGGACATGGGGTTTTTTTAGCTGTAAAATTTTGGATTCTGTTGTTCTCCCCAGTCAGTTGTACAGTTTCCTCTGCAAAGTTCATTTAATTGGCTTCTACTGAAGATGCAATTGCTGTAAAGAACAAGTTCCATGATGGTCAAATTACAGGGGTATATTGCACTGTTGTAGCATTAAGATGTTTTATATGTGAGAAGTATACATGGGTATTTGTTCACTGTCATTAAATACTTCTAAGAAAAAAACAAAATTATAGGTTGGAGAATATGTGCATTATTTCCTTCATAACTCGTGAAAGCTCAGCTGATGTTTTAAGTAATGAACTGGGATTTAGTATTAAAATTGTTAAGCCAGTGTAATTTTCAATTAACAGGTACTTATAGAATTTTAAATTACTTTTCAGTTAATATGATCAGATTCTTCAGATTTGCTATTTTTAGGTTATCAATTTATTTAAATATGCTTTGCAATTTTTGGCAAAGATTCATTACTATAATAATTTCAGACCACTTCTTGGCCAATGCAATATTGGAAGCACTTCAAGGAGTTGTTTAACCTTCGTGCAAGGTTCATACCCTCAACCTGAAACCATGGTTTTCTTTCACTTTTAGTTTCCACTAAAAACAGAACACAAGGTATTTCAGAGAAACTATATTTAAACCTAATTTCTGCTGGTCTTGGTTTAACTTTTTCTCTACATTATAACATCAATATCCACCATGCTTTTAGGGTTTCATTGAGTTGTGACTATGGACTACAAAGACTTTTAATTGATTTCAGCAGCAGCTGTGTGAAGCTCTTCAGAGATTTTACAGGAAATGTCCATTGTGATTTGATGTGTTTTATATTGTGGCTTCTTGACTAGTAGCCTGAAATAAAAGTCTTGGCTCATTTAATCAGCAGCCAAGACCAGGAAACAGATAACAGGATCACTGTTCACCTTGTATGCTAAATTTGAAATCAGAGTAATCTTCACTTTTATTAGGAGGACAAGATAAAGACTAGAAAAGGTCAGATCACACCTGAGCACAGCCTGAGCACAAGCCAGTGGTTTTTTAAGGGTCATCTCTAAAGTCACTTTATCCTGTCAAATCACTAATTAAGGGAAAAGCTAGGAAGAAAAAAATCATATCTCTTCTGAATCTGGGAGATGTTTAATCGCTTAAAGGAAAGCGAAATTCACATAGTCTGTACTCTTATTTTCCAGCAATACTGTGACTTCCCAAACGTGGACAACATATTCCTCTTGTTAGAGAGGTGTTTTCTACAGTTTTCTACATGCTAAAGTCTCCTATGGAAACTCATCCTTAAAAACGAATTTTAGCTTCACAGAAATCATTTAAGTTCCATGTTGGCTGGAGCCAGGGCTCAATGCTTATCCAATATTTTCTGATCTTGGAAATAAAACAGCTGTGGCAGGGCCACTAACTTTGTTTTCTCTTTCTTCTATGCATTTTTTTCTTAAAAATAAAACAAGCAAACAAAAAAAAAAAAGATGAAGAACTTTTAAACCCTTCGGAGATCTTTATTCGGTTAAGAATTCAGTGGTTTGAGAGAATTACAACAAAATCATTTTAAATCTTGTGGAATTGTATTTATTCTCAGTTTTGAGCAGGATATGGCTTTGAAAGAGTAACAAACCAAGGCTTGTAATGGAGCAATTGCCACTGCCACGTGAGTGCCCAGCTCTGCACAGCAGCATGGTAGGGAACAACCAAGATAACAGTCACCAAATGCTCTCATAATGTACTCCACCTGGGGACAGATGACAGAAAGACTTGAAGCAAAATGGTTCTAGGAAGCTCCCCTTTCACAAGCAAATCCCTGGAAACAGTTTTAGTGGAGACTTATTTTCCACACACATTCCAAACCTCCAACTCTTTGCGAAACAAACCAAGCACCAGGATTAGAAGTCCTAGGCAAATTAGCACTGCTACTATCAGAAATACAATCAGGCCTAAATTACTTGTTTCAAAAGGAAAAAGTAAACACCAAGAACAATTTAGCACCTTCTTCATCTCTCTGTAATTTGCAGTTAATTCTCAATTTTATAGTCACATTCTCAATTATATTGGTTTTCTAAATACTGCAAGAACAACTTAATCCAGTCCAGCCATTTTCAAAAATAATCCCTACTCAAAGCCAGAAAAAGCCTATTACCTACAGATGTGGCCTTATATTCAAATTCTGAGTGACAGCTTCTCAATATACTGGTGCTTTGCAAAAGACTCTTAAAAATCCTGCAAATTAAATATGGTTATGTTAGTACATTAACCTTAGTGTATGCTGTTCTTACAGTGCATGTTAACTACCTAATAACGCTTGCACTGTGTTTCAGAGAAACATTATTTTTCCCTAGACTAATTTGCCTATAATGTAATTTCATAACTGGCCTTTGAAAACATCTTCTAGAACACATCCAAATAAGCTCTTTAATTATGATACCCTTTTGCGGCATTTGTAGTAGATACACTATGTTCCCAGAAAGTTAAGCATGATGTAGCATTTAATTTTGAAATGCATAAAGTATGTGGCATTTCACTGCATATATGCATGTAGCTACTCCAGCGGATTTGGCTCATACAGGTTGTATGCCAACAAAAGGCAAAGTTAGACAGAAATCAGTTTTCATTAGCAGCTGAATGAGAGTAGCATTCACCACATAAAAACCACCTGGAGGGTATGCAGTTTGGCTTAATAAATTATCCAGCATTTTACTGATGATTTCTTGATGACTAGCACTCAATATTTAGAGTATGCCCATTTCTACTGCAATATATTTGAGTAAGTAAATTCACTACAACATCTCAGCTAAATGAAAAAACAAAAAGTTCTGTTTTGACAAGCAGCTTTCAAAATCAACTTAAGTCCCTACTTAACAGAAGATTTTATTTCTTAGGAATATAAATTTCTGATTTACTCCATACTAATTTTCATTTTACATCCTCTTTCCCTTCTTGAAGTCAGCATTGTCTGGAACTTAAGTGATCAGACATCAGTATTTATGGATTCTGTTGTAAGCTTCATCCTTGTGTGGTCACATAGTAACTTTAATTAAGAAGTCAGTTACATTCAAAGTTCCAGGTGTCCCTACTTTTTTTTTTTTTTCCCACACTGGGAAACATGGAGAGTCGTCTCCAGAGGTAACGAACACCTAGCAGATACAATCTATTTCATCTAAAGTTGGTGTTCAGTGGTTACTCAAAGAAAAACACATTCACAGCTACGCCAGGCAGAAATCTCCAAATATCACGAGGCACGCAGGACTTAAGGTCGCTTGAGGCTGATATTAATCACCACTAATATACTGGTGGCAGAGAAAAAGGACTTCTGTACAGAATCTAATGACAAGACACTGAGCATACTCTAAGGGGAGTTAAGGAGGGGGAAAAGAGAGAGGACTTTGGCTCTCTTAATATTTCTCTTTCCCACCACTTTCAAAAAATCTGCATCTGACTTGTAAAATCCAATTGTGACGTCTTTGTGTGTCCTAAGTATAACAATATTTATCTGTGTCATACTAAACAAACTTTTAAATGTTTGCAATGTGCATTCTGGAGGCTAAAAAAAACTATATAAACACAAAATACTGTCAGTTTTTCATCTCTTTCCCAAATTTATCCAGGATTAATTAAAACAGTAATGACAACTCAGATTCCACCCACCTTGCCACTCCCTCAGATATTCAAGTACCAAAGAAAGCAAACATACAGACCAATATTCACCAAACACAGGCATGAAACCTTGGTTTTGGCTCATTAAAGTAATTTGAGTGTTCCTCACAGTCAGAATTTTAACATATTTTTCCTTTTTTGACAACTACATTACACAAAGCCAAGTCAAGATACAGAAATCCTACACGAAAATAAGCCTGTAAGGTCAAACTACACATCCCGTTCCAAGTGTTTAGCGAATATTTTTCCACAGAACAGTCAAGAGGACTCTGGAGGTCGCCCAGCTTGTGAGGAAAGCTCAGGTGTGTGATTTCACAAATAAGGAGCTTCCCCCACAGCCTGGCTGAAGAGCAGGACAAAGG
>JAWLRI010000700.1:2605908-2654381 GCA_034781795.1 Crypturellus tataupa | reverse complement strand
CTTCTCTGGAGATCTTCCAAACCCACCTGGATGCCACCCTGTGCCACGTGCTCTGGGTGTCCCTGCTGGAGCAGGGATGTTGGACTAGAGGTCCCTTCTAACCTCAGCCACTCTGTGATTGTTGCTTTTCCACCTCTCAGCCGTCAAGTATGCGTTACTGCTGTTGGAAACACGCGGCGAAAAGCTCAAGAAGTCTGTGGATTGTTTGGCCAGTCATTGGGAAAACCCCTCTTAATAAGAGAAGAAGAAACAAAAGAATGGGGAGGCCACATAGATGGTCACCTGTCTGACACCTCAGATTCACTGACTCTGCAGGAAAGAATCCAGAATGCAACTGTTTATGCTTCTTGTAGAGTATCTGCTGTATTTGAGATAAAGGGAAAGGAAAACAAAAGAAACAAGCGGCTCTAGAAACATTTTTGTCATTGAAACCTTGGATCAAATGTCCAAATGCCATCATTTTTCAACCACGTTGAAAACCATGTTCATTCATGGAGCATAAATACTTGCAGATATAGAAGTTTTCAAAGTTGATTTCACTAGCACTATATCTACTTTTTATTTTGTCTCTTTGCTTGTTTTAATTCATCAATTCATTTTAATTCTTTTTTTTTTTTTCCTTTACTCTTACAGCAGCAAATGAGGCTAAGGTAGAATATCGAGAAAGCAGTTCATGAGCCAAAGCAAGCAGCTTCTAACATGCAAAGGTTTACCTTTAATACAGTTCTGTGTCACTCACAGCTCTTCCTTTGCGTGAATCATTTAAAGGAATTGCAACACGTGCTTTGTAAAAACAGGGTGGTCAGATTATCGCAGGATTTATTTACTTCAGCTCTCTGCAGAACTGTTTGAATGTCCTTTGGCCTTATTTTAGCTCCTTGCCCTTAAATCAAGGTTACTATTAGTTCTGGCAGCTCCATATAACTGTTTATTTTATTCCCATCCCCCTGTCAAAAGGCCAAGATACTTGACATTCAAAACCTGAGGTCCTGCTACCTGAAATTTAACTATATTTAAAACCTTGCTCCCAAATTAGGAAACTAAGCCCCGTTCTGAGCTCATGCTACACTAAACATGCAGTGCATTCGCTTCTGATGAAAGGGATTGTCCAACATAAGACAGAGACATGCTTAATAATTTCACTTTTATTTCTTCATAAGAAAAAAATTACATTGATTTTTAACCTGAGGTCCATTTTGTGCCAGTTTAAAGAGGAAGTGTGCTGTGCAGATGTACATTGCACAGGAAACACCTCAGTCATGAGGATAGATTCTTTTCAACCATGGCTGCATAGTGTATTTTGATCCATCGTAGCCACTGAAATAGGCTATCATATCTGAGTGATGTACCTGAGAAAATAATTGGGTAGCAGGCATCAGAACTAGCAATACATAAAATAATCATTAAAGTATCAGTTTTTAAGTTATTCAGTTGTGATGGTTAACTCTTGGTGGTTGTTGTTAAATACATGCTGCTCTTAAAGGCACTTTAACAGGATTTTTGATGTGCCTTAGCCATTGTTCTGATGGCATAAATGAGCTTTCCTCAAACTGCTGAGCTACTCTACACATCTTTAACATGCCTTATGAAATCACTGGTGCTTAGTTGAGCCAGGGGTCGATGCCTTTAGATCAGTACAGTTTCTTAGTGAAGTACTTTCCACTTCTTTGATGCTGGTATAGCTGTTTTTCAGCTGCTTTTCAGGTGGATCAGTTATCTACTCCAGTTAGACAGCAGGAAGAGTAAAGCAGCAGTTGGTGAAGTGAAGGCCATAGGTAGCATAGTATCCAGCTTTAAATTGCAAATCCAGAGGGAAAATCCATATTACATGCTGTGTCATGCTGTCAAAAGCTTACAGTGAGTTGTTTAGAACTGCCCCTTTAGAAGTGATGAGACTAAGTTCTCTTCCCTTCAGTCCAAACCCTCTTTGGGAAAATAAACCATTGATTAGATAGTAGGAAAGGAGGAGCAAGGGCAACTGCAGACCTTTTGAACTTGAGGTATAGGCATGACTAATAAAGTTTGTAATTAATCCCACCCAACTTTCAGAGGTCTAGATTTTGCAAGCTTGTTCCTATTAGTTCCCCTAATACTGTATGTGGAGAATAAATGTCCTATAGCTAAGAAAAGTGATCTGACATCTTAAGGGCTGTTTTTTCTCATGAGGTAAATGGTGAGGTGAGGTATCTGTTTTTCCTCATGGACTGTAAAGGTAACTGAAGGAAACCAGATGACATAATGGAAGGTGTATGTTTTTGTGTGCTGTCAAAACCCAATTTTAAATATATATAACATTCATCTGAGATGGCACTGCCAAGTTCCCACATGTTAGCACATTTTCTATTACAGTATTTGGCCAAAATGGAGGCACAGTTTCAACACAAAGGTTGGAGACTCTTCAAGCTGGACTAGCTGACACAGTTTGATTGGGGCTTTCTGAGGGAAGGCAGAAAACGCCAGTTTGAACATTCTCCCTGTGGCAGAATGAAGCTCCTCATGTGTCAGATGAATTGTTTAACTGCCTCACGTTAGTTTGAATTTTAATACTGTCACTATCCAATTTTAAAGGTATCCGCTGCAGTGCTGGTTCCCTTGCAGAAGGGCTGCCTGCCTGCAGCACGTGTGTGTGTGTGTGTGTGTGTGTGTGTGTGTGTGTGTGTGTGTGTGTGTGTGAGAAAGTCGTCCCCTGGATGAGACTCCTCTCAGGACATAAACACTAACTGGTTTAAGAATCAGGTGAACCTTGCATGAGCTGGACAGCTGAGCTACTGAGATCATCATACACAAAACAGAACTTTAGGCTCCTACAGGGAGATATCAGTTTGGGCAGCATCTGAGGCAAAACTCTTTGAAATGCATTTTTTTTTTTTTTTTTTTTCAAAGGGAAATTGCAAAACCAGTATACTTTGCTAGACCTAGTAACAAGAGATTAAATGACTTGCTCAAATCTGATGGGTCAGTGAAATTCAGAAGCAAAGTCCATGCCTGCTCACAGTAGAAGTCAAATTGCCAAAATGTGAGAAAAAGAATATATAGAGAGAGTTGAATAGTTGGAAGTAGGCAGCACTTGGCTTTGGTCTTTGATCACCTGAAAATATGTGTTAGAAAGAGCACTAATAATGCTCTTTTTTCTGCTATTTTTCACTACCTTTATTAAATGGATAGTTAGCATCTAGGAAGTCAGAGATTAGCCAGCTTTCAAACATGCAGATAACAAACATGTTGCAGTTAAATAAAAAAGAAATATTACCTGTAATCCCATAATAATTGTAATCTCCTCTTCAGGAATGTAAGCTGTAGATTTGCCAAATCCATTTGCCTTGTTAATTAGAATTCGATAGTGAGGAATATCTTTTAGATACTGTAAAAATACAGGAAGAATAACCTCAAGGGGTGACCATGACTAAAGATTAAAATTATATGATAAATTAGTAGATTTACAAATCCTAAAAAATCCTCAATATGTAGGGCAAATATAAATGTATAATCTTATCAACATCAGTTTGGAAAATTGAATATAAAACAATCAAACCAGTGATCTGTGAAGTTGTAATTGGCCTAGCTAAACCACTCTTTAAAGAAGCAATATATTTTCTTCTAGTAAATCTTACAAGAAGCATTACTTAGAATATCCCTGCTTTCTGTAAGTAGTTCCCATAACAGTTTATTAGTCAGCCTCCTCCCTTCACCTTCACAAATTTTTACGGAAAGGGACCGAAAAGGGAGCAAATACAGAGCCTAATAATATCTCAGACAATCCCAGTCCCTATCAGGCCATAATTCAGAGAACTCCAGTCACAAAGGAGAAATGTGGCTATTATTTATTTTTATATTCTGACAGTGCCTAAAAACCCCAGTGATACACCAGGGTGGCAGCATGATGGCTATTCGTGAACAGTGCAGCCCCTAGCAACCTGCAGTCCAAACCCCCGCCACACACATGATGGATTAGGACAGCCAAATAGGGAACCAAGGAAGCAGGCAGGCAGTTCTGGCCAGCACGGCAGGTGGAGGCCTCTGCACAGCAACATGTTAATGAACTAGAAGCCAAGGCAAGCAGTGATGCTGGAAGAAGGTAGAGTTCAAAGCATGGATAATGGTTGGAGGGGATTTGCAAGGATCAAGCTCATTAGTTGACTCATATGGTCTGAAGCAATTTTGTGGATCTGATGCATGTAATATGATGATGCAGAAGCTAGTTTAAAAATAAAGAGACAAAACCACATGAATCATCACTTGAAATTAAAATCGTAAAGATGAGCACAAAGTCATTGAAAGAACAGAACTAAGCAAGGTATGTAGAAAGAATCAGCATACCTGGTGGGGAGTTTCTGACAGTAATAGAGAGAAGGGGGGAAATCCCCAATGGAGGTATTTTAGAAGTCAAGGATGAGCAATGGCTGGATAAAATTACAACAAGGAAGAAACAGAAGACACCACACAGGCCAGAATGTCTGTTCCTGGTTGAACCCCAGCTCTCTTCTACAGACAGTTTCTAACTTTTCTCATTTTCTGGCCCCTCTTGCCTCCCTGCTGATTTACAACACGTGAGCGCTGTATTATCAGAGCAACACTGCCAACATAAGGATCTTTTTTAAAAATAAACCAAGGATTTAGGCCAGACAATTTCAAAAGCTTCAAGAATTCTAACAAAAACATGTTGTTAAATAAACCTACGTTTCCACAGTCCAGCTCTCCCAAAACATAACTTTTAAAATGAAACTGATTGGGCATGAGAGCTTACTTGCATATCTTAGGTGCACTGAAGATACTGCTACTTGCATTTACCCATCAGATACAGGATTTAAATGCTTCTTAATTTGAATAGCACACCATGAGAAACTCATTTAAGTAAGTGCAATGCTCTGGGTGAAAAGTGAGTAATTTTATTTCAATGCCAGGCCAGTGAGGTTCAACCAATGAGTGCTGCAACAACAAGGCTCTAGTGTGGTGACTGAGTGGAATAAGCAGCAGTTTCCCTCAGCTGCACAGGTGACACGGGACTCAAAAAAAAAAAAAAAAAAAAAAAAAAAAAAAACACAGACAAAATTTGTAACAAACTAATTGGAAAGCCTTTTTTTCGTTTGTTTTTTTTTTTCTTACCTAAGCTATAATGTGTGCTGTATGTACTAATAAAACAAGAATTTAATACATTTGAACCTGTTTTGCTGGAGGATATTTGTTTTGTAGCCATTCTTCTGGAGCTTTCGCTTTTACATCCCATCCAACAATGACTCCTGAGTAGCCAAGTCTTTTGTGAATTATTACCTGTCCCACGCTGAACCGAACAGATTCAGGCTTTGGACTGCGAACGTAAGTTGATTCTAGTTTAAGGAAGAAAAAGCCTTAGCAAGGAAAAGTGTTTGATTTAGTGTACTGAACATTTAAACAGACTTCCTCTGACTTCCAGGGCAACAGAGCAACAGAACTGGTGGTTCAATGACATGGTGAAGTAAGTAAGGAAAGAGATGCTGCTCCCTCTCTCCTTTCTTCCTCTCTGCTTTCCCCTCCCAATGTTATTACAGGACTTGACAAAGCAGCATTCCCCTACGGAAGGGCTATTAAATAGTATAGCGCTGTTTTCTCATGTGTCAGTTCATAACAGGCGCACCCAGACCTATCCAGTAAAGCAGACATAAACATAGAGGGTGCTTTACCATATTGACGCTGTTGCACAACACAGAAGGGAAACGTTTTGTTTTGAGATGAGCAATGTTTGGAGAGAAGTTAAAAAAAAAAGACCATCAGTTACAAGGTAAGTGTAGATATACACCCCCATTAGAATACAATATCAGAAGTGAAATCAATGCAAGACTGCAGTACCTGCAAAATAAGAATGGGCCGTTTCTTCATTTTCTCCACTTTCAATTTTTTTTTCTCCATAGTACCAGTTCCTAAAGTGAACCAATGTTCAAACAAGTTTTTAGAAACTGAGTTTTAGGATTTCAGATTATTTTAAGTAAAGCAATTCTGCAAAACATTTGATACAAAATTCATTATAATTGGAAACCCAAACAGTTTTACAGGAACACCCCTTTTAGGGGACAAAAGAAAAATGATTTTTTTCTTTAAAATCTTGGTTTAGCTCAAGTCTGTAGGAATGCTTAAGGCTGATAAATACCTTTTAAAATGGAAAATAGACAAAAGGTACAAAATCTCAAGTCAGTCTCAACAGGAGAATGAGAGACATTTCGCCTTTGTTACATGTGTTATCCTGAAAACACTGTTTCAAAATTGTTCTCTTAAGTTAGACCTAAGTTAGAAAATAAGTATGTAACATCCTACCTTGTCTTTGATAGCCAGAGCTTTAAATGATCTGTCCATGCATCCAGGCTCAAAAAAGACTTTGTGAAGCTGCTCCACCAGACAATTATTCTTTAAAATATGAAATATTTAAATTAAAGTGTATTTAAATTTTAAGACTTTGCTTCTGTAGCATAAAGGAAATATAAGTCAACGATCAGGAAAAAAAGGTCTCCAACAATAATATCCTTTCAATCATTACTTGTATCAGTAAGCCATATCTGATTTTGGAAAATGCCTTTTTCCATGACTAGGCTGTTTTCTGTCTGTATTTCAACCACAGGAATTGCTAGACAACCTCAGAGCAGTATTCATTCTGTTGTTTCAACTGTTACTTGAATGGGATGCAGCATTCGCCTCTTTGTATTTGGACACAGATGGGTGTGATCCTATCTAAATAGCTTCTTAATTAGTAAACAAGATGCCACTATTTACTTAATTCTATCATTATGATTGCATTAAGAAATTCCAAATGAAAGAATTTTTATTAAGAGTCTGCACTGACACTATTCTAAAATATCTGTTTTAATGGTAAGTGTCTAAAGACAATGCAAGTTAGAAAGGTCTTATTAATTTCTCATTTCTCAACTTCTAAAGAAAGAGATTTAATCCTAGTAACCTGGACTTACTAGGATTTAATCCTAGTAATCCTGGACTCACCAAAAACAGAATGAGATTAAGATACAGTCATGCAGATTATACTGAATTTTTATATGAAGAAAACAATGGCTGTTATTCAAATACTGACAGACATCTTTAAAAAAATAAATCAGCTCCCATTAAGCCACAGTAATATCTGAGGTATAATTTGAATGTTGTTTTGGATCAGGAATGGCCAGGATCTCCCACTCACATTCCTACTTTCCAGGGTAAAGTATAAGTCAGGATAAGAAACAGAATCCTTTTCTAAATAACTACAGTAGGGAAGGAGAGACCTACAACCTTTCCATTGTCTGGATGCGCTGTGCAGAGTCCGCTCCGTACCACTGGGATATGAAATACTGCGTAGGAAGCGCAGAGAGCAGTACGCCGAGCTGCAGGAGCGCCGCTGCGCCCACCGGAGCCATTGCCACGGGGAGCTCCGGCACGGGCACCCCCCTGCTCTGCCTGCAAACGAGGGAAAGGAAGGCGGAAAAAGTTTTAAAAAGTTTTAAAAAAAGAAAGTGCTTAAAAGTTTTCTTCGGGTTTATTGAAGATGTACAGAATGTACATACACTTTTCAGTTACATACAGAGCATGTTCAAATTAGATCTGACTGCATTAGGATTTTGAGGCTATAATAATAAATATAATAACAAAAGCTATATATAAGCTAATAATAAAAGCTAACTGAAGGCTATTGAAAGCAGATTCCCAAGACAATGAAATTTAAAAAAAGTTACCTATAAATCTCTTTAATCTGGAAATAGAAGAAAAAATTGAGAAGTTGTATGATTGCCTGATTTGCAATAAAAAGCACCTCTTCCTGAACAAAAAATCATAGTGCTTCATTATCAAATAATTAAGTGCATTAAACACATCTAACATATCAGTTCAATGGCCTCAAGGGAAACCTCTTTAGACGCAGTGATTATTTTATATACAGCAGAAGTAAAGGATGTTTTTCATTGAGAATGAGAATGTGGATAGCAGTGTAGCAAGACAGTAATAACACGTGTGACACTCGCGTCGCTATACAAGAAAGGATTTGACAGCACCGTTCATTCCATAGGCACTTGCACACTTTATGAGTGCATTAAATCATTAATAGCAATTTCCACCCCCTGCCATTAAATTAAGAATTCTCCTCAGATGAAAAGCGCATTTGCTGTCTTTTGATATCTATGAGAATTTTTCAAATTAGAACTAGTTGTTGCTGAAATTAAAGAGAAATGTATCTTTTCCATAAGCACCCTCAGACTCTTTAGGTTTTCTCACAAGCTTCATAATTTTACTATATAATATGTGCTCTGCTTTCCGAGTCATTAACTCCCAATAGGAGCTCTAAAGCTACTGCCATATACTTGCAGAGCGCTCACATTGCAAGCACGAGCCAGTTGCTTCCACTTCAGTTTCTGCTGTTCTAGTTTACTTCATTTTTAAAAACTTTAGATTATTGTAGTAGAGAAGTGAAATATGCGCATGAGAAGCTAGGATTGACTAAAAAAACACCTAGCAAAGGTAGTCGGAACCACAAAAAATAACTCTGAAGGATGCGTGGAGAATGCGGCAAAGACCTCAGAAATCTCTGATGGGCAGCTGGCAGCAGCCAGATTTTTCAGTTCTGCATCACCCTCTTCAGAGGCAACAGCAAAGCAAGGCGGCTTCCCCACATTAACGTTAACCGTATTTGTGTGGCCCCTGTGCCTGCTTGATGAGCTCTACCAAGATGGGAGCGAGGGCAGAGCCACAGACCAGGCGGGTTAAGGTACCAAGGGCTAAAGCCACCACATACCCGAAAGAGCTGGGAAAATTAAAATAATTAAAATAAAATAAAATTATATAAAATAAAATATATAAATATATAAATAAAGTCCTGTCAGAAAGAGATTGCCCGCCTCGTCCCAGCTGCCCGCAGTGCCTAGTGATGCCGCCTACCACGGGGAGACCCAGCAGCAGCCGCCGTCCTCCTCGCGCTCCTCCGCAGCACCGGCAGCTCCTGCTCGGGCACAAGCACACTGAGGAGGAAGCCACGGTGGCGCTGGGAAAACAAACAAACAAACAAAAAAATAAGTCGGCGTCTCCGTCGGCAGTTGGAGGCGGGCGCAGACGGGGCCTCGCGGCAGGCGGCGGCCGTTGGCGGCCGTTGGCGGCCGTTGGCGGCCGTTGGCGCGGGGGAGGGGGCGCCGCGGACATGTTGTGCGGCGGGCGGCAGGGTGGGAGCCGCGCTCCCCGGCGGGGCGGCGCGTCCGCGTTCACGTTCTGCTGCTCCCGAGGAAGAACAGAGGCGAAAGAGGGAAAAAACCAGACGCTACTGCGTGCCGTTGAGGAGAGGCCAGTCCCGCCCGCCCCTAACGACCGGCGTGGACCTGCCTTGGGCTTCACAGGCGAATTTTAATAACGGTAATGTATAGAATGGTCTTAGTCTGGAAACACCTCTGCGTTACAAATGTGCTGATTCTCCTATCACTTGCAAAGTCCTCCAGGATAGACCAGATCTCAGTTTCTAGTTCTAAAAAAGCAAGGAAGCCTCAGCAGACTTTCCGCGCTTGCCGTTTTAAGCGCCTTCTAAAGAAAAAGTATAAAAACATTTTTTGGATTGATTTTAAATCAGTATATGTGTTAGTCCCTTGTGCGTTGGCGCTGAAGGGAATTAAAGTATTTTCTGTGTAAAAAAAAAAAAAAACATAAATTTCATGTAGAAGGGTGGTTTAACCTCAACGTTTAACCAAGTGTCACAGCAAGCTCCAACGTGCAGGTTATGGTGATTCCCAGAGCGCTTCCCGGTGGTCCACGAGGCTGACCTGGTCCCACACGGATGATGCGCAGTTGAAACAAAAGCCTCAATTTTCCATGGTGCCTGTGTCGGACTTCGCACTGAGCTCCCCACAGGCCTGCACCTCTTGAGTTGCCTCTTAGTCAGCCATTTCTCGTTTTGGTGTAAATTCAGCTGTGATATTGATAATATTTGTTGATGACACCAGAATCAGAAGGGGAGCGGACAATGGGAAGATAGACTCAAACTCCAACATCACCCAGGGAAATTAGAGCCAATGGGGAAAATGCAGCAGTAACTGCAGAGTAACCAACCTCTTCTCATTCTCACCAAACCCAGGAAAAATGTTATTAAGCGGTATATAATTAATTAAAGCAGCTTAATTTTCATTGTTTTGTAAGCAATATGTCAATGTTTACAAAAACAAACAAAAAAAATCAGTGTAACCCTTAGGAAGCACTCTTCCCTGAAGGGGTATGCTGAAAGTATGCTCAGAAATAATTTGGAAAATGCAGGAATGCAGAAAAGCAGGAACTACACCATTTTATAATACAGGTTTTAAATACCTTCTTTGCTTTCTGTTTCACGTAAAATCAGCAATGTGCAGCGTAAGTGCTGTAGAGTAGTAGAGTAACTGTGCCTCTCTTATGGTCTGGGAGGAAAAAATAGTGTAGGTCTCCCACTACATCGGGTGGAAGAAAGGAGTGAAATTCAGGTTATGACTAAAAAGTCAGAGTTGGTGTTTTCCCAGTTATGACAATACCTTGGCATTCTTGTGCAGACGAGATTAAAACACTGGAGTGCTTTGGAGTATTCTGCTGCACAGCATAGCCCAAAGCATGTTGGAGCACCATGGCCTTACAGACTGTAATACTAGAACAGTAACTAGACTTCTCCAACACCATCCTCTCTTAAGACACAGTTCCCCCAAATCCCATCCAACCCTCCTCTTTTGCTGTATGCAAAGTCCTTCCCTTTTAGCTTCAAGGCGCCCTTTCCACAAGCCCTGCTGGCTTCATCTTTCAGGTGGAGCCACAACATCTTGGCCTTTCTCTTGCTTGGGTTGCACTGAGATGTCTGGGGCAGAGGTTTTCAGCCTGGGGTCTACGAAAGCTAATTCAGAAAAACAAGCAACCTACACATTCCGTGTGCCAGGGTACCGGAATAATCCATTTTTCTAACGTGGAAAGGCACTTCCTGTACCATGGCTTTGTAGGAAGCAAAGGAAAAATGTCTAGAGATGGCACCACCTCTTCTTCCTCCCCTGCTCGAGTTACCACTTGACACATGTTCCCCCCAAGACCTTCCTTGTTTGGGGTACAGGCTCTATTGTGAATGCTAAGACTGGAAGAAGAAAATGTGGGGCTTGTAAAAATTACAGCAGCAATTTCAAGGCAGCGTTGGTGGAAAGTGCATCGTGTGGGAACCGGGTGTCTACAGCCTTAAGGTCCTGATTGTGGGTATATTTAAAACCCTTGAACATGGCCAGTGCACCCAGTTAACAAGTCACAAAAATATATTTATGTAGACGAGAAACACAAATGTAACCTAAGAAAAACACTTTCTTAAAACATAAGTAATCCAGTGGGTTTTGCAGATAACAATGGGCCTGGGGGCCTCAGCTGTGTCCCTGAACTGTGGCAGTTTGCTACACTGTAGTCACACGGGGCAGAAGCCTCATTTGCCTGTCCTTCAGCTTTTCTGCAGCCGGTTCCTGTGCGTACAGCTGCCGGTCTTCCCCTTTTGGCCCCAGTAGGCTATAGAAAGTCCCTTCTTGCTTGTTGAAGCACCACTCTGCTGAGCATAGTCTATGGTCTTAGCATCTCTTTGGTCACGCGCTTCCTTGGCTAGAAGGCCGTATGTGTACAACAAACCAGGACCTTCACTGTATCCCAGAACCCATCTACCTCTTTTTTATCAGCTGCCCTCAAACCCAATTTCAGTTGCTCCTTCCTCCTCATCAGTTCTTCCCTCATCTCTATGTACAATACTTATTTTAGTATTTTATGGTTTGGGGGAATCATTTGCAGGTCCACCTCCGTGGCAGCCTCCTGCTATTGGTTCTTGTGGGGTAGGCTGAGAAAAGGTGTTCACGTGGTTCTGTGGGATCCCGATATTTCCTCATACAGTCGAAAATAAAATGGACAAGAAAAGGACTGGGGAGCTCACAGAGATCCTGGACGCAAAGAAAAAATCTCAGTCTCAGAGGTGCTTATGTGGTGTGGCGACCGTTTCTTTTTCCTCAGTGTTTAGCTTACGTGCATGCTCCTTGCCCAACTTGTTTTCAGATTTGCTCGCCATCTTTCCCCCAGAGGGGGCACAGGCTGTGACGCGAGCACCAGGACAACGTCCTAGGGACTTGAGACCATTCAGAGATGCAGACAAGGCTGCAGTTGCTTTGATCTTCCTCTGGTCATCCAGCAACCTTAAGACAAAAATGCTTCTGCATCCTCTGTGTCCTCCCTTTCTTTCTCTGTTCTACAGTTTGCTTTTTTTTTAGCTCACATTTAGAACTCAGCTACAATTTTTAACTCTCAGTAAAACATTTGAATATCTGAGGCATCCAAGTTGGGATTTTGAGTACTTAGAAAAAAGAGCCTTGGAAGCCAAGAAGAATCCTCACAGGAGAACTGGGTCTTGGTCACCCATGTGGCGATGCCTTGTGCCCTTTCCTGATGCCTGGTGCTCCACAGCAGTTTCCCTCCCGTTCCACACAGCCTCAGGGCAGGCAGGTTTTTCAGGGCGATCACGGTTACGCTTGCGCCTTCCTGCCCAGGCTGCAGGAAACAGAGGGGGTCAACAGCTCCTGTGGGCAAAACGTGGAGGGCCACATTAGCTATCTACTTAATCGCAACTCAGGGAGGCTGAAAGCCTCCAGTTCAAGTGATTCAAACAACTTATTCTGAAACAATAAGGGACTTTCCAGAAGTACCAAGTAAATTTGTAGACCTTACCAGATGCTGCTGCTTGCAAGTGGGTGGTTCCCCAAGCGCTTGGTCAGAGGCTCGTGGTGCAAGAGCCAGACAGAAACCAAGCACTGGGGCTCTGCTGCGGGTCAGGGCCGTGCGGATAGGAGGCCGACTTCCACTTGGTTCACTGGAGCGCTGAGAGGCCTCCGTGTTGGTCTGACTGAGAGGCTGTTTGTGGCCTGACTGCGTTGGGCTCCGGCACAACACACCTGCGGGTATGACAGTCGCAACAGGGGCATCACCGGAGGAAGAGGCCTCTCATGACAGGCTGAGGAGCCGCAGCGTTAGCGCAGGGTTTGGGGTTTGCCCATGACAAGCGATGCTGAATACACGGGGTTATCATCTAATGCCCGAGTGCCAGAGAGCAGCAGACAGCTGAGCCTGGTCAGCTTTGATGCAAAAGGTTAGAATAATGGTCAAAGAGAGGCAAGGATCCAACAATGACCTAAGCCTCTTTCCCTTTCTATTCAGCCCCAAGCTACTCCTTATTACTGTCCAGTGTCCAAAATCATGGGGTTTTGTGTTTTTTTCTTTTAAAGCAGAGTTCATTCAGGATTTAAGTTCTACACCAGAACATCCTGATGATTCAGAGATGTACAGATGCGAAAGACAAGATTTTCCACTCTCAAGAGTTTACAGTCAAAAGTATAAAAACATGCATTTGAATGTGCTGGCACAACAGTGTTTTCCTTTTCCTTTCTTCTTGCACAATCTTAAGTAGTAAAATAGTTCTTTTTGTGACCACCTTACATCTCCACATGCTGATGGCATTAAGTGGGAGAATCATCATAAGAATCACCAAGCTGTACAGATACCTGTCAGACAAGACTTCTCTCTGAGCTAAAAAAAAACTAACCCAAGGGTTTCCTGTCCACGTTAGTTTGATATATATATCTTGTATACTGGTTTCCTGAATAGTAAGTTAATTATACACTATTTAAATTAAAGTCATCTTTGATATTGCTCAGTTTTTAGTTTTCCTGGCACTTCATTTTCATATATACTTTAAACAGAAACACTGATTCATTTTGAAAGGCATTTAATTTTGCTGAATTATCCTCAGGAAAATGGCAAATATTCTCTTTTGAAAAGTTCGGATCGATTTTCAGAGCAAGAACAGACACTGGTTTGAGCAAGACGTTTCAGATTTTTAAAACGAAATGGTCACGTTCAATGATCATAAATAACGCTCTTCACTTGATGAGTTATGGTTTAACAGGAGTAGATGGTTTAACAGAGCAGTGAAGTATTAGTGCTGGTGCAAGAGGCACGTTCAGGCTCTCAGATAGCAATGTTTGATGGTGTGTCCTAATCCTGTGTAAAATCTCGATCACTACCAGAAGTGAAATAACCGCCGCAGGACTTGGAAAGACACCTGCCCCGCAGAGAGAACTCTCCATTTCACCCACCACAGTGAAGTGGCACATGACTGTAGTTTAGTCGATTCAGCACAGTCATGCAGAAGATCTTTGATGTATGAAAACTGGAGACATCACAGGGTCATCACAAGTGCTCTCCTCAGCAGAGCCTTCAAAAAAAATCACAAACGACTTAGCCTATTTCCGGTGGCAAAAGCAAAACCAGCTGTTGGATTCAGCATGATTTCTTTTTGGCAACATGGACTGCTGTTAGCAGGACTTTGTATTACCAAGGAGGGCATCCGAGCAGGCACCATTTTTGGTCTTTAATGGAAACACAGGAGGAGGAGGCTGTATTTCAGAAGCATCTCTCAAAGCAGAACACCACTCTTAATGAGACATAGGTGCTCGGTAGGTTTTTCTCACAAGCTAAAACAAACCTGTTTGACAGCAGACCCGTCAGCAGCACAGGTCTCACAGGGGACACTACTGTGCTACGACCGTCCCTGACTGCAGCGCGCGGCAGCACCGAGGCCTGGATTGATTCATGGTGGTTCCTTCTGCTGTCACATGTCTGTGATCTCGGGAAGAGGGAGAGAAAAGGTCATCTGCTGCAACAACCGGTGCACGGGCTGTGGTATTCAGAACGTCAAATATTTTCTTTTGCATCAGAGAGCAGAAAATGCAGGTATAAACAAAGAAAAAAACTTGTCCTTTGAAAAACACATCCTTTATGGAGTTTTCCGTCACCATCTCAGGGCTACTGAGCGGGAAACCAGCACCTCTGGGTGCAGGGAGCCAGATTTCCCTTGGGGGATTGCTGAGCAGCACAGGGCCGCGCTGGGCGGCGAGGCCCGGCTGCGCTGCGCCCCCACCGCTGCGCCAAGGCCTTCCCATTGCCCCCACGGCCGCAGCTCGTCATGGGAGACCCTACAGAGCAGCAAATTCTCAACTCTCAGAGTGCGTTAGCAGCAGTTTTGTCTATTGTCACCTACTGTACCAGGTAATCCTGGTACATAATCCACAAGGAATCAAAAGGAGCTGACTTGACGTTGTTTTAAAGAATGGAGGCAATTTTCCCACAACGCAGTAATTCGCTAGATGGAAACACACACTGTTGGACAGCTTAGAAAAACATGTTTTCTATTTATTTAAAAATAAGTTTGTAGTTACTACATTGCAGTGACAGTAATTCTTACACATACATTCTAGTTTGTATAAAAAGGATTCAAAGTATTATGCATCAAAACTAACATAGAAAGTGTCCACATAACAGTAAAGAAATTTCCAATCAATATGTACAAAAAGAAAGGGCACTGTTATCCTGGTGAGATACTTCAGGTTATAACATGATAATCCAGATTCCTGGAAAGAAAAAAAAAAAAAAAAAAAAAGACCAAAAAACAAAACAAACAAAAAAACACCTTGATAAAGCTAAAGAATTATAGCTTTGAAAACTGTTACTCATTACGTACAACAGATTTGTGTTTTACATAATTCTGTACAAAATAAGTGTAATTTTTAATCTGAAAGTGTGTCAGTTTAAAAATTAACCATTCTAGGCAATTTCCTTAAAGTTGAGCTCCATTTTATATATACTTAAATTTTATGACAGAATTTAATCCACTCAAGATCGTTATCCAGTTGTCTGCCATAGTTTGATAGTTTTAGTATGGTCCAAAAATGTAACTTCTGTATGGTCTCGATATGAGCAAACCAACATGCAGAGTTGAGAGCACAGAACAGTACATCACATAGGCCTGTGTACAGAACAGGTGCTTACAGTAAATGTCTTTATATTCCCTATTTGTTTTCTGTTCTTTCAGGGTAGAAAAAGAGCGGTATATCACTACCTTCCCTCCCAAGAAAGTATTCTTTGCATTATCTGAAGTGAATTTCCTGATGTATTTATCTGCATTAAAAAGGATCCAAAAGGTCTACATGTCTCGCTACCTACCTGCTAAAAGCTAAGTTTATTTCCCTGTTTTATTGCAGCATATGAGGTTTCTCTCAAGTGCCTTCCTGGGGCTGCCATTGCCTTGGAAAAGAAAACAAACAAGAATCCTCTTTTCCTGCAATTTAAGATGTCTTTTAAATGAGCTTTCCTGGAGTGTTTCCTGCTCTACCACACCTCAGAACTGCGTGGCAAATACCCCACTGAAATGAGCACGTTCGAATGCGAGAGCACCCGGAGGGCGGCTCTGCTCTCGGAGCCGGACACGGCCGAGCAGACGGGCCGTGTTCCCGGCTCCCGCAGGAGCCGCAGCTGAGGGAGCCGCCGGGACCAGGCTGGGTACCAGAAACCTGTCGTCAGTCTTGGCCAGGCTTGTGAAATTTAATACACTTCCTTATGCACATAAACAGGCATTTATATACAATAATTTACAGCAGAAAACAGCCCTTTATCAGTTGAATATCTAGGTCCCCTTGGAAACCAATCTAGTACAAGAACTTCAGGGAAAAAGAGACATATAATATATAGTAATTTTATACCAATAACTTGTCTCCATTAGGTAGTAAACAGAAAATGAGCTTTTGCTGTTTCCAGGTGAGATTTTAATGCCCTCTACCTTCTGTTTCACAGCACTTTTAGAGTTGTTATTAAATTCTTAAGCACTCAATTAAGTTAAAAAAAAAACCTTTAAAAAATAAAAAAACTTTTTCTTTTGTAAAACTACCTACTACCTTGGGGTAAGGTGAGGCCTCAGGACACAAAGCAGTTCTTGTGGTAATGGCTGAACCTTGACTGACCAGCAACAGTTAAAATTACCTCACCAAGATTCAAGTACTTTAAATTAAATTTGAATGTTGATGAAACTGAGGCTAAAAACTCCCAGCCTCCAATATAATACGTATGTGTGTATGGGGCAAAAGGGTCCCGTTCAGCTCAGCCTACTGCTTTTCCGAATTATCCACCAAAGCACTGACTTGTAGTCCTTGATCCAGCAAACGTGAGCAGGAGATTTGACAACGTGGTGTAAAAACTGACAAGCTGAAGTTACTGAATGGACTTCTTTTTTTTTTTTTGGGGGGGGGGGGGGGGGGGGGCGGGAAATAGGCAAAAGCCTCATACAGGATCAAAATTGGTGCTTGAAAAATATTTGTATAGCAATACAGTGAATAGTTATCTCTACACTACGATTTATTTTTTATAGATACTAATATATCCTACGTGCTGCATCAGGGTCCTTTATCAATTAACAGCTTTACAAATATTAAGCCATAGTAATATTTAACTCAACCAACTCAATCTTACAAGTCTAACAACAATCTGGTCACACATGTACAAACCGGACACTGTACAAATAAACATAGGCAAATATTTATCACAGCAGCCTCATCACTG
The DNA here is from genome assembly GCA_034781795.1 of Crypturellus tataupa. Taxonomy (NCBI): domain Eukaryota; kingdom Metazoa; phylum Chordata; class Aves; order Tinamiformes; family Tinamidae; genus Crypturellus; species Crypturellus tataupa. Next base: position 2,636,990 of record JAWLRI010000700.1, on the reverse strand, counting down.
GAGGAAGACGTTTCTCGGGAAGGTGGCATCACTGGAGCAGTGCACAGTGACAACGGACTCTAGTTCCATACGGACAATCACGAACAATATAAACAGAGTGGCAAAATCTCAGTTCGGCTCCCGCATCACAGGGCAAGAGGGAGCCGCAGCCGCAGGGACTGCGGCCGTCCCCATGCAGCGGCCGGCGCCAGCGCCGCGGCAGACCCGAGCGAGCGAGCGGCCTCCCGACCGCGCCGCACAGCGAGTCCCACGGGCGCAGCGGCCCCCGGCGCCGGCCATCGCCACAGCCAGCCGGAGGCTCCGCTTCCTGCGGCCGGGGGCTGCCTGCAACACGCATGGAACTCTCGGTCTGGAATTATTTCAAAACATGAGGAGTTTATTGCTCACATTTAAAAACTTAAAAAAGTCAGAATCAAAAGCTTTTCTTCCGTGTCGATACAGTATTTCGCAACGGCAAATAATGTATTTTTCCCAACCAAAATGCACACAGTCTGGCGGTGACTGAAGTCTCATAAATAAAACCTAGGGAAGCTAAATTATAAAAATAGAATTTTTAAATAAATCTGGTATTAACTTCTACTCAAATTTTTAGTGTTGCTTCTGTAAAAAAAAAGAAAAAAAAATCTGACCCAAATTATGCACAATTCACTTTAAAGGAAAAACAGTAACATGCCTAGGATGAAATAAAAAAAGTAATGGGCTAAAGTCACCAATATTACTGGGAGGGAAGCAGTACCCTTGTTCTGCAGGTAAGGCCTTCTTGTAAAACTAAGATGTGTAATTTTCTACCTACTGCTAAGGGAATGCATATAATTTTAGCCTCCAAAATTTACATACAAGGTATTTTCGGTATATAAATATATACATAAACATGCCATATAAAACATTATTACAAATGGAGTAAATACAGAACTTGAATTTTAGATATAATCTATTTCATATATTACAATGCAGATAACATCAGGAAATTACACATTTTCAAATGATTGCCTTCATCGGTGAGATTTCAAAAAATTAAAAAGGTTGAATTAACTATCCTTGAAATGTGAAGCTGTCTTGTAACTGTACAACCATCGCTTTCCATCTTACTATATGTTTATGACTCCATTTTAATTGAAAAATAAGGAAATGCATTCTAGAAAAAAATAAATATACAAATGAAACACAAACCCTGCTCCCCAAAGTCATAACCAAAGCAATTGAGTGAGGATCTGGAAAACACTTTACTCAATTTTTGTAACAAAATGTGTAATGAACTATATTAAACTAAGTATGGTGGATACCAATTTGCCAATTTGGATTTAGCTTATTTCTACTCCTCTCTGTGTCAAATACCAACATTCTTTGCTCAAACATTTAAGCTTTTTTTTCTTTTTTTTTTTGTAACAGGAAATAAAGAGTGAAGAATTTGGCCCCAAATAAGCAAACAGAATCTGTGCAAATTTACGGTCTTAATTCTGCAGGTCTCTCCTTCCAGGTGTTGCCGACGTCGTTGCAAAAGAAGAATCCTTATAAAGTGAGGGTGTGCAGAGCTGCGCTTTCACGTCAGGTTTATTTTTCCACCTAAGTTAGGGTCACACAAAAATTCTTTCACACTACCCAAAGTTCCAAAATAAGATAAAATCTGAAAATTTTGGTTACATTTTTGTACCATACCAGATCTCAGAAAATACTACTACTTCTGTATTTTTTCCTTAAAATTGGACAGTAAATTTTAAGCGATAGAAAATGGTATTAAAGTTTGTTTGTAAAGGTATAAAATAACTAAATGTACCATAAACAAATAAATAACTGCTTTTCTTTTCCATAGCAGTACATATAGTAATACATTCCCCTAAGTCATATAGTTATCATTTACAATAGACAACTTAATTTTACTAAGGATGCAAGAAATAATAGAATACAAGGCACAATCATTAAATGGAATCTTTTCTTTAGGGTGTATATTGACTAATGTCAGCGTGATATACCATAAAAAGTGCAGAAAAACACAATGTGCAATGAGACCACTGTATAAAACATGATTGCATAAAAAGTGATTTGGCCTTTTTAACCTTAATAATTGAAAATAACCAATCTTCCCCTTAAAATTAAACTAGAAAGTATGACATTTTAAAATTTATTTTCAATTCTAGTGCTATCTAAAAAATCCTGAAAAAAGAATTTATACCTGGGTAATATTTTCTATGTGTTTATGTGTATAGTAATATATATACACACAATATTCTTTGTAGGTCATTTTTTTTAGCCTTTTAAGCCTGTTTAAAGTTGTAGAAACAATGATCTATCCAGACCAGAAAGTAAACATGGTAATTCCATACCTGTCCTGTAATTTCCTTGAATCCTTTAACCAATTATATATTTTGCCCAAAGCATCTCTGTCAAAGGACCCCACCAGTGCATTATTTTCTACCGTAAGTACCAAGAAGGATACATTTCAGAACAATGTTAACTTACAATTTAAAACGATACACAGCTTTGATCACTGCAAACTGTATGCTGTACTGACACTCAAAAAGAAAGGAAGGCAAAAAAAAAGGTTTTTCCACTGCACTGATTCTCAGTCTTTGGCACAATAAACAGAGATTTAGTGATTGATACAAGAATCAAGGTCTGAAAAATTAGACATTAGTCAAACTTTTTCCAATGTGGATATATATATAAATTGAGATTACATTTTTGCTATGTTTGGCAGAACTTGGATAAACCAACAGCCTGTGCTAGGCTTCTTTTGCAGTTGAATGTTTCATCATTACTGAAATTAAACATTTTCAGATTAGCAAAGTTTGGTATTCTTGCAATTGTATTTGATAGAATTGTAGGTGAATTTACTGCCACTTTTTGCCAAAATCTGCCTTCCTGGGAGACTTGACTTTACAATCAATAAAACTGTACCTTGCTTGGTCAAAAATAGACTTCTGTTCTCAGTTTGTGGCATTAACAGTTCTATCACCTTTTTTTTTTTTTTAATTGTGTAGAGATAATATGCACTACTCAAGAACAGAGTAATTCTCAATTCTGTAAGTCAGTCAGAAATTGCTTCGATTATTCTCAACTATGAACAAAATCACTGTTGAAATGCATAACCTATTTGGAGGGCAATAAATAGCAAAAGTTTAAAATATATATATTTCTTTCAAAGAATGTTCTTTCAGTTTATTTTTTGCTAATTTTTTCTCCCCAAATCAGAACACATTCTTCTAACCCATAATAGCAGCAGGGAAGCAGAAGTCTGCGTTCTGCTCGTTCCTTAACTGTACCTGCTTCAAAGCACTCTGGAGTAAAACCCTCGGTACAAATTACCACCCAATTAAATTCGCCTTTGCTTTTTCAGTCAACTTTCGGACTCTGCCTCGGCTAGATGTTCCAAAAGTTAAAGAGGTGTCTTCAAACAATAGCTGCCTTTGCTCTTCCTCAGAGTCATCTTCATTGTAAAAGGCTGTCCTCCTACCCTGGTTTCTAGTTCTCATGTGAGGCTCAGACTCTTTAAGCTCTTCAGACCCTTCCTCCATAGGCTCATCTATCTTTTTCCTCCTGCTTCTCGTTTGCATTTTAACGTTTGCAGGAGCTACAAGGTCCGAGCCTGGCTGATGCATCTTCATCTTTCTTTTGGGCTTCCTACCCCCACGGCCTTTTTTTTGTAACAAGTCTTCCTTCATATTATTTTCAGATAGAGAATTGCACGCAGTGGAGGCAGACGCTTCTTCCGGGGGATTCCTTGGGGTCTGGATCATATTCTGCTCTGCAACCTTCTGTTCAACGACTTGCAGCTTTTTTGGTTTTCTGCCTCTCTTCTTGTGCACCACTTCGCAGCTACTGTTATTAGGGTTGGTCTCCACCTTCGGTTTCCGCCCGGGACCCCGTTTAGCTGGTGGCTTTGCAGGTGGCCCTCCGTGCCCGTTCACCTGCACGCTGCCCGACGCCAAAGCGCTGTTCTTGCACTCTGCCGTGGGGAAAGGAGAGCAAGTGTCACGGAACACATCTGCACCTACACTTGTTTTCACACTAGCTTAATAAAATGCTGTTAGTAAAAGGCATTAGAACAGATCAACGGTGATTGCCAGAAGCCAAGACCCAGAGATGAACTGCAAATAAAACTTTAGCAAGTACTGTGGGATGAAGCACTTCGACATGACATATTATGTAACCTCTCTATTTGTGCTTCCCATTCCAAATAAATGATAGCTTCATGAGGAATCCTGGAAGGTATCTGTCCACAAAAATCTGTATGTTTAAAATTTCACGCCAGGTCACTTGAGGAGACCTTTACCCCTAAATTTTCCCCTGCTTCTCTTGAGAACTGAAAACTAACTTATATTTAATCATTTTTCAACTACAATTCAACTCTACTTTTTCTTGAGAAGCAGCTAGGGCTTTTATATGCACATTCAGTTGCTTCTCCAGGAGTGCAATAGGATGCAATACTCTGCCCAATACCAGGGCAGAATTTTAACACACTGTTTATATCTAACAACACTGTACCCTAAAATACCCACTTTTCCCTCCACATACAGTATCACAGTAGTACGATCAAGCAACTACAGCTCGTATCATAGCTGCTTGATACGCAATAAAGCCTTTGTAGCTGGTAGATGTGTCTCCACAGCAGCCTTGAGTTTGAACCTAAGTCCATGTCGGAAGAGCAAGTAATCTTAGTCAGATGATTACATTAAACTAGGGCCATCCACACACACAAACGCCTTAAAGCTTTGCCTCTTGCTACGGAGAAATAAAGAAGGACCCAAATCACAGAGATGCTCTGATCTTCACACTCCTGGTTGTAGAAAGACTCAAAATAAGCTGGATGAATACTACAGGGAAAAGTCTGCAGTAAACAGCATGACCCTTCAAAAGTCTACTCTGGAATCTTAGAATTTAGAATCTTAGAATTCCAGATTACTCTGGAATCTTAGATTTTTTAGAATCCAAATTAAGTTATGGTATGTTAACATGCCAAAACTGGTATGATTAAAGCATGAAAACGGCTTTAAGAGTGAAACCCATGCTAACTGTCTAGCAAGAAACTATCCATTAGACCTTCTTATTCATTACATCATAATACATACTAATTTCCTCACCCTAAAATTTTCAAGACTATGGTGCAATCACAGCATGTTACTAGCATAGGATAAAATGTTATAAAAAACCTTACCTTGTTGATTAACAGTGGATGATTTCACTTTGCGTTTGATTTGCTTCTCTTTTTCAGGGTTTTCTTTTGTGGTGTTATTCCTAGTGTTATGACCATAATCAGATTGAGGTGGAATTGGTAAAATATTCTGGTTCTTGGAATGTTTGGTTGAATTCTCTAGTACTAAAAAGCCAAAAAAAAAGAACTTCAGTAATTCATTTTTAAGGAGATTACACCACTTTCAATCTTTTCTGGCTCAATAAGAAGTCAGTCAAGCTCTTCTACAAAAGAATCTGAATCAGAGATCTAGAAGTGAAAGGTTTCAAGAGTAAAAGAGCATAGCATAATTTTGTGCAGTTTTCCTCCTTAAGATAACTCTTAAGTTCCTACAGCTTAAGCATTTCGGACCAGTCTTAATTGACACAAGTTAAGTTAGATGGTCAGAAAGCAACAATTGTGCTTAAAAATGTTCACAGGGCTCTTTGTGGTCCTTAACTCACCAGACTTGCCCGACCCCACAGCAGTATTGGGCTTTGCAGTTAAAGGCTTTATTGCTACAGGCTTTCCTCCTGCAGAAGTAGATGGCTGCTCCGGAACAGCCACGTCTGTTATTCCCCTGTTGCTTCTAGTCCGCACGAGAGACGAAGCTTCAGCTGCTTTTCCGTTCATCTGGGCTGGAACATGTCTCAGTGCTGCTGATCTCACAGGTGTAGAAGATGAAGAGGGGGCAGAACTATCTGCCTTTAGTTGAGGTTTTATTAATCTCCTCTTCCTCTCAGGGCTGCAAAATGAATAGTGGCATGTAAGCTGCATAACCACTTTTTTATTTTATAGGAATAAATAAAATTAAATTTTAATATCTAGGCTTGAGGGAGTAAATAGATCGTTTCTGCATGAAATATGTTAAAAATGTAACATTTACTGTGGAAATTTATGTGGTTGTGAGCCTCTGAAAAGTAGATCTTTAGCAACGGATCTCAGTAAATGCTATAGTTATATGACAAAGCACGATGCCACTGCTATCCTAATGATGCTATTTTATTGGACATATTTAGCAGTTATTTGAATTTTAAGCACTAACACTAGGATAGCTCTAGTTAAAGTTTAAAAATCTTCCACATCTAAGGGACTTATATGCCAAATCTATCATTCTGCAATACAGGGAATAGTAAAGGAAGTCTTTAAAAGAAAAAAAACCCACTAAGTTCTAATATTTAGGTATGTCAAACTTGCAGAGCGTTTCATGAGTACTGTAAAGAAATGAATGTACCTGGATGCAACACTACTTGAAACGGAGCTGCTTCTACTTCTTTTCTTCCTTCGTTTCTTTATTGTGTTTCTTTTATGAAAACGTAGGGCAGATTTATAATCTGACAAAATAGAACTTATATGCTCCTCAAAGAAGGCAGAAAGGCGTAAGCTCATGCTGTAGATCTATAAAAAGAAAAGCCAGTAAATGAGCAAGTCCTGTACTCTTCCAAAACATCATTATACTTCTTGATCATTACATGTAAGTAGAAAAATATATTAACCTGGAAGAGTTTTAAGTAAATTTCAAGCCTATCTCCATGAACTTACACCAGTCCTTGTGTAGGCTGTCATTGCCCAGATTCGTGGCTTAGAAAGGGCACTGTGACTGTGATCCACAAACAGGAGAAAGGAAAGACCTGAAAAAGCCCCAGCACTGTCCTACGGCCTTTCCAGAAGGCACTTCCTTCTAGCTTGAGCAGAACCACAAGTACAGACCCTTAAAAGAATTTACTTTGGCAAATTTATCTTAAAAAAAAACCTAATTTTCTTCTGCGTTAAGTTGCATCCATACACCCTATATGGAATCAAAATTACCCCCGAAGTCCTGCCCTCCGATGCCGGCCAAAGGACAGGATGCTGATTCTTAGGTACTCCAAGTGCTGGTCAGTCTCTCTTGCTAAATTCCTCTACCGAGGAATCTGTCCTTGCCTTGTAAATCTGCCCTTTAGAATAGTCAAACTTTAACAGTGGGATGAATGCTTGTCTAACACTTGAGTTTTTGTCTAATACCTAAACCACAGTCTCAGAAGAAAGATCTTTCCCTGGCACACAGTACCCTTGTTCACACAAAGAAGGCACATTTGCAGCTTCCACCAGGCTCTTCAACCTTCAAGTCAATTTAAGAGAAAATGGGAGCAGCTGTACCCTGGGCAAGGCCCTTCAGCACCAGCTCAACAGCAGCAGCTTTGCATGTTCATATTCTGTACGAACAGCTCTGTTTTTCAGTTACCCTAAGTACTTTGTTACAATCTTATGAATCAGTGAACAGCAGAGAATTTTTCTGACCACTCCTAATTCCACCTTACACAGACTTTGTTATTTTGGTTTTGTGCAACTTCAGAAGTGGAAGAGCTGGGATGTGAGTTTTGTGTTTTGAACATCTAGTCTCTTCTCCCAGACATCAGTGAGATGTCACTACTGTTCATACAATCACATTCCCACAGAGCAATCCTTCAATGCAGTTCTCCCTCTAGATCCGTTTTCATACTTATTTTCAAACTACACTTGCAGAGCATCAACACTTCAGACATTTCAGCAGCATACATTCCTTTTCTTTATAAAGCTATATACAAAGCTATACCTTTTAATCAAAAACATTCCTATTTGAACACGAGAAATAATGAACTTGTTTTCAAAGCAATCAGAGTATTTCTGTTGTTCTGTTTTGTATTTTTCAGTTAAGTTTTCTTAAAAACAGAAATCACAAAAATTAAATCTTACCCTTGACCTTTTACTTGGCGTGTAGGCTTTGGAATTGCTGAAAATAAGTCGCACATCTTTACATAATTCCATTGGTGACTCATAGTTGCCAGCTTCCAACGTTTCTCTAACAGTAGCAAAATCCATTGGCGTGTCAATAATATCTCTATAATCCTGTTGCAAAATAGCAAAGCAACCTATTACTTTTTTCCAAGTGCTAAAGTATCTTTTTTATTAAAATACGTTTTACAAATTTAAAACCATAAAAAAAACATACTATTCTCTTCAAATGGGACCACTTTTACAGGACCACTAAAACCAATTTACTTCTTTTAGTCCTATATACTTGAATTCCTGGTAGATATACTTAACAGGTGCCATTTTAAATGCTAACCCATACAAGATCTAATCAACTTTGTAAGCAGATTTACCAGAATAAACGACACAGTTTTCTGGTTGCTGAACTACTGACATAGCACAATGAAGATAAACTGGGATATAAAAATGCAATGAAAAGTTCTCTGGGTGGTTTAACAACTCAAACTTAATACTAAGCCTAAAATATAGTATCTAAGTATACTAAGCCTAAAGTATAGTATCTATAAAATATTTAAAACAACAACAAAAGAAGTGTGGACAGACTTTTGAACTTGATGCCAGTCTTTGTGCATCTCTGCTGAAACCTGAATGCTTTCCCAAATAGAGACCTGGCAATTTAGCAAAGCAATACTGAAAAAAATGGGAAGTCTGATGGCTTAAATAGCCTTCAAGTTAAGGCTATTTAAGGCTCTTCAAATCAATGATGGAGCTTCTTTTCCTAGATTACTGAGGAAACAGGGAGACATCCATACGACAAAAAAACTCAAATATCCATTTAACAAAAGGTTAACTTAATCCACTAAAACAAATGGCACCTGCATGTGTGAGTCAGTGTCTCTGAATGGAAAAAAAGATTTGTGAGCCCTGGGAAGCAGAGGGCTTCAGGCCAGAGGGTAAAAAGGTGCTTCCCACTGCTCACTGTAGCACCAGAAACACAAGGGACTGTTTGCAGCTGGCTTTTCCTTTAGGTTACATCACACGTTATGATGTCCAGCACCTAAGGAGGTGTCAAGACAGACCAAAATGACTTCCCTCAAAAGCATTTACTTTCAGGCAGTAAATTACTTCTCGGTTAATCACCTTGGAATGATATTTTGAACAAAACTTTAAGATACGCTGGGAAGAAAGCATGGGGAAATTTTGCTTTGCTATTGAAAGTAAACCTAGCAGTGTGAAAGACACCAGAGGCAAAATGACTTCCATGTTAAAACGCTCTATAATTACAACTGGTGTCACACGGCTATCTGAATTGCACTGAAGGTAGAAAGTGAAATTTGGACAAAAAAAAACATTGTTACTTCAGTTAATATTTCACTACAATTTTTCTGTGAACTGAGACTCATGGGAAACAAAAGAGGGGTAATTTTTATCCAGCAGCCCAGACGACTGATACAAACAGTTTATTTTCTCTTTCTTAAATGAGAGGAAAAAAAAAAGTGCCATGACAATACTTGTCACAAGCAACAATCAAATATTGTATTTGCTTCACACAACTGCTTTCCACACATAAACTGCATCTTCATTACACAAGTTTTAATTTACTCAAGAACTAAGACATCCCTCCATATAAAATATTTTGCAATTAAGGTATTTAAGGAAAGCAGGTATGAACAGATTATTGTAAAAACAATTGTAAACAATGACAAAACAATGACAAACAATATTAGTAGGTGACAGCCAAGCCAAATGATAACAAAATTGCTGGTAACAGAGCTGCCTGAAGTTTCAGTTGGAAGAGTTGGAAAAACAGTCAGAATTAGCAAAAGTGAAAAGGAGATTAATCTTCCTACTCTAAAGCTAACTTCCTATTCTAAAACACTCACTGGATATTCAAGGAGATCCACTGGTTGTCGAAATGGTTCAGAGTCTTCACACTGAAAAATGAGATTCAGCAGCTCCTGGCATTGCTTCTTCCATGACTGAATATCATATGACTGAGCTCTGTTCCGCAGCCGCCGTTTCGGCTGATGATCCTGAAATGACAATATTGCCTGGTATATATAAAATAACCCAGCTATTTTGACAAAATGGAAAGAAAAATATACACTGCAGGATATAAATTCTAAATAAATGTGCCAGAGCTCAGGTAAAATTATTTTTACATTCCACAGCCCATTAGAACAGTACTTTAGTCACTGGAAGTTCAGCACTTCCCAAAAGCTGAAACTATATGATAATAAAATATCTTCAGTTTTAAATCATTTCTTTGCAAACCCATTTCAACTTGTTTACAGAGGTAAAAATCATTAAACAAACAAAGTGAAAAAATACATGATCTTACCTTTCTTTTTCTAGTGGAAGTCCCTGGCACATTTGTATCTTTCTCTTCTTCCTTTGAGCAAGATAATGAGTCGCATAAAAAGGTTAAAAGAAATATAAACACATATGAGAAGACGAGCCCTTTTAAACTTCACTTATAATTGAGTCTTTGCCATTACATTCCTGTGTTTTGGAAAGCATTTCATATGACTGTCAGTTTTGAAAACCTCTCAGAAGTCTGAAGAACCCCCATAACTTCTCCAATAAAGCTCTGGAGCTCTCTGCTCTACAGGAGAGGAAGCTGGATTTCTACCAGTCTCCTGGCTGACAAGAAGAAATGGTGATGAAAATGATTCCCTAATCTCTTACACTGACTGAACTCAGCACTTGGGTATCAAGCAGAACAGCGACATCAGTCCCGTTTCTGCAGTGTAGCAATGGCCATGTCCCAGACACAAGGACTCACCTCATCCGAGTCTGACAGCACCTTCTTCTTCATTGCATTGTATAGCGGGATTATATCATAGCAACTCTGGTCTCTGCGGAACAAGAACAACACACATTAACACTGATTCTTCATCTTGCTCCATAAGAGCAAGTATATTTTGACTAGGAAAGGGAAAATATTTATCAAGTCATTCCCAAATAAACTGATCAATGCCACAAGAATATTAAAAGGAACATTAGCAGTAAGAAAAACTAATTTTGATCAAAAAACTGCAATATATAATCTGAGCTTCCTAAGATACAGACCACATAACAGTGTCAAGGTTTTAAAATTAAACTACGGATCTTATCAGCATTAGAAAACTCCAAAACTATACCACATAAAAGGCTGTTAGGCTCTTGCTTTAAGAACACCACACCATTACAGTAACCAGTGCAATGTAATATTCACAAATAAGAAGTTAGACCAACAAATATTGTTTTCCAAAGGACTATGATGACTGCCATTATTTATAGACCTAATTCAGGAAAACATACATCTAGTTTTGATTCTTCTGTAACACGTCAAACTTCTACAAAACCTGCAATAGCGAACAAATAAGAAATCTCAAAGGATGTTTTACTATGTAGCAGCTAAAGTCACCCCCACAAAAATAAATTAAAAAATAAACAAACAGTAAGCTACTATTATGTACCCATAATACATTAGTACATGTGATGGTAACGGAGGAGAAGGAATAACAACAAATAAAACTAGGATTTTTGTTTTTTAAAGGGCTTAAGTAACTTAGGGACTTGACTCTCTAAGTCGGAGACTGTTGGAGGCATTCAGGTATTTCAGTCTAGAACCACAGAATCAGCCCGCAGTGCTTTTTACTAAAGTTAGATCACTAAAAGCCTGGATTTCCAGGGATTTTATCTACATCACCGGTTCACTTAAATAAGTATATTAACAAGCACAAGCTAAAGCAGTAGAAGGTCATTATTGAATAACATACATCTGTTGCACTAATTCAACAACATCAGTTAAAAATGCAGTTTGAAAAACTCTGAGTTAATTAATTAAGAACAGACACAGAGGACCGAAGATTAGTTAGAGAACAAAATTAGAAATAAGGAATCTCTTTATATGTGCACCTACTGCTAAAGACGTGCTGCACTAAACTTTCAGCATCTGAAGCATTTCTAAATACTCTCCAGTATTCCACCTTCCAGCTAATATCAGAATCAAAATGCACATGTGACGTCTAAGATTTATGTAAGGAGCAACAATCTTATTTTCAAATAAATTTGTGTAGTTTTAGTTATCAGAAAAAAAATGTAGTACCTATGTTTTATAAGAAAACATAAAATAAAAACTCAAAAGAATCAATACTCCATGTTACAACAAGTAACCCCTTCAACATGTTTATCTCAGTATGAAAAATGTCACATTTTTCACTGCACCCAAGAAAATCCACACACCCTGCAAGCCCTCACAAGCGCCGGTCTGGGGATGTCACCGGGTGCGAGAGCTCCGACATTTCTCACTGACTTCATCTCTTAACAAAAGCATCAAATTCACTGAAAGACGAGACTTTAATCGCTCTACATGAAAAAAAATACTTCTAAACTGAGACCTGCTTTCTCGGCAGACTTTCTCGGATGGTGAAATGGAGATTTTTAAACAAAAAGGTTTTCTGCAAGAATTCTGCAGAATTTTTATAAAAATTATAAAAGCGTTGCAATATTTTTGCCTCTCTCATCCCCCTATTTTTTTTTAATCAACTACAAAGACTCCTGATTTTTCATTCTGCATGTCAAATACCATTTCCAATCAGGTTGTAACAGTTATAAAGGCTTTAGAATTCAATTATCATAATAATATTAATATATGCAGTATTAAAAGTTAAAATTAGACTTAAAGCACCTACAAGTGTATATACCATTGCATAAAGATATTCAGATGCACTTCCATCAATGGATGTAAAAAAAAAAACCTGTATCAACCCACCGCAATAACACATCTTTCTAATTGGTTCACTTCTGTTTTAAATGATTTCTTCATAGTCTTTATGCTCATTGAAAAAAAATTATTTGGCAGTCTAGGCCAAAATGACCATTTTAAAACTATAAAATTCATCTTATTTTTTAAATTTTAAATGTTTTTATTTTTAGCCTGCATTTTATCAACTTCAACACAAATTTTATTTTGCATATTTACGTGCTCTTCTTTTGTCAGCACAAACTTTTTCCATTTCTTGAACTACCCTGTTTTAAAATTCAGTTTTCAAAAAGCTAAATATTTGGGTAAGAAACTGGGGGACCATGAGAAGTAGCAAGTAACTCACTTGATGAAATGCAGCAGCAGATCCGTGACAAACTTGGCCGATTTGACGATGGGACTCCCGGGCTCGTTGAAGGTGCGTGTGTTGTGTTCTATGTATCGCACCTCCCACATCAACGATGAAAGTCGCCTGCGGACCAAAGGAGAGGAGAGAGAGAGAGAAAACAGCATCAAGTAGGGTACGTTTGTAGCAGTGTGTATGGCATGGAAGAAAATCCTTTCATGATTCCTCTAATGCACTGCCCCATTCATCACTAAATCGGAAAAAAAGAAAAACTCCTAGCTAATGTGCAGCATCCTCAGCTTCCTGTTCTTATGCACATTTTGTGGTAAACACGCAAATGCCTTTAAAAATGTACCACTTGTGCTCCTTGGAAAAATTCAGCTGGCAGTCTTTAGCGTTTATTATCTCTTTATGATATGCATAACTCAGCATAGATCAACTCTTAAGTCACAGCTGAGGATGGAAATATAGCCCTAAAAATGTACTAAAATTACTTTTTTTTTTCTAACAGCTGGACAACAATCAGAGCTCTCCATCATCCTTTACATAGCTCCGATTCGATGACCTATGTATAACAACAACAGTTATGAAAAAAGTGTCATATTCAAATAAAAACAGGTGAAAAAATAAAAAGATTCTAAATGATCTAAAAAAATGCAATAATAATGACATTATTTCCTTAGAAAATCACAAACTCCACAGAAGCTATAAATATATACATTATCTTCCACTTCTATACTAGCAAAATGCAACAAAAGAAGGAAAATTCTGAACAGCTTGTTTTCAAAAGGGTAGAGTGAAGTTGAAATGTACATTTAACATGTTTAATGTACTATAAGCATTTAGATGCACTTGTGGGTCAAACATTTCGGTCTAAAATATGAAGAAAGGATGAGGATAGTAGGATATTTTTTGTTTGCTCATTTTGTTATTATTTACATTCAGGTATGCTAAAATTTCATTTTTCATAAAGGAGAATATGATCTAAGGTAAGCCTCACAAAGTGCTACTCAGGACATCATAGGCAGTATGAACAATCCCTCCTTCAGAAGGTAAAAAAAGTTTTTACTGGAAAACAGAATATACGGCAGAATAAAATGCTCCTACTACCTACCAGGCTTTGGCAATATTACAAACCAGTAAAAAATGGTTTAGTAAAGAAGGTATGCTAATTACCAACTGCTTACACACTTTTGATCAAATAAATAAAATAAAATGATTAAAAAATTCCTTGCCATTTGCAATTACCAAGCAGTATGGTATGAAAGCAAAAAATGGATTACTTGCGTACTATAGACCTAACATAGAACAATATATGTGCACTAAGGCTTTATGTTGTGTAATAGGCAAGACTTTTTGAAATTGCATAAACAATTTTGTTTTAGGATGCTACCTTTGCGTATTAGTAGAGAAAAAGCACCACAAGTTAACTTTCAAATTTCACCCAAAGCAGCACGCTATCCATATGTGCCCAACGTAAAAAGCAGGGGGAGAATAGTTTTTAAAATACACATTTTTCAAGAATCCAAAGAAAACAAAAATTTTAAAGGACTATGCTCCAACTTGGATTACATTTACTACCACTACTACTACTACTACAAAAAAAGTATTGCTTGCAATTACAACTTTGGAAAATAGCTCCAAAATTAAAGTTCCAATCAACACTTATTTCTTGTCACTATCCAATCAAATAACATAAATTACTGGTCTTGACATTCTAAATTTTACTGAGTTTTCTTTTCTGTGTGCTTACCTAAATAAACAATGCAAGATTTTAAAAAGTACAGAATGTAAGTAATGATTTATATTTAAGGTTTCTCTTATTAATTTTTTAAAAAAATAATTAAACGGAGACTTAATTCTTTTGACTAAAATCACTTTAAAGACATAATCTCTGCTCCTGCAATTTCAGTCTCACACAGAGCTAGTTCAATTGTATAAGCAGAAACTTGCATACCATGTTGTTCTAAAATGCATTTTGCAGAAGAGATTTGCAATCTCTCTTAATGTTTTATAAAATGAAAACCCCAAGAAGGATAGGTGAGACAAATCCTTGAAAGAGAACACCCGAACCCCTAGTCAGGAATTACAAGACAACAGCTATCGAAAATATAGTTGACAGTGTTTCCCAGTAGTAACTGAGACTTGATCTAACCTGTAAAATCTGCTTTCCAGTCTTTGTTTAATGGTACTGAGATCCGTGGGATAGGCCACCACAGTGCAATACATTGGGTAAGCCTGGAGATCCACAGGTGCAACAAACGCAGATGCAATATCTAGATAGAAAGAAAATACAGTTATATAGACAAAACCATTCCCTAATGCAGTCTTAAGATCCCCTCACCCACACAACATGGTATTTCTTCATGTTCAAAATACACAGCAATTACCCAACAAAATTAAACTATGAAGCTCAATAAGCGTAGCTACAAGATGGACTAATTTTACTTGATTTTATATTGCTACTCTCCCAATTTCAAAAAAAGCAATTAATTAAATTCTTATCATAAAGCTACAGCCCCATTTTGGTCACATTAAGATGCAAAATAAAAAAACAAAACCACACACAAAAATGGGGTCTCTTGGCCCCATCAGAAAACAAAGCTGCCTTCCCAAGACAATCAATCCCTACAGCAATCTTAGTCTGTACACCTACAGAATTCCTTTTTCTCCTCCTATGGTTAGAAGCATCACATGTGCTCAGGCACATCATTCCAACACGCTATACCTCAAGAGAAAATACAGGAATACAAAAACAACTTTAAAATTTTGAAGTCTCTCTAAAGCCTTTAAAAACAGAAGATATGCTGTTGCTAAACAGACTGTTCTGTTAAAAACTGTTTACTTACTCTTAGGCATGTTCTAGCAACTGGTACTCTGTACACATATGAACCATATATATTATAGTTAAATCCCAAGCTAAACAGTAGGTCATTTGACATATTGCAAAATATAAAATCATTACTGCTAGATGGTATACATACTGAAAACAATCAAAATCTCTTCCTTATATGTTTTTGTATAATTCTGTAATTTGGATTAATACAGTGTTATAGACACTGTCTTTCAGAAACACAAACGCATTTCTTATGCAGTCTGTCACCAAAGAAATCATAATGCAAGTTATTTAGGTGTAAATATTTCAAGATTAGGAGTAGGGGGATTTGTTTGTTTTTGAATCTTAAGTGTTTTATCTTTCATTACACTCTTCAGATTCAGTTTAAAAAAAAAATCCCTGACAATTCATGTAGCTCCTGACCACTCGTTACCCTCACGCTTAACGCTGCTGTTCAAGGGTACCTTCAGCACAAAACTTAGCACAGCTCTGTGATCCTGCCTCCGTCCTGCCTAACACACCTCCTTCCGACGCTCGCCCTCTTCGATCAGGTAAATGTCTCGGTTTTGTTGTACGCTTTGACAATTATTTTTTCAAAAGCTGGCTGTAAAGAGTAATTCTTCTACAACTTATTAACAGAAAAGGACTTTTCACAAGTTTATCCTCAATGTTCTGTTTTTAATAAGCGTCTCCTCTGCTTTTCAGATATAAGTCATGGGCTTATGGACACCTTATATGGGTGTCCATTCTGTAGGTAAGGACCTAACAGCCTTCTTTCTGCTTGTCATATAGCTAATGTTTTGTTCATCCAATGCTGATAATTTTAACCCTACCCAAGTGATTCTGGTAGCCACACTCAAAAATCAAGTGTTTGTTTTTAGCAAGAAAAATAAATAAATAAATAGTCTTGCATACGTCACATTATGTATCAAAAAGTAGTTATCTTTGAAAATAGGAGAAAAAATAGGTTTTAAATGTACTTGCACTATAAAAAAATTAAAAACAATTACTGCGAAAAATTTGTTTTAGTTAATCAAGAGACAAAAGGATATTTTCTACAGCCTAAGCAGTTACTGATTTATGCAAATTTGAAAGTACACATCAGCACAGTTTACAAAGTTTAGCATGAGGATGTTTCTAGTATGAATCGGCTTTTACCTAGAGTCATGAGCTGGTTTATCCCTGCAATAACTCTGTCACACTCTTCATCCCGGGTCCTGGAACCCCACTCTCCATCTAAGGGTTTGTAGAGTAGCGTTCTACGTTCATCTTCCGTTAAAGGAACGCTTGTTCCCAATTCTTCTGGAAATACAGCTAAAATGAAACATGAAAACTAAATAAAGCATCTTATGTAATCTTGTGTAATATATACACACCTATTCAAAGAAGAAAAATTAATACAAAGATACATGATATCATTCTACTAAACAACAGAAATCCATAGCTCTTGTTCTGCTCAAGAATTTGCTCTGGACCACTCAAGGAGCAAATCCTCCTATTACCAGAGCACCCTAGAGATGCACATTGCACCTTAAATGTGTGGAACATCTGTCAGCTTCCTAACAGCTCTCAGAGCATACAGCTACCCCAAAGCTTATGTGGGGCACAGGTTCCCTTTCAAGCCCCAATTTCTAATTGCACAAAAAGACTACCTGTTATAACTTTGGCTGTATTTCTGGCTATTTCCAGCATATAACTGTGCTTATATTAAAAAGAAAAAACCCAGAAAACAAACAAACAAAAATACATATGTCATTTTCCAAGGAAAGATGGCAATTCATTTACTTGCACCCTTATATAATTATGATCTTCAGGTACAAATGATTTGTGAGTGCCTCCCCTTTTCCCCTTCCCGCCCAACAGATATACAATTATTTTGGTGACATCATTTCCCCTCCACTTTTTATATACCTTCTTAAGGCAAATTAAATGATTATGTTTCATACCGTTACTTGGTATCAGCTCCATGTCCCAAGGACTCATCTTCTCGGTATCCCCATTGTCCCAGCTTAAAAATAACCACATTAAAATTACCTACTAATAATGCTCAAACAATATAATTAATTATTGTAATAATAGTATTTCTATATACAATAAGATTTTATAATAAATTAGCATAGTGAGATGCATTAGTGAATTTAATGAAAGCATGTTGCTTCAATTAGTATGGCGAATGGAATATGTAATGAAAACAAAAGATTGAAGAGAAGTTTGCTAACCAGACATTGTAGCACTGGAACAAGCTATCAGGATAATCGGGTTGAAGTGGTTCCTGGCTTTCAATTGTTCCAAACCACCAGGCATCATCTATCACTGACCGGAAACGATCACCTAGGTAGAAACACAAAACAATTTCATCGACACAAGGCACCTCACTCCTCTCAACAAAAGCAGCTTTTAGACACCTCTGGATTGATCTTGAAAACAGAAATCCCTTGGAACACTTACTTCAACAGGCATATATGGCTTATAACCACATCTTTTTAAGCAATTCTTTTTGGAGGCTGCTTTAAAACAATAACAAAACAGTTAGCTACTAACATAAAAGTCATGAATGATTTGCACATATCTACATAACCAATTTATATAAATTTACTTCTTAAACACAGATGAAAGTTAAGATATTTCAATGCTCTAACTCCTTTAAAACTAAAATCTACTTGTATGAAATATTACATGCTTCCTTCAATTAACTGTATTCTGTAACATTTCTGTACGGGGAATACTTCTACATGCTACTGAACTCCTCCTCTTAGGTCTGATAAGAGCCTTTTTTTATTTCCTTGTATAAACAGCTCCTTAAGTTAACTCAAAGGTTCATTTCCTTTGCTACACAGGTAATATGGCTAATAAAAATACATTTATTTAATGTCTTTTAAAAGGTTAGCAATCATTTATTATAACATGAAACAGCTTCATAAAAACATTCACAAAACTGAGAAAAAATATGAGAAGCACATTAGAAAGAAAAAAATATAACATGCTAAAATAAAACTGTTGTCCATTCTAACACCTTCTATAGCACACACTGCACAATTTAGGAACAAATATTCAAGTTCATTCAATCCAAGAATAAAGGTAATTTAAATTTCAGATTTCAAGAACTGCACTTTCTTTTAATGCAATTTGAGGAATATATGCACACTTTCTCAACTGCTGCAATGTTTGTTCTATTTCTATACATCCACATGAAGGGAAAAAACATCCTGCCCAAATGTCTGCTGCAGATGCGTGAAGTATTAGCAATTATACAGACTCTCAAAAACATTCCTCTTTCTTTTCTGGACATTTTTTTAAAACTTAATGGATTGCAAGTAATGCCAGGAGAAATACCAAGCTTTCATTAATAATCTAAACTGTGCTGAATGTAATAGAACAAAGTATGTGAAATGTCTAAAAAAAATAGATTAAGTAACAGTCGGGTTTTGCTTAGGAATGAGCCACTTCTAAGTGCTGTTAAGGAAAAGTCTCCTCACGGCATTCCCTAGTGATCTAGTGACCAAAGATCAAGACGTTAGCTTGATGAAATACATGTTGAACTTACAGTGGCTGCTATATAAGGAACAGACATTCAGCAATCTTAGTGGAATAGGTTTCAGCCCAAGTACTCTTGTGAAACTGCATGCAATAATACAACAAACACATGCAAGTAAAAATAAGATAGTATCACTTCTCAAATTGCTGAAGTATGGTTCTTTCTAAAAACATTCATATATATTCATATATAAATATAATTTAATACCAAAGAACCCTACGATCTTTTTATAAATAGATTGATATCAGAGTTTAGCAAAAGCGGTTCTTAAAAATACAAATACAAAAAACATATCACAAAAAACGTAACCAAGGATTGCTATTAATAAGCTATGATGAAAGTTGAACCATATAAGAAAAGATTTGACAACGTTAAAAGCTCAATGCTTTAAGAACTTACAAAAACGTAGGTCAAATTATTTCATTACCAGAGACCAGTACAAATAACAGTTATAAAAACATTGGTTTGTAAACTAAGTGGCAGAAATCACAGAATAATAAAAAAGATAGCAACGGGAGTCCTGAGAAGACAAACTAGCAACTAGATGATTTGAAAAGATGATCAGTTTGTTGCTGAAGAGCTATGGTAACAGTTCAGAAGGAATCTGAAGATTTCATATTCAAGCGGTTCAACATACAGGAACAGTTTCATTCATAGTACAGTACATACTTCCAAACAGCAAAGATGGTCTGTTTTCAAGGAACATTTCCACATTACGTTCCACTGTGATAAAACAGCTTACAACCCGCTTAAGAACATAAGCACACACTACTAAAATAGCTCAAGTGTCAGTGACGTGGCAGCACTTCAGAAGATTGCTGCAAGAGCAAGAATGGTTTCAACAACACTTTTCTGCCATCCCTACTTCAGCACGTCCCGTGCTTTCACACAGGAGATGGTCTCGCCCCGCTCACGGCCCCAGCACTGGAGCTGTGCATCCAGCCCCTACACACGGCCGCAGCGCTCCGAGCCGTCCCACACGCTCCCGCGCAGCTCTCATTCTTTCCGCGCTTCCACGTTTCTGAAAGCGTGCTTACCAGCCCGGAGAGACTGCTCTCTGTGCCCTGCTAGTGCTAAGAATCACAAGGGTGGCACTACTAGGCTCCTGCACGCCTGCCTCACGCTGGGCTCTTCACACATGGGGAATGGCAGGCCCCTTCCCACCGCTGCACCGATCATGGGGGCAATCATGAATACAGGCGGCAGACAGAGAAGACCATGGCAGATCCAGAGCAAGAAAATCAGCAAGGCAGGGTGAGGTCCTAGCAGATGCTGACCAAACGTGTCTCTCAACAGATCTTTAAACTAAAATGATCTTTAAAGGAGAATCAAGTACAGATTTGCAAGCCTGGAATTACTAGCACATTCTATATAGAATTGAAAATCAAGTGTCTTTTCAGGCAAGTTCATGAAAAATATGAGGTGATTTGGCAGTTAGTAATATGCTGTTATGTAATTTACAAAAATGTTATTTAAGCACACATCCCCAGTTAAGTAAGCATCATGATGTGGAAAGGACAGGTGGATCAATCCATCTTTCCTGGCAAATCATCTGATAAGCAATAATATAAAAGAGCTTTTAATATCCAGCTGAGCCACCTTTTTGGTTTACTTAGCTTTAGTGAACTCAGGAGAAGAGAACTCTTCATTAGGAAATGGCAGATAAAGACTAAGGAGGCGGAGTATCTGTTGAAAGATATGCCTGTTTAAGAACAGCTGGTAACATAATCAGATAGACCAACACACTGTTGCACTGAAATTCCCTGTTGTTTCACATGATGTTTTGTTTGAAGTGTTAAAAAAAATAACAAAATACTAAGTAAACTTAGTCAGTTAGACACGAATCAGAACTACTGAATAGAAGAACTGCAGAAAATGAGCCTTGAAGTATTCACTGCAAGTTTACAAAATACGTTTAATATTGAGATCTGGTTTAAAATAGAAGACTGTCAATGTTACTTTGCAGAGCACATCGCTTCACTGAATATACCAAGATACTAGAGAAGACTTAAAATTACCAACATGTTTATAAACATGGATACGGAACACAGATTTCCGCATTAGGGGAATAGTGACTAACTATCCTGAACTGTGAAGAGTCAATAATACTTGCTTAATCTTTTCTGTTTAAAAATCCATCTAAGGCTGTTCTTGGAAATGAGAACATATGTCTTTTTTTTTTTTTTTTTTTGAAGGACAAGAAGACTAGAGAATAATTTTGTTATAGGAAGCTTCGCTTCCCCTACTAAGATTTCCTTGTTAAATTTCCTTTCCCATCCAAAGATGCCCAGGAAAAAGATCTGACTGCAGGACATGCCTGCAATGGACATTCTCTAGTATCCACTGCCTTGAAAGAACTATGCACAGGCAAAGAGAAAAAAACGACAACGTGCCCCTATCGAGCAGTTCTGAATTATAATTATATACACATCAAGGATGCTAAGCCATATGGAGCTGAGAAAGGAATTTAAATGAGCAAAAAGAGATGGCAAGGGCATATTCTTTATGCAAACTCTTTATACTCATAAATTTCAAATGGTTGAAAAATTGTTGCTATATTTCCACAAATGAACAGCACTGAAGTAATTAAAGACATTTTTTCTAGCAGTGATCTCGTCATAAAAGGCCTTTTAAACTAGAGAGACAAGCAATATATAGAATACAATAAACCAGCTGCCAGGAAATATCATATCTTAACAATATATACATTCTTAATTCCTCCCTGCTAACAGGTAACCTTTTCTTTGTACTCAATTTCTTTTACAAATCACCATAAACACTTCAGTCGCTTGCAACTTCAAAGCTAAAGTGGGACCCTCTATCTAAAAACACAGAACTTTTTCTCCAATGCCAGTCTGGTATTTCAAATTAATTTAACACAACCTAGTTTTTAATAAGTTATCATGAAAACAAATAAATGGATTAAAAAAAAAAACAAAAAACAAAAAACTCTTTACATACCTATATTCCACCGCCTATGTTTTGCATCATCAAACTGCTGTCTCAGGACTAGAAAATCTATGACATCAGGCATATCGTGGTACCTAATTACAACAGAAGACGACTATTAAGTGGTAAAATAGTAAAAGCGTATAGAAAAGGATACAGAAATTTAATAATTTAACAATTTAACACACTTCATTACAACACTTCAAAAGTAAAAGCTCAAGACATTAATGATATCTTTACATAAAATAAAAATAACCACCACCCCCCCACACACACACCAAAAATGTCATTTTGAATATAAGCAGTGCTTTGAATGGTGCTTCTCTTACTTCATGGTGAACGATCCTCCAGTCAGTTTACCCGTGTCTGGGTCAAGAAATGCTAGTTTAAGACAGCAGAGAGTTGGCAAACCCACTTCATACTTAATACCAACTATTTTCATCAGCTCTTGCTCCTGAAATAAAAAAATAAATGTTATGTAGAGCTGCTCAAGTTAAAATGACCCTTTGAAACACCGAAGTATGAGTGTACTAAAAACACTAGGCTTCCATCAGACTGTGCCAAAACCAAGTATCTAAAGTTTCCTCTCTCAGTTTGCTTTACAATATGACATATTTTTAAAAGTTTGTGCTGAGATATAACTGCAGCAATAATCAAAAATAGCATAATAGCAATATTTGCTCATCAGATCACAGAAAACAGCATAAACTCTGAATTCCTTGGACTGTCAGTTAACTTTTCGTATCTTAAAATATTATAAATATTAACAACATTGATACCAAGAATCCTCTTTCAGTTAGTTTCCAAACCGTATAACAAGACTCCAAATAAAAAGCAAAATAGTCATACCCGCAATTCCATTTTATGCCATGGTTGTTTTTTGGGGTTAATGCTATATATTTTGTTGTTCTTAGCCATCACAACGTAGGCCTCATGACCTTGTCGAAAATAGTAAACCTAAGAGTGAAATGTAACAGTTAGCCAACCAGAACTGTGACAAGTCAAACTGCCCAGCATCTTCTTGCCATACACTGCATTTATTCTCTTCCATCACTGAATTTTTGCTCTTCATTTTTCTTGTTTAAATCACAGGTCCTCAAAAATTCAGCAGCGAACAGTTTTCTCACAAATAAACCCACTGATGTTTGCCTTTGTACAAGTTTTGCAAAATCTTGCAATGCTACAAAAAAGAAGTATCTACCAACTTTCTAAATTCATAGTTATGGAACTTAAGAGTCATAGAGCAGCATTTTTTAATGGAGGGGGACTCTACAGCTTCACATTAAGCTCCAAAATTTGTAAACTCTTGTTTTTCAGAGTATTTTACACACATAATATCCTCCTAAGAAGAGCACAGTAATTAGAGAAAGCATGAAATCTGTGAGAAATTACTATATACTTAAACAATCTAACTGATAGGAAAAGAGGCTACAGAAGGACACATCTAAAATAGTATCAATTTAAATTACACTTTCAACATTGTGACAATTGTTTCCCATAAAAACACATCTTCAAGTATGAAAGAACACAGTTTAGTTGCATGGGTTACAATTCCTTCTATATTTACTGCTCCTACCAAATCTCTTCCTAAATTCAATCCACTGTTTAAAAAAAAAAAGATTTTTTTTGCTTTTGTAAGTGGCTATAAGCATTACATCTTCCTTCAAACAACTATTGAGAAGAATGCTTGGGTTAAAAATAATCAGTGTCTTTTTCCAGGAATTTGTGTTTTTATCTCAGCAAATTCCTGCTTCTACATGATTTTCTGTAATACTCAGACTAGGCGTTCCTCCATCGTGATAACAGCAAAATATTACAATGCACATTTACTCTCTTTGGGCAAACATGCTGACGAATGGCCGTCTCATCTCGTTGCTACATTTCCACTGCTCCTCGAGCCACAAAGGTCTGTAAAGGGCACTAATCAGAAAGGGAAGAAGAGGGCACGTGTGTTATTCTTATGCACTGTGTACAAGTGAACACAGGACTCTCCCTACCGTTTGTACCACTGTAAAAGAGAAAGTCTGAAACCCCTCTCTCCTCCCAAATCTTACAGCAGTTATTAACCATTCCACTAAACTGCTCAAAGGCCACACAAGACCTCTTCTCTCTCTCTGCTCCTCTGATGAAGCTTATATTTTACGTATCTTTTATCTGTGTTGAACTCGAAGGTAGCTTTTCAAGCTCATAGTATTTCAAACAAACCTAGGAAGGGCAAGTCACAAGAAATAGGGCTTTAAGACTATGCAGCTTGATTATAAATGTATTTGACTACTTACTTTCTAGGTACAGGTCAGGAAAAATCCTTTTTACCAATATAAAGCTTTTCTGCAAGAAATTGCATTCTACTCAAATATTCCTTGTACACAGTGCACAAGCTATTCCGTGGGTGTTGAGCCAAACACAGGAGTTTATCTTACTAAGATGCTGGAGGACGTGGTCCTGGGTACAGGGAAAGCATTGGTCGCTTTGCAATACAGGCATCAGGGACCAGCTGTTTTCATTGGACTTGACACGGAACAGCACACTCTCCAGAAGGGGCTTACTAGCAGGTGTGATTACACAACCATTTCTTCCAGGTGTTAACACTGACTTGAAACATTCCCACCCTCCCTCAGCTAGTGAGGCCAATGTAATCTCTGTGCAGCTGTGCTGTGAACAGGACCCGTGAAGGGGAAAGGCAAAGCAAAGCTGCTTGCACACACAGCCACTGCTCCAACACAGCTTCTCTGGCAAGAGTCACAGCAGCTGCAGCTCAGCACTTTAGCAGAGCCATAGGGCTCTAACTGCACTCTGAGCATGTGAGGTACAGAAGAGCCCTGCCTAGTTCCTCAGAAATGCATGGCTTCCCCAAGAGCCAACAGACTACTCGTTAGAGCATGAGGCAGCTATTTCCTTCTATTTTAACTCAAGGGAATTTGGGAAACATTCACAGACTCTGCTTTTCAAGACCGTCTTCTATCTAATACTATTTCTCCATGAAATTCACCGTACCATCCATATTTTGTATATTTAAAAGTAGTGATTGCTGTTTATCTTCTTGGAACTGTATTGTGAGACTTTTGTACCATCTTTGGTACAATCTTATCTTGTGGTTCTTTGTGCGAAGAAAATAACAAGAGCTTTCTGAAGTTGGAAATCCAAGAATCTCTCTAGAATAAATTAGGTTTTTAGAAGTATCAATTCCTCCAGTATTTTCTAAAAATAAGAAGCTTCATTCCAGGGTTTTGCTTCTCAAACAGAAGTCTTTTTGTCTAAAACAGAAGCATTTCAAATAACACCTAAATTCTTATTAGATTTCTTACATATTCTTCAGCATACAAGATTCCATAAAACTAAGGACTAATTTCACTAGACAAAGCATTTCATGCTTAAAACAGATTGCATAAGCATATTATAAGGAAAGTAATGCTGAACACAGCATAGTAAGGAATGTTACTGTAATAGCATGGAATAAAAAGAGTCAAATACAACAGTGTGCACAGAAGCCTTTCAAGTATGGGAAAGATTTGAATGCTGAAAGTGCTGAGAAAAAAAACTCGCCTGTTTAAAATGAAAGCAAAATTGGTATAATCAATGGATGTTTGAGGGGCAATTCAAAATATTCGGATAACAAATGGTATTTAATGGTATCTGATAACTAATGGTATTTACTCTGAAAAAGTGTATGGATGAAGCCAAAAAAGGCAAGAATATGCTAAAAAAGGCAAGAGTATTGAAGAAAAACTGCAATACCTCATCCCCCATCTGTGGTACAAATGGGCATCGTCGTGGAATAGGATCTGTAATCCATGCGGACGGCAGCCATTCTTCCAGTGTCAAACCATTTTCTGCCAAAACTCCTACCGGCAGCCTCTGAAGAAAATGCACAGAAAAAAGGATAATGAAAAAAATTATTGTTTGTGGAATTGCTGTGTTTTGGCAAGTATACTATTAAAGACAACTGTTATTTCTTAAATATATTATGTAAAAAAGGAAAGTATTGCTCATGTGAGTTCTTACTGAAAAGTTTTCAATAATAGCACTTAGTCAGGAAGAGACTAGTCCCAGTGAGTTTACCAAATCACTCCCAAAGCCCTAAAACTTTCACTAGTATTTAGCTTCCCAAACTAATTTCATATTCAGGTGGTTTGGGTTATTTTGGAGGTTGTTTATTTGGAGTGGCAGTTCTTTTCTGAGCTTGATGTCTCTGTGGATGCCTCATAGAGAGAAAGCAAGAGAAGAAACCATTCTGTATTTATTGACTTCTAAACCATTCATAGCTTTATTATGGCTTGTAAGAATACCACCCCATCCCAAAATCTCTCATCTAAGAATGAAAGTCAGTCTGTTTTATCTGCCTCGATGCAGAAAAATATCCTTGATCTTCTCCTAGCCTTCTTCCATTTTATATCCTGCACTAAATTGATTTTTGGTCAAGAAGTATAATTATAAATGTAAGTACACTTCAAGATCTGGGTAGCTTGGTAGCGGTTATGGAGAAGGATAACATTCTGCTTCTACTCCTCCGTTCCTACTATCCCGTGTGCCAGACCACAGAGACTTTGCTCCTCAGTGGCAACACCTCATTGATTCAGGTGCAGTAAACAGGAGGAACTTGCCATCAGTCAGCCCAACAAGCTCTCTGAATACCCTGCCAGGAAGGAGGCAGCAGCTCTACTGCAGGAGACCTCGATGACAAGCACCTGCCGCCAGGTAAGACAGCTCTACGCAACCCTGTCTGAAGATGGACAATGAACTTCTGATAGTCCTCCCGCCCTTCACTAGGTCATCTCTGAACGGCTGAAACACATTAAGTTAGGATATTTTTGGAATCAAAGACCTCCTACATCCAGATAATTGAGATTAAAATGGATGCACAACTTCACACAGTTCAGCCTTTGGAAATATCAGGCAGTTATCCAGTCTTAGCTATTATAATAAAGACTAAACTAGATGCTTCACTCCTTAAAAAACAAAACGAAACAACAAAAAAATACTACCCAATACGTTTTTCTGATTCTAGACCATATAAATACCAAGATACTGTTAATAAGAGCACTAATAAAAGACTGTATCCAATTGAATAAAAAGCCTAATCAAAGAGTTAAGATTGACACCTAACATCCCACACTTAACACGTTAGCCAATGCTGTGCAATCTGCACCTTACAGCAGCTTTTTGTCAGCCTACCTTCTCCATTCTAATGTGGGACAAAATTCTAGAATAGTGATTCTAAGGATTTCCTAATTTTGTAAGATATTTGGTTGCTTAGATGATACAGTTATTTCCTTAGATACTACAAAAATCAGAGCTACAAGTTTATGAAAGCCATTAGCATCTACCAAATATATCACATATGGTCTCTATGAAGAAAGAAGAAACCAAGTTTACTGAATCAAACATCTACTTCACATGCACATACACACACAAACAAACAAGAAAAACAAAAGCCACAGAAAATTTTCATGCATCGCAGCGAACAGGAATGATATGCCCATGTTAGAAAACCAGCAAAATTAATCAAACAACAAAATTCTGATCAAGAGAAATTCCTCCTGATGTTATTTATGCTACGCACAGTGCAACCAGCATATACCATGGAATTGGGAGAAGAAAGCACACGACTGTGCAAGCCTAAAAGCAGCACAGCTGAGAAGATAGAGCCACACATTCCATTAATACTCAATACATCCATAAAATGGAAATTTCCAGACTGAAGAAATATAATGTAAGGATATTAAAAGTGCTAAGTAAAACACCTCAAATTTGAAACAGTGTCATTACAGCAATCCATCATCTGCTTACAAGAGGCAGCAATTATCATTAACATTAATTACTTGTAAAAGTCAAGACGCGTTAGCAAATTGGATAATATTAAGTTGTATATATAACTGAAACAGTCATCTGATTATTTTTATGACAGTACAAATAAGGATCTAGTGATACCCAAAGTACATCTAACCTTCTGTTTTCTCTCTTTGGGTTTCCTCTTCTTTGGTGATGTTGTGGGTCCATCTTTCTCCTCATTCCCTTTTTTCCTTTCTTTCTTAATTTGCTTCTTTTGCTTTTCAGGTCCTTCTTCATCCTCTGAACTACTTTCTGCTTTCTTTGTTTTGAGTTTAGGGATTTTCTTTGGTGGTTGCAGGTTGATCCCTGCATCTGCTGTCCAGTCAGAATAATCACTAGAATAGTCACTAGGGATGGAGTGTCAAAGAAAAAAGAAAGTTAAGAAACAGGAGTTAAAAGCAATTCACAATGTCATTGGTTTATACCATATAATCCAGTGCCAGAATGTGTTAAAGAGTTATGCTCTAGCTAACTACAATTATTTTAAAATTGAAAAGCAGTATTAAAATTCCATATTCAAACTGTATTTTAACCAGTTGTAAACTATGACTGAATCATTTCAATTTATTTTTTGTAAGATGCTCAGCTTCTGGTATCACAGAAGGAATCTGATGTTCACTTTGTCAGTTCAAGAAAATTTTTAATTCTAGATATTGTTCTTAGGACTTCTATTTTTGAAGACCTTTCAACAGAAGCTGAAAAACATACTAAGGTCAAGGAGGTAGCACTTGATCCACTTTATTTATTATTAAGAAGAAATTAAGGTTGAGTTACCCTATCTCCATCTTTGTTCTCTAATTTCAAACCAAGAGTCAACAGAGGCACTTGCACAGCCCAGACAGTAAATGTTTATTAGTCCTAACTAATTGTTTACAGAAAATATAAGAATCTATAAAATTTTCAAGTAGGACTTTTTTTCTGCAGGATATACTGTAACTTACCTAGAGCTGCCATCACTGTGCCATGCTCTTTCATCATCTTCTGATGTTCCACCACTGGCAACAACTGCTTCTCCTTCCTAAGTAAAAAAAAAAAAAAGGCAGAATTTTCCTTAGAAAGACAGTAACACAGGAACAATATGATTAATAGTCTTCAAGGCTCTCTACATATGTTATCAGAGAAGCCTTGTATTGTTTAAAAAAAAAAAAAAAAACTTTAATTTGCATATATTCACTTTAGTTGACTTATTTAAATGAAAGCAAAATAAAAAATACCTGTATTTCCAAAGACGTGGAAACTCTATTGAATGAAAAAATCAGGATAAGCCTTAATTTTATTTTAGCTATAGCCTCATTTTACTTTAGCTATACATGCAGACTTGTGTCTATTATGACCAGTTCTCAATGTCTTAAGATCAAATGTTTTCAGACTCTTGATAGCTCAAAAAACCTCAGCAAATCTTAGCTCTCATGACCTTAAGTCACTTAATCTTTATGCCCCTTCCTCTAAAACACAGTTCATCATTTTATGCTGTATTAGTCTGTGTACACAAGTACCCCCCATTTCCCATCTCAAATAAAGAATCAGAATGCTGATATATGATAGCTATCTACCATATATAATGTTCTAGATTTTACACACACAGTTTTCTATGAATTGTCCTTTTAGCTTTGAATTTAATGAAGTTACTTACATATATGGGTTGGTTAAGATTCGCATTTTGCATTCAGGAAGTAAATTTATTTTTTCTATTAAATATTGTCTCCTTTAAGTAGTTTTACTCTTATCAGACTTGATGCACCATGTAGTTGACAAAAAAAAAGTTCATTCAAACTTACTACTTTTATATCTTTTTATGAGCAAGTCTTTAATCCTGAGATTAACACTATTTACCATCATCGCCATCCAAATTCAAACACATTTGCCATATGGATTAGGCTCACAAATAAAGGTAAGATTCAACATCAAAAACATTTACCTGGGCAAATGTTCTTAAAAATGAGTGTTGTGAACTCTTTAACAATAGGCTTTAAGCCAAAACTAAAGACATAAGCACCATATGGGAAAACTTAACATCTATTTTTAAAAAAGACAACCCACAATGAAACCAAATCCTAAATTTCTGCTAGAAATAGCATTTGATCAGCTGAAAAGGGAGCCTTAGCAGACAGAAACAGAAGCTGTAGCACTGCCTCATGACAGAATCTTACATCTGAGGAACTGTGTCCATTTTCTAACTCTTCAGCAGGCCTCGCAGGTTCTTCTGCTGCGTATCTGGTGCGATAGTTGTGCTGGTTGGCTTGCTGCTTTTTTGTTTCACTAGCATCTAGCAAATGATCATGCGAATGGTTCTGCAAAAACACAAAAGTCAATAGGTCACTTTTGAGTATGTATTTTATTTATATCAGTTGACTTCAGATTAGCATCCTATTTCAGGATAGCACCCCAAGAAGTAATTTCTGCAGTAGCAAAAAAGATACAAGTGCTAATGTTAGAAAATTCAAAACAAGACCACAAGTCCAAAAGTAAACGGCAGCAGTAGAAAACAGCTTAATGTGAACACCAAGGAGTTCAGTATATTCTGAAAAAAAAAAAGGGTAGAAAAAAATCTTTCTGTACAGATGTGATATAAAGTTCTTATTCAAAGGTATTAAAATTCTTTATTCTTTACAGTACAAGATACACATACAGCTAATTGTAACAGTTCAAAATCATACTAATAAAAATAGCTCAGAGCAAATGGGAATTATACTCAAGAGGGCAGGATAAGACAAACTTCCCAGTAGAAGTTAATAAGCCTTTGCAAGATAGAGTTTACTGGTACTTTGAACTTTGGGAAAGCTCTGTGTAGCTTACATTCCAACTTTACATCATAAGCAAACCAAGCTGCTACATGACTTATATTTACTACTCAGTGCTCTTTCAGCCTGGAGAAGAGAAGGCTGAGAGGGGATCTAATTAGTGTGTATAAGTACCTCAAGGGAGGCAGTGAGGAGG
>JAWLRI010000700.1:2583568-2605808 GCA_034781795.1 Crypturellus tataupa | reverse complement strand
GCGTGTGCAGGGGGGTTGGACTAGATGACCTCTAGAGGTCCCTTCCAACCTTAGGCATTCCAGGATTCTATGATTCTTTTATGCTATACAAATCCACACAGTTGCTGCAGCACTAGGATTTTAGAACAGTGCCTCTTTATAGATGCAAAACAAAAAACAAGTTTAAAATTTCCTCCTCTATTGCTACAAAATGACAATGTGATACATATCAACTACATGGAGTACCACATGGAAACAATACAGTATACATGGGATACAATTTTTGCCTGAATTTCTAGCTTGTAAATAATGACCACTGTATGACCAGAAGACCAGATAAACTTCCAGTCAACTCCTATTAATCTCCTAACACTTGGATGCCGGTAGCTGGAGACAAACAGCCTTTGTAAGTCCAGGCCATTCCTTGGTTGGATTCAAGCTGGCAGCATGTACCACATCTCCCCAGGTTGCTCTAACCTCAGCACAGTGGCAAGGCAGCTCCAAGGCTAGCGGCCTAGGCCACCACACAGCACATTCTGCCCCCAGCTTTCTGGGGGTGTTTAATTTTTTTCAGCCTCTGGAGACTCACTGCTGAAGCTGCCGGGCAGGTCACACGAGTCAGCACTAGAACAACTTGCTTCTGTGCTTTCCCACAGCACTAATAGGGAATAACTACTGTACGCTTGGCCAGCTACCTGCTAGCATCACACACACGTACACACACAATAGTTGAGGTTGGAAGGGACCTCTAGAGATCATCTAGTCCAACCTCCTGCTCCAGCAGGGACACCTAGAGCACGTGGCACCACGAACCAGTACATGAGAGATCAAGGACAGCAGAAATGGGATCACACAGGCCCAATGAAACAAATGAGTCCAATAAGGATACATTTTGCAGAAGCTACATGATACCAGGCAAGCTCATCTGTCTTATCTCTCTGGAAATAAAAATCTCTGAAAGTTCACATTCCCATTTCTATCTAGAGCTGAGATTCTTCAATTGGGTGCTGTGACTATAATCCTTTTCCCTATTTATACTGGATACCTGAGAAACAGACATGGTTTTTATTGCTTTTTGGTTCTGGAAAGAGTTCTTCTCTCTTGGTAGTTCAGAGGTTGACAAAAAATCAATCAATCCAATCAATCAATAAATAACCTTTCCTTTATGGAAGCACCTATCAAAACCGTTGAAGTTGTTTTGGGAATGATCTCGTACCAAAGCAAAAAAAATCAGTAAGTCACTGCAAATAATGAAGAGGGCCCATCAGGCATATTTATTATACATTCTGACTGTATATACTTTCTGACTGAAAAATGTACTGAACATCACTCCTACTCAACACACCATTGCCAAAATCTTTTGAAAACCTCCCAGTTGGGCAAATTCTTATTACTGTATTTGGTGATGCATGCGCACACGTGTGTGTGAAGGTGTAACTAGAAAGAGAAGGTATCACAAGATTTTTCTAGCAAAAATGGAAGAACTATGATTTGCAGCAATTTCTAATAAAAGCTCAGCTAATAGTCCACTTTCTACAACGTGTATCATAGAGAAAGAGCTTGAAATTGGACTCCACAGGGAGGCTTGAAAATAGAGCCAAGATCATCATGGATTTGAGGCTCAACCATAACTTACTGTCTCTCTGCATACTACTTGTCATCATGTATATGCTGACAAGTTTGTATCACATCCAAGGCTTCCATTCAATATTGGAGTTCATCTATGGCACCTTAGGAATTACAGTTGCTGCCAGAGAGTTGTTCTGAGGAATACGAATGGTGATGGTCGTTTCCTGCATTTTACAGCGGTACGTTCAAACAGGTCATCTGGGCCCAAGGGGGGACTTTAACACTATTTATGAAAGCCCGTGGAGTCAGTGGACACTCTCAGTGGTGTCCTGACAACCTCCAACTTTTACCACTATATTCACCTATCTGTAACACCAGGAAGCAAAGCTTTGCTTTCACACAGGGTTGTAGGAATTTTGAAGATCTCTGGCTATAATAATATCACACCATTTTTCACCAGCTATTCCTATTCACAAGCTGAAAATTGTCCCTCTTTTGCAGAGGCAGTGGGGATCAGTCTATCCGAATAAGTTAAATAGGGCTGGCTAACAAGTACATGTCCAGTACCTGAACATGACCATCAACAGATACCTACAAACTCCTTAGGACCAAGACAGGAAAATCTCTGTAAAGCTCTGCATGTGTCTTTCCAACACTATGCTTTCTGCTCATCGGTTTGTCAGAGGGCCTACGTAACTGCTTTAATTCTTGACTGGATATACTATTCAAATTCTTTAGCTCACCATTTTTCTCTGAATTTCATTTGTCTTCAATGATTTTCGTATTTTTTCTTGAAGAGATACAAAGTATCTTACTCCAGAAAAAAAAAAAAAAGCAATATCTTTAATAAATATCTCTATCCTAAATTAAATATTCTTCAAAAACCAGGTGGTAAATTTAAAAAATCCCCCAACCTTCTAGTACATAAAACAGTTATTACTGTAACTGTATTCTACTGTACTGTATTATTCTGAAAAAAAATTATGCAGTACTTTCCATTTCTATCTACCACAAATAATAGTTATGTAAAGCCATACAGCTAGTATGAAGAACAGCAAGGAAAATATTTCTATAACTATGTTACTAAACTGTATTAAAAAAAAAAAAAAACACACACACACACAAATGGGATAATTTTCTGGACTGGAATCAGCCTTCTCTTCCCACATCTGTATATAATTTCGTGACTAAAAAACCGGACAACAATTCTAATTCACCACTGCAAATGCTCAGAAATTACTGGGCAAAAATGTGCTTATGTTAATCCGAGAAACAAAAAAATTGCTAAAATCTGAATGCTGCAGCTAATTGACACTTAACTGCTTAGGACCAAGCATACTTTTTGTAAATTTGTTTAGCTTATTAAAAGCCTATTTGATACCTATTTATTTCTTAGTCCCTCTGAGATCTTTCTCAAAGAGATTTTCACTGCCAATATACTTCCCCATAAATCTGAGTATTCCAAGACGTGATAGATTTAACAAAGAATAAGCAAAGGAAAAATATCAGATTTCTTTCCTGCGATAAATGAAGGGCACATTCTCATCTGGATCAATATACGAAACTGAGCAAGCTTTTGCTCTGCAGGATTTGAAGGACATAAATATGTATAAAGAAAAGTTAGGATTCAAAAGGATCCAGTGAAACCTTTAAATTATGGACACTAGCATTTTCTTCTCCAGAGGGAGTATTTTAAAGTCATCCATTATGAATTTCTTTTTTCAAATATGTAATACAAGTAATTGCCAAAAACAAGATGCTGGACTAGAGTGCCAGCTCATCTGCTCTGCTATTTTTATGCCCTAGTGGTATTTTAGGAAAACTATAACCCAATTAGAAATTCAAGAGTAAGCTGGTAGGAATGCATGAAGCAGGAAGGATCATTTGACTGCATGTGGTAGCTAGAGAGAAAGGAAAAGAAAAAATTTTCAAGCAGCACAACTGTCAAGTATATTTAACAAAAGCCTAGAAATAAGTACCAAAATACATACCCTCAAGTAAAGAAACAAAACTTGCTTAAAAATGAATTTTTTGAGGCTATCTTCTGTTATTCCTAAGAAAAGGTAAGAGTTACCAAATACTAAGATGCCCTTGTAACTCATTAATGGGACTTATATTATGACTGCCTCCAAACCTTGAAGGACAAAGGGCTTACTGCTGTGTACAAAACCTGGTAGATACCAGACACACACACACACACACACACAAAATCACTTGTTCTTGTGTAAATGCACTTAATGGAGACTGCAGCACTAAAATTAGCAACAAGATTTCTGGAGACTATAATGCACAGAATTTGAATGAGATGTATTTTAAAAAAATGGAAAAATTATTAGAGGACTACTGGGCAAGAAGAATTACCATTACTTTTGCTGGTGAACTTTACTTTCATTGGATGACAAAAAGAAGCATATAAATTAAGTTTAGTAATTGTAGAAACATGTTCAACTCATCAACTTACTCCTTTTTATTGCATATAAAATTCATTCATCATTATTAAAAAAATACAGGAGCAAAACTCAGCATCTGAATTTTACTTATTTTCAAGTTGCTTTCAATCTTTGTCCTTTTCTCTCCCCAATAAGTGAGTAATATATGGTACAGTTAAATTACTCTGTTTAAGTATGTTACTCTGAAAAAAAAAAAAAGAGTTGCAGAGTCTTTTTTACACTTGTTCAATTTCTTTTGAAAAATACTTTACTTTTTACCTTTGACTCCCAAAATGATTTCTACTATTTTCAAAGGACAATTTGCAGGCATGTGTTTTAATAAGTTTCACCCTTTAAGTTAAGGGTGAAACTATCATCTATAGCACTATAATGGTACTACAACACCTAATGCAGTTCACTTTTACCAAGTTATTAAAAAAACAAACAAAAAACAAACAACAACAACAAAAAGAGCAAAAATAACCACTTCTCCTTTACAGCTGCTTTAACATTTACTACTTTAATTACAAAATTTCGTAGGTGTAGCTAGGAAAGAATAGAGAATCATGAGATGCACCAATAACCCTAACTTATAATTATAAATGCATATAAGTTATATAAGAACACCAAGTCAATTATGGTAAGTTTAATTTTTAATACAAATCACTTTTCTCTATGGTTTTCATCTACTCAGTCCTCTCTCTCCTGTGAGAAAAGTACTTGTGGCTCCAGTAAAATACACGGTTTGCAAAATCCCATACAAAAGAGCACCATAATTATGAAGGTACTATGACAGAAAATACCTGATTCTTTATTCGTTATGGGTTATGTGCTTAAATATATTCAAATTAAGGATTATGACTTAAGTTTTAATCAAATCTTTCCACAAAATGCTAATCAAATACTAAAAAAGAGTAGTAGGATGTGCTGGGTCAACAGGACGTATTCCCAACAGCAATTTTCCAACAGTCTCCAATACCAGATTTATAGATCTTCTCACTTAAGGACTTCTAAAAGCAATCTCAGTTGCCTATTTAGAACGTAGTTAAACATAAGCAAATGTCTTCTTTCTAGGAAGGTAAACATATATTTCTGTGTTCCTGCTTTTTTAATTTATGAAAAAAAATCTCATTTGGAAATGAGAAAAATAACGTAAACTCATGTGACTTAAATACACTGAACTAAAATTATGGCTCTTGCAGTAATAAAGTGACTATTTACCTTAGAGAAACTAGGCATTTTGTTTTCCCTTTGAACGTGACTTATTACATGCTTCCTTTTCTCTTCTGACCGATAAACCCTTATTTCTTCTTCTCCCTTTGCTGTTCGCCATTCTTCTTGCCTACTGGAAAAAGAAAATTGAGATGTTAATTTCAAAGCAAAATACCGTAGCTGAGAATATCTCTTTCAGCTATGGAATAAATGTTCAGGGCTTTTAATATTCTTTGAGTAGCAGTAGTTTCTCTCTTCAGAGTCAGAATTCAGCTTCAAAGTCATCTTTTCTGAACATAGTAGAATTTAAAATAGCAAGTACTGAATACCTGCTATATTGTGTTTAAAGGGTATCTATCTTAACTATCTCCAAATCTATGATTCTCAAATCAAAATCAAGAGTCAGGAGAAATGGCCACACAATATCTGAAAAACACAAGACTGAAAAGTATTCGTTCTTGGTTGTTTATGGGATAGCAGTTCCAAAGGAATCCCAAGAATCCAAAGGAAACCTGCATCTTTACAGCAGCACAGTGACTCAGGACACCAGTTATCTCCCCCTTCAAAAGATTTTTTTTAAAGTTTAAACATTCAGAAAGCATTTGGATAGTTAATAATTTCAACTGTAGTGCAGAAAGCTAGAGCAGTTTACTTTCATCAGTAAAGAAATCCCTACTTGCCATACTCAGGAATGTATTTGTCACAAGAGTCTATTACTAAAAGAAATAAAAGTACTGCAGAGAGGTTTGGAATTTCATCTCAGACACATGCTGGAATTAGGTCAATGCCCCAAGCCTTCTATGAAGGCCACAAAATGCCAGGGACTAATGTCATCAAATCACCATAGTCTCTTATGCTAAAAGTAGCAGTTAGATCCCAATGCATATACGAGTTGAGCCCCTCTCTCATCTACTCGATCAGCATTTTAAAATTCATGATGCTTTGATAATTCCAAGTCTTTCAAATGTTGCGGAAACAACAGCTGATTTCAAACTGAAACGAATGTTAAGAATAATGAGACTACTAAACAGCTAAGTAGCACAAAATCTGTACTGTAACAACACCCATTCCAAACCAGTTCAACTAAATTTACCAAGTTAAAATCCACTGCAAATTTGGTAGGCCTCTGTTTACCTAGCTACTCCAGAAGAAAGCTCAGGCACTACAACCCTTCGACTCCAGGCCACCAGGTCCCGCTCAGTGGCAATTTCGCTTCTTGGCGCGTTGCTGTGCATCTGGCGCACACCTTCAATCTGTCCACTGCGTCGCAAGCCTATATTTGGCGGTGAGTGCACTTCTGAGGTAGAGCTTATGGAGCCTGAAAAGTCAAGAAGTCATAGCTGTATTAGATTTAAATGCAAAGTGAAAGAATAAAAAAAACTTTTTTTTGAAAGAAAGAAAATATTAATTGAATAGAAAAGTTGCAAACAGTTTCTAAAACTCAAACTTCTTACAAATCTATGGAGCTGCAGTACTGCTTAAAAATTTATATTGAAGAGCAGCTGAGACCATCAATATTCTGAAGTAAAACAAATTATTTCACAGATTCACTGTTCTTTAAAAGTGCTTCTGAAAACATTTACAAAAAGCTGACTCTTGCTGCTGCACTGCAGATCCGTTTTATGATATGCTGAGCTATCTTATTGAATCTGGATATTCCTTAAATACAAAGTGCGCTACCTTCTAATGAAATGAAGCCACAACACTGAAAATTATTAGGAACTGAAGCTGTAAAATTTGCTAACAAGAAATTGAAATAGCCAAAAGAAAGAAAAAAATAAAAATAAAAAGATACTTCAAGCACTTATACTAAAAAAAAGATGTGGCAACTTGTTTAATTTCTTTTTTTTTATTTAGCTCTTCTGGTACATCCACTCACTCAGGTGGGTTTACCACAATGAATTCTTTGGAATTGAAGTCTACCGCGAAATCTACTGCTAGACATTGGAATGTGAAGTAGTTGTATGAAGAAACAAGAGCTCTTTCCTTTTTTCTATCTTCCATTTTCTTTGATTATTTGCCATAATTCAGATTCCCATCAAGTAGCTTGCCAACTCTAGACTAAACAGGAGCATAGTTTTTAATTACTAAGGGAACACAGTTGCTGCAAATACCCTGGAAGGGCACAACAGCCATTATAACTTTGTAATGTTAACAATTTTGAGGTCAAGAATTCTTTTTTTGTGAAAGACAAAAAAGGATGGGAAAGTTGTACTATTTTCTGTGGCTCCAAATCTCCCTTCTAGTAGTTCAATAAAATGCATGTCATACACAATAATACGTGACTTACATTTTCCAACTGTTAGATGTTTCAATAGGAAAAACAAAACAAAAAGGAGTCAGTAATTTACCTCTGCTTATCCGGTTGGTACTGCTAGTTCCTGCCTCCCCAGAACGTCTCTGATCCTGTTCTTGCTGAAGCCTTTGAATCATGCTGTCCAGTGGACTAACTTCTTGATTTGCTTGTTGACTAAGAACTTGATTCAATCCTGTGAAGTAAAATAGCATGAGAAAGTCACATAAACTCTTCCTTTTTTTCTTCCCCAGAAGCTACCAACTGACTAGCTACATTTTAGCCTTTAAATTTAGAAGTACAGGATATAATCACATGTTTAAGTATGGGTTAATATATACGTTAAGAGTCTCATTTTTTTAAACCAGATAACTTCTTTCTTAATATTAACAGCATTAAATTTTGTGGGGGCAGGGTCAAGATGACTTGGGTTTTTGTATCTTCATCGAATCTTGAGAGATATTTAACTGAACCGTCAGTAAAAAAAATAGCTTAATTTGAATGAATCTCTCTGTCTCAAGAAGAGGAAGGTTTGGTAGGAGGTGTCAGGTGTCTGTCCACTTTTCTCTCCTTGCAGCTGTGATCTCATCAGTCTGTTTCTTACGTTCTCTGAAGTAGGAAGTCTTACCCACAAAAGAGCAACTGAAAGCTCACTCAGCACCTTAGACCATTTCAATAAAGAAATCAGGAGCTCTAAGTAACTGTTGTGTTAGCTAGTACTAAGTTGAGTGAGGACAGTACATGGGCTTTCACCAGCAATGACTGCCAAGCAACTCCTAAGCCACATGACTTCCAATTCTATACGAACTCTTACTATTAATGATGAACGAAAAAGCACAACCTGAGAAGGAAGGTGGAGGTACCAGGAATACCGTATACTGAACTGGATTTTTCCATACCTGAAGATGTCACTCCCATCTGAGGGATAAGCTGCTCCTCCCTGCAGTTCTCACGACCAGGAACTAGTCTTTGATACCTTGCAGGATGAGGGTTTCCATCCACATCAACCAAAAATGGCGGAGGCATCAGGTGTGGAGCCTGCTGTGTCTGCTCATCCAGGACAAAGTTGTTGGCATCGCGAATAAGGGGCCGATAATCACTATGAAAGAACATCTGATCTGCTATCTGTAAAAAAGTAATTGTGTGATTTTTAAAGAGCCTATAAACAAAAGCATATTTGGTATGTCTGCCAAAGCACTCCATACACTGTTATTGGCAGTCACTTCTCTAAAAACAATGTTATAAGTTACTCTATTTAATTCAATTTAGATGGGAAAATTTAGCAAGTCTGTGTTGCTGGGTTTTTTGATTTTTTTTCCTTTTTCCCAGTACTGACTACATTATGTATTACACTATGGGGAGAACCATCCAAAGGTTTGAGGGTGAGAAGTATTTAAAGAATACGGAAATGCTTAACAAGATGTAGTTATCAGACACAGTAAAATATTAGTAGGTTATACATTACGATGTATATACACCTGATAATGAAAACTGTACCACAGTTTTGCAAGACCTATAGTGCGCAAAGAACATGGAAATACTTATTTCATCATTGGTAGTTCACCATCTAGTATTCTAACACAAGCAGCCAAACACGCATATTCTTACACTTGAAAACAAGTTTCACTAGATTAAAAAAAAAAAAAAAAAAAAAGAGGATAGAATGGCAGGTAAACTACACATCCCAACACTACTCCCTGGGAAGTAAATCCCTTTGAGGGACAGTTCATGCAGACAACTTAATTTCAAACAAATAAAAATGACAATGACAATACAATGCACCGTAACAGTGCACCGTAAACATGATTAAACAATTAATCAAAAGTGTACACAGACCTCCAAATAATCTTGTCATATGTTTTAGACACAGATGTTTGAGCACCTAATACAACATCAAAAAGAAAATGGAATTTAGGTGCCTACATGCACCTAAATGACACAACTAAAGAACACATAAGAATAATCTGTCACACGAGCTCTTGACTCTGTCCAAAAAGAAATGACTGTTCAAAAGAGCAGCACAAGCAGGAAAACTGAAGGGATGCACAGAGGGATGCAATGGCAAAGAACTTACTTCAGGGCTCTTCTCACTGAGTGCACACGGACAAGATCACATCCTGTGAATAAGAGGCCCTGACTAGAACAGGTATCATGGCCAGATTCTCTATTAACTTGAAAGAAATGAACAAAAGGAAGAAGATAACATGCTCTCTCAGGAGGTAAAACTATCATATTTCATCAATAGAAATCTTGTTTCATCAAAGCCAGCTTAACAAGTTTGCTCCTTCAGCTCAGGAAGGACTAGCTCAGGATGATGAAAAAAAGTCCTCTAGGAGGACTTAAGATTTTGTGCAGAATCATAACAGTAGAATATCTAGTACTTTCATCTAGTACAATCTTCCTATTACTATTAAGCACATTGTACAATGAAAAAGCAGCAGTTCTGATGGCAGGATCTGGCAGGCTGCCAGTTTTACGGTCATTAGGCTGTACAGCCCTCTCTGCACCCCACCAGGTTTTGTAAGCAAAGCGAGGATCTCAGCATGTCGGATTCAGTGTCCTCATACCAGAGCAGTCTTTAGTGCAAGACCTACAGGGACTTATCTATATTTAGCTTCTTGTGTACTCTTTACTGCAAGCAAGGGTGGAACAAAAAGTAAGCAACAATATTCCATTCTGTGAGATAAGAATGGTATTTAACAGAGTTCCAGGCTCAGAGTAGCTCTAAGCAGAACTCTGAAAGAAAAGCTCTGCTGGAGCCGGGGCTCGGAGACGCATGCCAGCGTAAGAGCTTGTCCTTGGGTCATGTGTCCTTCAGGATGAATTAGGGAACCTTAATGTTCAGTTTCCCACATGTTCAACAGACCTGACAATCTCACCCTGCTCTTCTACTTTTAGAGATCAACTTCTTGACAAAAACAAGATACTATACACAGTATAGTATCACAATATCTCCTACATATCCAAAACCAACTTTGCTGCTGTTTGGAAAGCTTTTAAAAGATATCTGAGCTCCAGCAGTCAGATTGGAAGGTCTTTAGCAGTTACATATTCAGAATCACCAGTTCCTCCAAATCAGCAGACCTGTACAAATGCAATAAGGTAACATGCAACAAGAAACAGTTGCTCAATAACAGTTTAGGTTGTCTAAAGGACCTAAGCTCTTGGATGATTCAAAGACAGAGCCCAGATTTTAAGCTAACTGAAAGGTGCCCTATGCTTCTGGATAGTTAGACATCCTTGACATGGTCCGCACCTAAACCAGGAGCTCCTGAAATGCACATGCCCTATTGAACTCAAATCATCTCCAATAAACTCAGCTCAGGAATCTCACCTGAGACTGACTCAAGATCTCCTTAAGTGGATCAAAGGCCAAAGAAGTCCAAAGCAAGCAATAAACATGCACTGTTCCCTAGAACATGTCACCTCCCTCCCAAACCCCACCCACAAATAAAAAACAATATAACCCATCATCATCACCACCATGGCCAAGATGTTTCATAGGAGGGAAGAAAGCAGCAATAAGTTAGAAAGAAAAAAAAGGAAAAAAAAAAAAAAAAAAAGGGGAAAAGAGCCTAAACAGACAGCAGTCTTGGTGAACTTGGGAGCACAAATATTATCTGAACATAATGCAAAGATATGTACATAGATCAAGAAACATCTTTCAGCAGTACCAATATGATTTTGGCTAGAATTTTCATCTTGAGCACAACTTGCAAACGCAGGAGAGAACAGGGCAAGTGTCAACAGACAAGTTACCACACTCCTTTTCCCTGTAAAAATCCTTCCCTAAAACACATGGAAATAATTTTA
Organism: Crypturellus tataupa; assembly: GCA_034781795.1. Taxonomy (NCBI): domain Eukaryota; kingdom Metazoa; phylum Chordata; class Aves; order Tinamiformes; family Tinamidae; genus Crypturellus; species Crypturellus tataupa. The sequence goes on along the minus strand of JAWLRI010000700.1, from coordinate 2,594,513 downwards.
AAGCTCCAAACATATCCTCTACCACAACATATTCTCACAAGATGTCAAAATAAAACAAGTGGCTGGGGGGAGATGAGGAGGCAGAAAGCACAACTCCTTGTCTTTAGCTACATTTTTCCGTAAAGCAGGTCAGAAAAAAAGTGAAAGGAAATGGAACCACGCAAGAAAAAAGACCTAAAAATTGAAACAAGTTTTCTGACAGTCAATGACAGATTAAAAAATATTAAAAAAGTAAATTCTATTTCTTCTATGATCAATAATGGTAAGAATCCTGTGGTACAGTTAAAGCTGGGGAAGATCATTTTAAATCACCTGATAAGTGAAAATTTTGAAATAATCCTGCAGAGAAAATCCCAGGGAACAAAGGGTCTCTACAGTTTAAAAAGTAGAAAATGCTGTTTTCCTTCTTCAAACAGATCTAATCCCTCAAAAATTAATTTATCAAATGGCAGTGTAAAGGAAACTCGTGGTCTGTCACAGAGACAGGTTCTTGGTATCATTTCCACTTGCAACATTTCTGAATTGCAGAGGACTGCACAGTTCCAAAACAGCTGGAGAAAAGGAAATCCGGAGAAATCTATGGACTATGGTGAGAGGAGTATTTCTGTCATAACAGGGTTAACATCTGGAAGAGTAGAACTCTGAAAAACAGGAAAACCTTGAGATTCATCTTCTGACAATGCTAGCTTTCCTTCCTTATTGTTGATTTTCCCTTCCATTCCAGAGAAAACAGACAGGTGGACTGATCTATAGCAACAGTCAAGGGATAGCAACAGCGAAGTATTAGGTATTTCAAGTAGCAGCTGGGAAAAATGAAATTTATTTTAACATTGTTGTAACTAGCAACAAGAATTGAAGACCTGCAACAGAAATGCAGTGTTTTACAAGACAAAGATTAAAATCCCTTTTGCTTTCCCTCCTTCAGACCAATGTGATGCTTTGAAAACTAGCCCAAGTTCAAAAATGCAAAGCAGGATCCAGCACTCGACCAACAGTCCAACATCATCTGCAGAGGGACTCGTGGGCCTCCAGACTATGGACTGCACAGTTCCTAGGGCTGCATCAAACATGCAGCACTGGAAGAAAGAAAAACCTTTCCCATCATCTGTGTCAAGTCACCCACGATACACAATGGTACCTGTGATATCAGGATACAGTTACATTATTTTGACTGTCGTGTAAGCCCCATGACATCCATGCCTGCGTAATGACTTTTGCAGACATAAAATAAAGCTGTATTGCTAGAATGCATAGTAACAAGTATCAGGAATGAGTTTTATTACAAGGTCCCCACCCTAACCCACCTTTAGTCTTAGTTAGAACCAGAAAAATATTTAAAGTCCAATGAGTTTTAATTAACAACAATTTCAGTTCAGTCTAGTTACTTTGTCCATGAACATCAGTTACTACAATCCTGTAGACCCCTCACTTCAGAGGGAGGGCAATGACTTCTGATTCTTTTTGTGACTCCCATGCAAACAACAATAGTTTCATAGCATGTTTCTGTAATTTAAAGAATCTGAAGCATCCCATATTAATGGCTCAAAATATGCTAAGATACATCTTCTTAAAATGAAGCTCTGAAGTATGCACCAATACATTCCAAACAAAACAAAAGATTTTGATTTTCATCTTGCACTGTACCTTGTCATATTTGCTACTGGAACCAAAGCCAAAAATCAGAAGGTGACCATGAGAATCAGTACACGCAAAATGCTGTCCATCAGGAGAGCACTTGCAGTCAAAAACTGCACCGTGTCCTTGTCCTTCAATCTGAAATACATCAACATACAAAACAATTAAGTTACCAGAAATAAATTGTTTTACATTATGATTCTCAAAACTGTGGTGATTTTGAAAATTACATAAAATCATTACAATGGTATATTGATAGATGGAAGTTACTTTAGCACATAGATTACATTTTAGCCATTCACTTTTCAGTGAATTTTGTCATAAAACTCATGAAAGATGCCAAATTGATAGTAGTAGAAAACAAACAGACTTTATCCACAAAGCAGGCACAGTATAGGAAGTAAGAGTAAAAGCTTCCCCTTGAACGTCCTGCTCATCAGCCTAACCAGAGAGTTGGGGCCTTGGAGGGCCTTAGTCCCTGCACCCTTTCAGGCCTCGGCACTAAGCTAGCCCGGACGCACAGGCGGCCGCGGTGTTGCGGGACCCCTGCTTGCTGCAACGCACGCGACGTGACAACCCGCACCACGCACCTTGGCCTCTGCCTCCTCCTCTACGGCCCTACTGCTGCCCTGCTGCTGGGGGCAGGCTGCAACTGGTGTAGCTTTAACTCCAGTTTTTAAAGGAGAACTGCAAAGATTTTAAAAAAGGATTTTTTACCTGATACTCATTTTCTGTTTTCCAGTTCCATTAAGCCAGAACAAATGGGTTTTTGTTTTTCCCTGCAACCTGTCAATCAAGCAGAGGTGACCAATCACCACTCTGAATTTTCACGTCTTCAGCACCTCTTCAGAATGCCCCTTGCTATTCTCCCCAGCAAAGTAATTTTGCATTTCCTTTAAAGAGAGACCAAAATACTTCTTTCCCTAACTGCGGCAGGCCTATACACTGCCAGGAAAGAAAAGAAAAGAAAAAAAAGAAAAAAAAAAAAAAAGGTAAATAGAATTAAAAAAAAAAAAAGGAATTCAGTCTGCAGATTGTAACACTATGCACTTCCATGGCACCTTCCAACAGACCATCAGTATTGGTTTCAAGGAACTAAACCTCCCGTGAGCTGGGCACTGTTTTACTCGACAGGTTGGAAAGTGGAGGCAAGAAGCCAAACAGTTTGTTCGGCCATGGGACACGTCCCCATCTACCCGGTTGCACTCCCCACACACTGAGGCCGCCCGGCCCCCACGCTTCCAGGCACCAGGCGATGGCCTCTCAAACAAACAAGGTGACTTTGTGGACGCGCAAAAAAGGAACATAAACCAGCACCAGGATTTATGTTCTATTTTGCTCCACATTATTTTCAAAGGAATTGAAGGATCCTACAGATGGAGATGGGAAATAAAAGCAGAGCCTCAAGTGAGTGACACTAGCATCCCAGCAGCTAAGAAGGCAGAAGCAATATAGGTTAAGTAAGAGCAAGATACCCCCACTGAGGCACTGTTACACCCTGCGCTGCTCTTGCCATGCGGAAAGCTCTCCTTGTGGGAAGGGAGAGAGTTTGGAGAGACAGAGGACAGTCAACAGGAACTTCAGCCAAAGATTAAACTTTGAGGATGTGTGCTAAAACCCGGGGATGTGTTTATAAGGAGAATTCTGATCCCCTTCCCTGCCCCTAACAAAGAAACAACATAAAGTGTTGAGCTTCCTAACAGCAAAATCCTGCACAAACAGAAGCTTGGGGTGCTCCTAAAGGCTGAGATTTTAAGACATTTGCTGTGCAAGGAGAACTAGGCAGACAGAGGCAGAAAGGTTCAGCAAACACAGTGAGGGGGAGCATGGAGAACTATCACACCAGGGATGAATTTTCACTGTCCTCAGGAGGAATGGCTGGGATTGCCCTCTTCCGAGAAACTCCCAGGATTAAGAGCCAAGTGTTAGATGAAGACTTTCCTTTCTGATTTAAAGGAAAAGAACAATGACCAACTATTCCCCAGTTAGAAAATTGTTTTATTCCATAACATAGTCTATTTAAAAAATATGTTTGGAAAGGACAGATCCTTTAGCACCACCCTTTAAATGTTATGTACAAGAACTTGGTAAAAAGATCCTTAATGCTGTAAGAAAAAAGAATTACTCTCGGAGATTATGTCTACATCAGAAGATAAACTTCTAGAATGTAACTGCTATTAAACATTAAAGGGCAAGGCCTGCCAACAGTAACATCCAGCAGATTTTTTTCTCCATTTTTTAAAAAATTAATACATTAATAATTAATAAATAATGGTATTTTATAGTAAGATTTCTTCAGTAATAAAGCTAACTGAGAAGACTTGGTCATTTGGAGAAGGAACTATACATTAAGTTACAGAAGTGCTATGCACAATAAAACCATAAAATCTTAAGTAAAGTTAACTCAGTAAGGGACTTGAGCAAAGAGTCCTTTTTTTTTTTTTTTTTTTTTTTTTTATTAAATAAAAAATAAAAGGACTATATGAAAATTGCAACCCCCCCAAAAGAAAAAATGTCTGGATTTCTTTCCCTGCTGTATAAAAGGATACCAAGGATAAAGGTAGGAGGTAGGAGAGAGGTAGGAGAATACTCATAAAACCAGAAAAAGTACTGACCTATTAACAGCAATCAGAAAAAATGATGAAATAAGGGATTAGGAAAAGAAATCTATTCTCTTCCTTTCAGTTTTGATGAGAGTTTCATGTTCCCAAATAAGGGAGAATAGTATTGTGAAGCAAGTTTAAAAAATGTTAAGTCTCAGTTCATAAAAATCATTTATTATATGAAATCCGAGAAGCAGTACTGAAGGAGGAAGTGACTGGGGCAATAACCATCTTTCTAGCCTCTCAAGGATGATAGCGTGATCATCAAAAACTACTCTAAGTCAAACAAGAGAAATAAAAAATTGAATAAAATGTAAACTGCATTAGAGGAGAGAATATCAGACAAACTTAAAAGACTTTATTCAGGAAGATACCTGATTTTGCATACCAAGAATACGATTAATTCAAGTAATCTTTTAACAGTGCCATAATATGGCATCAAAAATTTTGTTCAATAGGAAGAGATAGTGATTAGTGGAGAACTGTACAGTAGATAAACTTACGAAAGTAAGGATAGTCACTAGCACTAGCACAGAAAGGACATATAGAGTTAGAAGTATGTTACTGGTGAGATTCCTTAATGCTGGCCTTTTTATTAGTGACTACAGACAAAAAAAAAAAAAAAAAGCGTATGATGATGAAACGTCCATTAGGAAACCACCCATTAAAAACAGAATTGGGACACAGTACAGATGATACTGTCAAAGCAATGAAAAATCAACAGAACAACACGCAATGGGCCACAAACTCCATAAAGCCTGTAAGGATATTTAATGCACTTCCTGCCCGAAAGAATTCCACCTGTGCCCAGCAACACTGTGCTTGTGCAGCACACCTCCCAACAGAGGCCAGCAGCATTGCTTTAAAAAGTTAATGAACTTTAACAACCTTGTGAGGCAGACACTGCTCTGTGATACAGGACAGGAGACTAAGGCTAGATTAGGAAGAGAAGGACCATTGTATATTCCCTCAGTGAACCACACAGAACATACCAACAGAAAGAAAAATGCATGAGGGAGCAGGAAAGAGAGAACACGAGCAAGCAGGAGGACACACATGTTAGGCAAGTACGAGCAAGCAAGAGGACACACATGTTAGGCAAGTACACAGTGTTAAGCAAGAAGTCTTCTAAACTCATACATGTCATTTTTGTTTTCCATGTTTAAGATTAATGAATTCTAACTGGAACAGAGAGAGAGAAAATTTTTCACTGTTCAGATAATGAAAAACCTGCGAGTCCAGCCTGTTAGCAGGACTACTTTGTGTACATACACAACAATGTGCCTAAGAGGAAGAGAACTATTTTACTTAAACATGTATGAACAAATGAATATTAATTGGGAATAACTCTCCAATCAGAAAACTTGAAAATCAGATTCTAAAAAACAGGAATCTTTCTGAAAACAGCAGAAAGGCAAAGATAATTGTTCTTAAAATATATAACATATAGAACACTTGTTCTTAAAACATAAACTCTTCTATACTTCATTCAACAACATGATAGCTGCCTTAGGACAATCTCCTGCTACTGCAAAATTCCTCGCAAGTTCATGTTCTTACTTTATGTAAGGAACAACCTTTGATCACTTCATGCTTCAATGAGAAGCCAAAAAAATGACTTTGGACTTTGTAGAAATTTAGGAGAGCTTGTGTAAGTTTGGCGCAGAAAACAGAGTTTTTTGCTTTAACAAAAGAATTTCATTTAGTTAGTGGGAAAAAAAAAAGTTAACAGGACTTCCAGGCTGCTTCTATAGCTCTTAATAAAGACCAAATGGTAGAAAAAGGAGCTAGGAACAATGAAATTGAGACTGAAAGCTGATTAAAATGCTTTTATCTTCCTGCTATCCAATTTAGCTACTTTTTAAGGGATTCTGAAAGGTAAACTGATCTGTGGCAAGACTTGACACATCTCTGTATTGGAGCCTAAAGATATGAGAAGGAGAGTGGGTGAGGAGGATACTTTTTGTGAATAAACCAAGATTCTACAAACTCAGTACTGGCTTCTAGCAGAGCAGTAGGATGGCTTGACTCCTCTGGATCTTTTATGGGGGCACAGTCGTTAGAGGAAGAACTTCCCAAAAAAAACACACTTGAGCCAACTCAAAAATAATCCATGTAAAATCTTATTCTACATCATTCCATCCTTCAAAGGTGGTCCTAGACTACACAGCCTGATGATCTAAAACCAATCTCATGTACTTCTAGCAAAAAGAGAAAGTTTCTTCAAACTTCATGAAAGCCACAACATAGGAAATAACTCGTTTTACATCCCCAGGAAAAACACTCTGTCTGAGGCAGTGACAGGCCTTTTCAGGCAACACTCCAAAAATATCACCCCATATGGCAGAAGCAGTGCTGAGTTGTACTACATGCAGCATCATCTTCCACGTCTTTCTTCTGATAGGGACTCCAGTTTTTGTGTGTGTGTGCACAAGTGTGTGAGACACACACAGACATTTAGGCTAAAAATAAATGGGAATGTTTTCAACAAAGCTAATGAAAGGGGAAAGACATAGGGTAGGTAAATCTGGTTAACTGATCAACAGGTAGCAACCAGCATTGTAACCAACAGGATGATACTTCTTTGAAGATTCAAATTTTCTGAGGCTGCACTGAAAGTAAAAGTAGTATCAGAAGATCAGGAACCACTTCAAAGATCAGTGAAAGAGGAAGCTTTCTTTCATAAGATGAATTTGTCTGGTTTAATTTCAAAAATAAGACTAGCCCTCAGAAGACCAGACAGGAAAAGCACGAGGATAAAGCAGTACATGGAGGCACAGCATAGTAATCGCCTGTCATGTGAAGTGCTCACTCAAAGCTAAAGGACGGAGTCAGCAAGCAGCTCCCAGAGGGAGCTGGAGCATGCAGGAAAATCTCAACTGCAATTTAGTAGCCTCTGCTTGATTGACAACTTGCAGGAAGAAACCTTTTTGACTTAAATCAGTAGATGCTAACACTGACACCATGAACTCCTTCAAGTAAAACAAGGATAAACAGCAATAAAATGATTAAACCATCATTACAAGTGGAAGGTGTGGGCGTGTGTCAGATGAGGAAGCTGTTCCAATACACAAAAACAAACAATCCCCACAATGAGACACATTACTAGAGATAGTTCTATCATCATCAAGGTGGTTCCCAATTTCTCTCACTGATTTATACAAAAATATGTGTGGGCAGAAAAGAGACACCAGGTAGAGCAGGCAGGAAAACAACATATGCAGAGAGTCCAATTCTTCCCTGCACCTTCCACTAACTTCAAGTTGGGTCAGATTTCTACCCTGTGCAGTTCCAGAAATCAAAAAACAAACAAACAAACAAAAAACCTTAGCCAATGCTTAATTCAATCTTTATTTGGTCAGACTTTGTATACAACAATTTTGCTTACTGCTTATGCTAACAATTTTAAATAGATCTACAAAACACTCAGTCACGAAGCTGACAATTTTTTTTTTTTTTTTATTTTCAGAAGAGCTATTGCATAGAGATTATTTATAAATAAAAAGTTCGGGAAAATGTATAAGCTTGAAAAAAGGACCAGAGAACAAAACTATCACATATGTTATAGAGGCAATTAAGGATCCACTTTTTGAGATGCACTGAACATGCAGTAGTTGCAAATAAGTTTATATTAGTCAGACAATAGCTAGCTACAGGCCTGACGACCTACCCTCAGGCATTACCTGCAGCAGCCTGGGCTTTTTTCAGTTTCTAAGTGGCCTGAACTTTCAAACTTAACATTAACACTCAGACTAATCACTTCAATATAAAACATTATTCCATGTTAACAGCTTTACACCAATCAAGGAGTATCTAGCTAGGAAAAGGTATATACAGTATTTTCACAGAGTGAATGGAAAGCAGAACTAATAATTGACCTTACTCAAACTTTCTCACATGATGGGTGACAATACATATTTTTGTGGGTTTAAAAACAAGTTTAACACCTCAAATACAACTGTTCTGTTACATTATGGCTCACACATTTGTTGATTTAGTGCCTGCATTTCTGTAAAGTATGACCTGTGTCATTAAGATACCATTTGGAAGGGCAGCAGCAAAGACAGAGCTTTGTAACTGTGGTCATTATGTAACCAGCAGAGGGTGGCTGTTCTTCACAGCTACTGCTTCAGGAACACCCAGACATAACCACCAAAGGCACTATTAAATAAAATCTTAGATACAAGTCTCATGCACCTGACATGGATGAAAAGAGATTTAAAATGAAATTTAAAATCAATTCATAATGGATTTGAAAGTAACAATATATAGTCCTTTCTCTAAACATTATATTACGCTGTCAGGGAAAGGTACTTAATAAGTACGTTTGCCTGAAGAAGTGTTTGTATTTTCCCGTTTTTCCGAATATATTCTCTTTAATTTATAAAAACAAACAAGTGAAAAAGGTCACTCTGACTAGCTGGTTAACATGAACAAATCTATTGTTATAGAACTGGCAGATTGTCAAAGCTTTCAATCTCAAAGCAGCTTATGATGGGGGTGTCTTTCTTTCAGAAATGGTTACTGCTGCAAAAACCTTAGCTCCAGCCAGGTATAAAGTAAAAGAACAACCTGTAAGCTGGAACTTCTGCTTTTATGTACTGCATGTTTAGTGGGCTGCTTTTCAACAGCAGGAATTTAAGATTTGCTATACCACTTAATGTCCTTTTTAACAAGGAACTACTGCATTTAAGTTTTGATGTGGTAATATAATCTAAAAATCAGTGCAAGTTTGCATTGCCAAAATGGTCCATAAATATTTAAGTTAAAGGTTCAGAATGATGCCCTTTAATCCCTGTACTCCAAGGACATAATTATTCATTTAAATCTAGACTTTATTCTGAAATAATTTACTTCTGGGATGACAATTTCAGATGAAATAGCACAAAATTATATGCACTGGCATTAAACACACAACCATGAAAACTTCAAGTTTGTTTAAATTTGTAACAAATTGTTACAATTTGTTAAATTTGTACAAGTTGTACAAAACTGATACCTTTCACTTCAGCTGCTTATACCAAAATCATTTAAATGTATTGTTTTTAATACAGATGAAATTAACCATGTTAATCAGACCAGCCAAAACTGTGAACAGGCGGCATTTGTGAAATAAATAGAAAGTGCCTAAGTTCTTACTTAAAAGTCATATTTACCATCTAGGCTTCATCATCTAATGCTAATTGACAAGCATATTGACAAGAGCACATGCAAGGCACTGAAATTTCCCAGTTATGGGTACAAAGTTATGGGTTACATAAAACTTATATAAGTGACAAATACTTTATGTGAAAGTTTTTGGGTCTTAAAATGAGCTTTCATGAGAAAAGGGTCCAGAACAAAAAGAAGCAAGTGGAATCTTTTTATAGAGATCTAGATTAAAATATGCTCAAGTTAAAAAACAAACAACAACAAACCCACACATCACTTTTTTTTTTCCTCCAGGGAGAAAAAACAAATCATTAAGGAACCTAACTCTACCATAAAATCTATACCTACCAAAGATGATATAGTCATTCTAAGTCTTGATGAAAAATGTCACACATCTTACATATGGGATCACAGTTTTTCAAAACCAGCAATGAATGAACGAAGTATACTCTAAATCTTCTCCAAAAAGATGCAACAGGCAGGTCAGCTTCCCCTTCTGACTTTGTAATTTATAGCTCTCTTTTGCTGCAGTATTCAAAACGGAGGACACAGGGCGAGGGAAGAATAGGGCACCATTTCAATAAGATCATGATACTGTAATAAACTATCTGCTGTTCTGTGTGCTCTACCTATCTGGTTTCCAGGGTGAGTAACATCTGCTCCATGGCAGAAAGGTGAACAGCCATGTATTTCAAGGAAACCTCAAGGCGTTTTTTTCCCAAATGTAACAAGAGTTAGCTGCTAAGTCAGAAGAGGCCAGGAGGGGGAAGAAACAGGCATGGCATGTTTTCTTTTCCCCGCTCCTCCTCCTCGGCAAGAATCAATAGACTGCCTCACATTGCCAGCTTACAGAGCTGAAGCTGTAGTGCATTTCTGGTGTGTGCTCATGTATTGTACATGATCTGATGAAATATGTTTCGGCATTTACAAAAAGACTCATCAACAAATTCTTAATAGCTGCAGATACAGAGTGTGACCTTTCAGCATCACAGGCTGAGGTGGTTTAGCTTTTCAGCAAGTCACAATAAAGCCACAAAAGTAGGAAGATTTCTAAGTATTCAGCTTTGTCAATTCAACACAAGACTGTAGAAAACACTCTCCTCTATCAGTCTTTCAAAGCGATCTTCACTACGTGCTGAACAGATTACGGGTCTCTTTGAATTAAAAGTGGGTTCCAAAAGCACCACTATCCACCCAGAACACGCTGTAAAGAGCTCTGGAACACAGGACAACATGCCACATGACTGTCCTAAAGGTAAGGCAATTTAACAGCAATCACAGCAAGGGAAACCTCCACAGGCATCGGGAGGAGACAGAGCACTGCCGGCAAACGGCTGACCGAAACAGACATTCATGTCACCAGGAGGCCCTTGAGGAAGGCAAGAAGCACCAGGCCTAGGAAAGCTACTGTAAAGCTTGCCTCACCTACCAAAGGCTCCCTCTGCAATACGAGTCAAGTCAGAAAGGCAGAAGAGAAAAAGATTTTTGGTTGTGTGGGTTGGTGGTTTGTTCTTACCTTTGTTTTTTTTTTTTTGGGGGGGGGGGGGGGGGGGGGG
>JAWLRI010000700.1:2570774-2583558 GCA_034781795.1 Crypturellus tataupa | reverse complement strand
CGCGGGCGGGCGTTGGTGGGAAGATTAGTCAATCAGAAGAATGCTTTTTATCTAAAGGCATCACTATTCCTAGTAGATTGAATTCTAGATTTCCCAAAGATTCCTTCAGGTCCATGAGGCTTGTCAGAAAGACCTCATCAAACAGCACACAAGCCTTAAGGAACACTAACCACAATCTCTCATTACAATATTTGACTGAATCCAGTAACAGACCCAAGTAAAGCAACCACATCCAAAGACAGCGCAAATATTAAAGATCCCACGGCAGCAAGGACTGCCAAAATCCCTGCTCACCTCTCCTCCTCTTGTTTTGTTACCATACGATCCCTCAGCTGTTCAGAGGGCCATGCCATAAACCAAATTACCCAAGAACAGTTAAGAGGTGGGGGCAGTAAACTACCGGCCTTTCCATATACATCAAGAAATCTTTCAGAAATATGTTTTTTGTATACTTCTCCTGGGCAGCAAGCTCATGGGACAAACAAGAGCTATTAGCTTTTCCTGTAGGAGAAGCCTCCAGTCAAAGGCTATATAGAGGCTCTGCCTTAGCAAGCAGTTAGAATTAGCAGACCTCAACCCTCTTACACATTGCTTAAAAGAAAACACAGAAGTCAAAGGAAACCTAAGAGCAGGGCTGTAACACAATGATATTTGGATCTACACTCAAAAAACACCAGTGCTTCACATCTGGAGTGCAGCACCACTAAAACCTACCAAGCAAACAAAACATCTTTGCATCTACCTAACCTTATCAGGCTTATATTAACCTTACATTTTTTATTTGGAAAATCCTTAAGTCCCCATAGGCTGTTTTGGGATTTTTTGTTCTTGTTTGCTTTTTCTCCCTGTACATATAATATATATGTACATATAGTATGTATAATAGAGTAGTTATAATAGAATTTCACTCAAAGCCTACAGGAGATACAAGCACAAGGTGGATCTGCACAAAGCATCATCCAAGTGCCAATCTTAACATTCCCCATAAACACACCTAAACCTATCAGTTTAAAAAATAACTTGTTGAGTACACCTAGAGAGAGATATTGTCTCAAAAGTGTTGCACAGCTTTTGCAACATGGCCTAAAAATATTGCAAATTCAAGAACCTGTCTGAAGCCTGAAGGGAACCAAGGCCATTTCTTCCACTTTATAATTTACCTAGACCATGAATTTTACACCCCGGAACACAGGCCTAGAACAACCAGCGACACATACTTGTTTCTCCGCAGTGCCACAACTCTAACAGAAATGTGCAGTCTAGAAATTTATAAAGACACACTCCTGGGTAAGTGACCAATGTGGAATTCAACACCTTGACTCATGAGGACACAATAAACCCAGTGTCTTCCATTTCCCAGCTGAACACTCTAATCAAGAGATAATTGTAGAGGATGGGAGCCACCGGCATCTACTCCTCAGGTCTCCTTTTAGGGCACCATGGCTCAGTTTTTGGAAAGACACCTAAGCACAGGAGGAACACTGAGTCCATGCAGGTGTCTCAGTGCAGTTTTGCGTAAGGAACAGCATTTCAAATACCTGTCACGTATGTACTTTGTCATCACTAGGCAACAGAATTTTCTCCTGGGTCATCCACAGAGACAAACTCATCTAATATTCTGTACAGTAAACTGAAGTTTGGGGCAAGACAGTCCACCCCACTTCGGGGACCAAAACCTAACTTTAGATGCCACAATAGTCAAATCCTTTAGACAGTCTCCTAAACACTGACTTACAGCTGGGAAATAGAGCCTGTGAGATTACCTTAACATTACAACATCAAAGCCACAACCTCAATGCTTCTTGGGAAAAATAAATGCCCAAAACATATCATTATTTTTTAAAGAATATATATATCCTTATTCTTTTGGCTCACTGAAAGCATATTTTTAATTACCATTTGTATTAAGTAAGGACTGCCAGGGATTTTACATGGGCTGCAAAACAATGTTAAAATCTGTAGATGCCCACCCGATTTGAAAAAATGCCAGGTCTGTATTTTCTGCACATAAAAATCATCTAAACATCTTCAGCCCTGTCTTAATTTTGATATCCCTATGGCAAACTTCATTCTAGGGAAGGAATAGTAGGGAAAAAATATATTCCTTGAGTCTAGCTGACTCGAGTCAGAGTTAAGCCACTTGTGACCTGTGTCACTAATACTTACAGGAATTACCCCACGCTGTCACCAGAGCAAAAGCTACTAGATGAAAACACAGAGCAAGCACGGAGCGACAGTAAGAAAGCCAGGTTGTGGGGAGCTCAAAAACACCCAACTGTACTTTAGAGATTTGGCCATGAGGCTTTAGAAATGGGAACATCTGACTGAGCTATCGTTAAGCTAAGAATTATTTAAGATTTTTCTAATTAAACTAATACCTCCCAAATCTACCATTTTAATTAAAGAAGCATCTGTTCTGACAAAGTCATCCAGTGCTAGTTCAGCTACCACAGATACTGTCTTGTCAGGCAATGACAATGAAAGTTTTTTGACTTGTAAAGCAGAAATCATATGTCATTCAGAACACTGGTTTGGCTCTTGATGGTCATACTTCCTGCCTGATGAAAGAGAACCCAATCTAAAAAAAAATTTCCCATCCCCCAAATATCTCTTACTGTTTTTTAGAGGCATGAGATTACATTCTGAGCAAGTCCAGAAAGGTTATATAACAAGAGCTGTATTAGATAAATTGATCCTAGCTAATAAAACCATGTTATCAGTTGATATGCTAGTTAGGAAACCAGAAGCCTGCCAATCCTGTGCAGGATTCACGTCTTCCCTTGCCTTAGATGCACTGCCCCCAGCCTTCTAAATGAACCGTTTTCCCTCCAGTTACGTCTTTTGCAACATCAGGCATGGAAGACTGGCTAGTGAAATATTCCCAAATGTAGGGAAAAAACTCTCAAGACACACAACTGGTATGTCTTATTCAGCGGGTGGATTCAAACTATTGACAGACCTACAAATCCCCTCACCTAGCTCTGCAGGCAGAGTTTTCCACATTCATTTCCAGCATAAAGCACACATCACTAGCTCCTGAAATCTTCTGACTATCCACTCACTTCTCTTTGACTGTATAAATCTGAAGTATATTCCATTTTTATTTTTTTGTTGTTCGGTTGTGCCACACAACACCCTTCAGCACTCAGGTAAATACTTCAGTCTTTCACGGGGTTGCCTAAGTTCAGAGGTAAGGAATTTAGATTCCATAGTTCCCATATGGACTTCATCTTACAAAGCAGAGCAGGTGATCTCAGGTTTTTATGACCTTGAATTCCATGAAAATTGTCATACATCAGTAATGAGTGGCCACAGAAAATCAACCTAACCAGGAGAAAAGAACTTGAGTTGCTAACAAAGAACAGCACTGAGGAATGAAGCCCTGTATTCCCCCAGCTCCAGGCTGGTTGTCTCAGACCCTTCATATGGTCAGTTACAGACATCAGTGCAGAGGGAACGATACTGAACTTAGGTCAGGGCTGAAGGAGTCTCTTTCTAGGCTGCAAATTCCCTCTCTCTCTTGCTCTCTCTCTCTCTCTCCACCAAAGCTTGGCAGAATTTTAGAAAAATCTGTCCTGTACACTGCACATCTCAAATCTTTCTTCAGGTTTAGAGTGATCCCCTCTTAGTCTGACTTCATTTCCAAATGTATTTTTCTTTTGTCACAATTGCTGTCCGCTACGGCAGCTTCTTCCTGGGACAAACTTATATCCTCTTGTCTCCAAGACTGCCACTCCTCCACTAAGGCTAGAAGCGGTAAGAAAGCGAATTTGCTTATTCTCCAGATTCTAACAACTGTTCAGATTCTACAAAGACTTTGTGTAGCCTTCTCCAGAAGACAAAGTCTGAACTGCACAACACACCATAACTGTGTTGATGAAACACATATGTATATCAAAGACCCACTTAATACTACAAAACAGAAGAAAATACCTGTGGTATTCATCTTCCAGAAGAATTAGTTTAGTGCAGAACAGACCAAATTTGAAATCTGCAAGTGGAGCTGCTCCACACAGAAAGGCTGACAGTATTCAGTCCAATGGGCCAAGGCAGCACACAACACTGTATGAGATCAGGTGACTCCTGAAGAGCTTTAGCCAGATTAAGAATTAGTAATGCAAAAAATAAGCCAGTAAATTCCATCTTCGATTCCCAGACAAGGAACAGAGCCCTGAAGGAGAATCTCTACCACCTTGTCTCTTACGCACGATCAATGTAAACAAAGACTCCCATTCCATGTGGATGAAACATACAGGAATATGACACAACAAAACACAGCCAAACCCCCAATAATTTGTTACACATCTAATCTTTGCCCCACTAAACTGCATAGGAGTTGCTCTACTGATCTCACTGGATGCAGGATTGTATCCTACCATACAGTGCACACTTCAAGATGGTCTATGTAAAAGTTTATTAATAGCAAAAGGTTTAGAAAGGTTCTTTTGGCATATGTACATAATGCAGGATAATTACCATGTTGAAGTAAGACCGGATTTTGACTCCTCTTGCCAAATCCCAAACTATGACATTTCCATCATGTCCAGCAGAGAAGAGAACTCTTGGATCAAATGGATGAGGTTCAAGTACAAACACTTCATCTTCATGTCCCTGAAATTAAAGATACACTAAGTTCAACAGGAGGCACGTCTCAAATACTCACAAACGAATTCAATAAAGTAACACTGGGAACTGCAATATGAAACTCATCCAAGCGCCCAGCGTACAACTATGCATACTGTGACTGCATATTTCTTTTTCTATTTTACTTTTATTTTTCCAGTTGCAAATTTAACTCTATAACAAGTAGATTAAAAAACTCCCAATACTACTGCCATGATTTTAAAAGGCACAGAAAGCCGAAACAACTTTTGAAGTTTTTGATCTTGATACTTCACAGATTTTAATTTGTTTAGGGATAGCAACAGTTAGAAATGTATTTAGATGTGCAGAATTAGGTATTTAACTATGAGTTAGAGAGTTGCATGTTTAAAGTATTAGCTTTAAAATTTTACTTAAAATACTTCCATCTTCTGATATATCTGATTATTTGGAGCTACTTAAAAAAAGTATTAGTTCAGTATGAACACTACTTGATTTATTCTAACTAGAGGATTACTATTAGGATCCATGGAATGATGAGGCTGTAGTAAGGAATGTTTCAGACATGGCAATTTTATTCATTAACTGTATTTCAAAACATCTGCCACACTAAATAAAGGTCAGAAGTAGCAAAAATTTTTGGGAGGATTGAGAGGGGTGGAGAGTCCAAAATTAATTTCAGACATTTCAAACAACAATAGAGATTTGAACTTAAAAAAGCTTTATTTTCTAGGAATCAGCAGATAGACATGTCTATTATATTTCAATGATCTGGGCAGTGTCTAAGACAGCATTCAGGCAAAAAGGACACACAAGGAATAATTTTGGTGATAGATGCACAAATTCTGTACTGACTATCAAGACAGAAGACCTTACCATGAGAATATGAATGAGCTGACCAGTGAAAGAATTCCACACTTTCAGAGTCATGTTGTTTACTGCAGTTATAACGGAGTTGTCATGGCGGTCCCAGGCCACCATGGTCACTTTCAGTTTTGTGATTTTATCTTCAACTCCCTGTACACTTTGTCTAAAACAAAGAAGCAAGAAGAGTTTCAAAGTAATCCTAGTTTACTAGAAATACTAGTATCTCCATAGTATGAAAATATTTCTATATTTTGCTGCATTAATAAAGATATCAGTATTATGTTTTCAAGAACCCAGACAAACTGGGTAACATATATCTCAAAAAAGACATCTATAGCTGCTTAAACAATGACTGTAGAGTCACAATGAGTGTAGAGCTATTTTCCATAATATATTTTTTCCAAATAATGCCCCTTGATCCCTGATGTAACCCATTCAAGACTGCTCTACTTGGTATTTGCTTACTGAAATGTAAAGGCACAACAGCAATTTGGTCTGGAAAATATTTATATCAGGCAGTTATAGGCACACACAGAAGTATTCACACACCTGTGAGTTTAACTTTTAGGCCATTTTGAGTACTATACCACCGCCCTTACTCCATTTTACTATCAGTAATAGCTTGACCTTGTGTATACCTCTTTTTTTAATCTATATGGATATAAAATACTAGCCATTGTAAACAATCTATCAGGATACCTCTGAAGTACATTTTTGGAACTGTAATTTAAAGATATATCACCAATGAATTCTCTAATGCATTAAATTGTGGGAAAACATCAAAAGTAGGTTACAACTAAGAAAGTAAACACAAAATACAGAACCTTCAATATACCATGTATGATAATATGAAACAATATTATATATTGTACAATTCAATAATACAAGAAGTGCTTATAAAACCATATTCCTTTCTAGTTCAATGCAAAACCCAAGAGGCTTTACAACCTCAATTTATTTTTTCCTTTCAGTGCAACAATTTCATTTTCTTTGATATAACTGTGCATGTGTAGACAAGACCAAATTTGGAATTGCATTTATCCTTCTAGCTAAAAGAAAAAAACAGATTTCAGCTAAATATGCTTTTCAGAAATAAATAGTTAAATGTCTCAAAGAAGTTTAGTATTTCTGACTGTAATGAAAACAAATTAATTCTTATTTTCCCAGGATCAGTTAAAACTAAGACTTTATAGACTATATATTCAAAAGACATCAAATCCGCCCTGTTTTCACTGTGCCAGTGTTCTATAGGCTCTCATTTAAGATGAGAGTTTTAAGTTTTATTGCATCTAACAGTAACTGACAAGACATTTTCTAATCCAGATTTCTAACTACATTGTTAGAAACTACTACTACTAACATTGTACCATGTTTAGCCACACTCTGCTACTGCTGCCTTATCCATCTCTTCAGCATTACTCCCAATACTTTCTTTTTTTTCATTATCTATTCCCCTTCAAATTATTTAATACAATTAACAGCAGAGTTTCATGCTTTAAATCATAAAATCTTTCTAATCTATTTCAGTTGGAATACATTTCTTCATGCCATCTAAACAGTTATAAACCACAATTCTTACAAAGCCCTTCTTCATTCTCAGGTCTCTTACATTCTTTGGGAAAGCCTTCCCTTTAGATTCTGGTCTAATGTCCAGAAATTTTCCATACTTACAAAGCTTTGTAAATTCTCAGATTATTTTAACAAGTGAGAACACATTACACTGCCAGTAATTTATTTGCTCTGGCATACAGAATAAACTAACTCAATATCGCTTTTTTGAGTATGCAGATTCCACAATAATTTTAAGTATCACTAAAATGCAAGAAGGCTCAGTATTAGATCTGACTTGTTTTTTTCAGTCCAGAAACACCTACTTAAAAAAATATATATAAATTTCACCTGTGATGGATTTCACACTTCTGTTATATTTTAATCTAATCTAATCAAAGTACTAGTGGAGCTATTATCAGGACAAGCTAGTTTCCAGAGCTGAGTAAGTAGTCAAATATTTGTTTTCACTGGCATTAAAGAGCTACGCCAACATACTGTATATCCAACCTATAATCATTAAAGAGAACTCTTCTTTCAAAGTCAGCACATAATATTCAAATTGAATGAATTTCAAGTATCTATCTGATAGCAGAACATTTCACATTACTTACCCTGCTGGGCGTGTAGCCATATCTAGCAAAATGCTTTTCCATTCTCTTCGCTTAAACTGCCAGATCCTCGCTGTTCCATCGCGGCTTCCACTCACAAATCTAACAAAATGGAGAAAAAAAAAGTTTAAGAAGGAGACCAAAGACAGATCTGTACAGAAAAACAAACAAACAAGAACACCCTAGGTAAAAAGTTCCTGAACTTAGAACTCAAAATGTAAACTGCACTAAGAAGTCTGGTTACAGTTTCAGAACACTGTAACTATTGGTTTTGGTAAAAATCCTGAATGGGAAGTAAAAAAGAGCCTTGCAAATAATGGAAGCCACTTCTCTATCCCAGTCCTTTCCAAACCGATCGTACAATGATCCATGTGGTTCCTTATCTCCTTAAGACACTGGTCTCCACGGGGAGATAATACCCCTATGACATTCTAAGCAACCAACTCATACAAAGCCAAGAAAGGAATCTGATTAGAAAAAGTCGTTGAAATGTCATGAGAGTTGCAAGACTGAAGCAAAGATTCAATAACTTAGCCCTGCATGTTTGGTAACTACCATGACAGTTATCTGAACACAATGTCTTGCAGCTTCTCCTCCACCTTTTTCTTCTCATTTTTTAGAGTGCAGGGGGAGAAGTAGAAGAAAAGGGTGGATGGAGCACAACAAAGTTTGGTTTACATCTATTCATATCACAATAAAAATACGCAACTTCTTGAAGAAACTGAACTATTCTCTCTAGCATCATTCACATTCAACATTCCAAATTTCAGTGAAGTGTTAAAGGTTAGACTAGTTAGACAAATGTGCTTAAAGCATGAGTTTTCCTATATCCAATAGTAAATTAGAAAAAAGTAAATATATAAATATACTTTGTACATGAATATCTGTATGTTTATATATCTTTTAAGAAAAAGTTAGAATATTTTACAATACTCCTTAATTTTGGTAAATTCAAAATACTATAATCACTGACTACACCAAATATTACTGTAGAACTTTCATTTTGCTAGTTGAGAATCCAAAAACACTCTGCTGATATTATAATAACTATACTGCATGAACATAAAAAGATAAAATGTTTTTGTTAATAATTACTTCCAGAATTGGTATTTGCAGAAATCCAAGATAGGTCAAAAAGCATTTTACTTACTTACCTGCTGCTGCTATTAGAAAACTGAATGCTGTCAACTTTGTCCTATATAAAGGGAAATGAAATATCAATAATGATTCCAAATTATCCATACATTTTAAACAAATACATATGTGACTTAAAAAAATAGTATTTACAGTATGAAACTCCAACTCTGATATCTTCTCTGGTTGACCTGATCCAAAGAAATAAACCCTAATGATGTGATCTGTACTCCCAGTGGCCAAAAACATTCCACCTGAGAAAAGAAAACACAGATAAACAAGTCATAAAAAAGACTGATCTAATACTATTACAGTATTTTTAATACATGTAACATTAAAATTATTCCATTTAGATTTATAGTCATATCTTAATTCAGCTCTGTTTGCAGCTGAAGATTACACTAGTTTTATTATCAGGTAAGAATACTTTTGAAAACACAGAATTAGCTAATTTTCCACCCGTAATAACTTGTCTCTGACTGAGTCCATAGAGGTCTCAGTCTTACTGAGCTACTGAAAATCTCTCTCACTGTTTTTGACTTTTATCTAAGTGTTTGTAGTGTTTATAATGCTTTCTTTACAAATAGCCACTTCCAGGGATCGCAGAAATTCAAACCTTGAGATTCTGAGAATCAACACCACCTTGTTCAAATCCTTATTTAGAATCTACTTTATATAAAGAAGACTTTAGCACTCGCTCTCAGAAAAAGGTGCATGATCTATTTGAATTTTCAGTCACAAGAGCGTTATTTTATATTTAACCACTTTCAAAAATTTTCCTATTATCAAGAATTTATACATAGATTGTGAATATTTATCATTAATATTTGGGATTTTTTTCAAATCACTAACTCATTTTTATCCTATTAACAAGAAATATGCTAAAGTAACTGTATTATACTTAATTTTACTTTCCAAATAACTTTCATATTGAGATGACGGAAAAAAAGTCCTTTACCAGCACTAAAAGAAGAACAGATCATTTGGACTCCAGGCCGAGGACGTTCTGTAAACTTTGTTGGCCTTGGGCTACAAATAAAGAAAAGGTTAAATGATTTCCTAATAGAGTTTCAAAAACAAATCAGTATCTTAGAAATAAAGCACAGAAGGACAAAACTAAATATGGAGGACCAGATGGCTGCCCATCTATAAACAATTTAGTGTGACTATCCTTCATGATCTGATCTTTAGGCAACTAAGACATCCAGATGGACTAAGTAATGCATGCATCAGAGACCTGCATCACACCTTAAATTCTGCTCTTCCTTCCCCCAAATATTGCTATACAAAACACTCTCCTAAGTCACCTGCAAGGTAGAAAGGAGGACACCAGAGCCAGTTATCCATGACATTCAGTTTTAAGCCAATGAATTGTGGAACTCTGGTCTTCTCTGACAGTATATGGTTTTACTGCAAGAGATAAATAGAGCGTGGTGCTCTTTATAGAACAGGATGCAAAAGAAACGTAAATAAACTTGAAGCTTTTCACAGCGTTTTGCGTGTACCAGGTTGTTTAGAGAGCATATATTCTTGTAAGTGACACTAGTTTCACATTGTCTCCCAGATAATTTTAGGACAATGGCTGGAAGCTCATAAGAAATTTTACTTTGTACAGTGTGCTTCCTTTTAGACACTTCAATACCTGATGTGCAAGTAGGACTAAAGCTTCAAGGGATTTAACATTTGATGAGTGTACAAAAACAAAAAAATCAGCTCTGGTACTTCAATCATTACTTCAGTTCTGCTCATGTTCTGCAGCAACCTCAAATCAGTAGGTGGTCTTACATAGTATACCATCTGCAATCTTCAGTCCTTAAAGAATCAACTCACTGCAGCATTACACCCACAAGTGTCATCACTAAAGATTTGTTTGGATTCTTTTAACATAAAAGCATATTCACGACTCATGTTAATTTTTTTAACAGTAAAATGGTCCACAGAACTATAATTTCTTTCAACTAACGGCAAATAACCTCCATCAGATGCATGAGACCTTCCTCCACCCTGTCAGTCATTGCTACCTCAGAGAAACAAAAAGTAGGCATTAAACTTTAATAGTGTCTATGCACAAAGCAAAGCAATAAATGCAATGAGGATATCAATTAATAAACATTTTTTTTTCCAAACTGCTGATTCAGTATAGGATGTTTCTGTGAATCTTCTTTTAAAAGTTTTCAGATGCTTGCCCACAAAGATTCATGGCAGGAAATCACACAAGATACAGCAGACAAGACAGATTTATTATGTAAAACAGTTTAAATCCTCCCTAATTGAGATACTAACACAAAAAGAACTATCAGAAAATTCAATATGTAGCTTACAGAATTTTGAAGAAATATAAATAGATATATAGGTTGCTGCTTAATTTTCCAACTTAAATCTATTTAATGCACATTATTTTAGGTATTAAGAGATAAAAGATTACATGATTTTTTCACACAGAGCAGGTTGTAGTCTTTACAAAACGAGCTAGGCAATCAGTATTTCAAGAGCTGGATGAACATGCAAAGCATCAGCAAGGGAGTTGGACAAAACAATCATTTCTTGCAACCTACGGAAACCAGGTGAATTGCTCATATTACAAGAATTCTCAATTACATAAGTAACTGGAAGGCATTAAAATACCTTCATGAAGATTTCATAGGCAGATTCAGAAAAGCCCTAGAAAATCGTTTCAAGATCCTATTAAGTTCACTATGGATCAAGAAATAACAGACTGCAGTCAAAAAGAAACCTACAGCAATAACAGAATTATCATACTACATTAATGACAATTGAGAAATTAAGCCTTTCTTTCCTGAAAGAGGACTTTTAAAGTCACCAGAATCTGTTTCCTAAACCTTCTTCTTTTTAATATTATGGGAAAATATTAGAAAATAACAGCATTATATTAAGTTCCTCTATCAAAATTTGTGACAGGTTTCAGCTCCTTTGGCCACATGGACAGCTGATTATAGACTAATGCTGGAAACCTGTGACCCAAGTAGCTGACAAAGGAATAATATCTCTTCAGATACACAGGCAAGTATTTTGCAGTGCAACTAGTTTAACTTTTGGGCACTGACCAGTTTCAATACTTCCGTCATCAAACTTGAGGCAGACTCCTCAGTTCTGAGGTTTATCTCTTCTCCCCATGGTCAAGTGATATACAATGTGACTCATGTTTTCTATCATGATCCAGAATAACAAGAGGAGACTAAATACTGAGGAAAGCCTTGAGTGTCTCAATTTCTCACCATCTCCCTACCCTGTTTGGACAGCATTCCGTAACTTCCTTCTCCTCCTTTAAGCAACATGAGAATTTTGTGGCGACCCTGTCTCAACCAGGCCATGTCTGTGTTTCCCCCTTTGGCACAGAACCTACTGCAAAGTGTCCTGAGCTGTTTACCAGAGGAGAGCTCTGTCACCAAACAGTTCCTCTCTGGGCCAAACGTATAACCCAGATACAGACCAGGCCCCATTAATGAGGTTAGCCAAGAACTGACCAACATAGGAAGTCTCTGATTTCACAGATACCACAGGGCTGAGCTGCTGACAAATCAGAGCACAGGGACTACTGTGATTCAGGAAGGAAACAGTAAACATGTGCAGAGAAAAACAAAAATCAGAATTGGGACAGGGCACTAGACATCAGATAGCTTAAAGGATAATAGAGTGTCCTCCCTAACTGCAGATAATACAGTTCAAAATAATCAATGCAATTGTTCAATTCTTTATTATTTGTTAAGTAAATGCTCCATCATCTTCTGGGTTATTTTTAATCAAGGAAGGTGTGGAATAAAGAAAAATTTTCCAGTATACTCATCTCCTAAAGAAGCTAACAGGGAAAGACTTTCCTGACAGAAGGGAGGAACTACGTTTACTTTTAAGTTTCTAAAAGAGAGTTAGTTCATCCAGCAGACTTATCCCCTCAATCTGGTTCAGCTGAAACAGCTTCTATTGCAGTCACAGAATCACAGAATGCCTAAGGTTGGAAGGGACCTCTAGAGGTCATCTAGTCCAACCCCCCTGCACACGCAGGG
>JAWLRI010000700.1:2542275-2570674 GCA_034781795.1 Crypturellus tataupa | reverse complement strand
TCTGGGCAGCCTGTTCCAGTGCTCTGTCACCCTCACTGTCAGAAAGTTTTTCCTTAAGTTCCTGTGGAACTTTTGGCGTTTAAGTTTGTGGCCATTTCCTCTTGTTCTGTCAGTGGCCACTACTGAAAAGGCCGGCCTCATCCTCCTCACTGCCTCCCTTGAGGTACGTATAGAGGTACTTATACAGTCAGGAACATGAGATCAGAAGTCAGAACTCTACGACAACTCTCCTGACCTGTGTTATCCCCATCTTTCAGTTTTGCCTTAAATCTCTCATTTCTTCTCCTTTGGAAATGGGGAAAGCAGGGTAAGGGGGAGGGAGAAAATAACATGGAGGTTCAAGCTCAGAACCTGAATAATTTTCAAAAGAAATCTCATTTTCTCTGTCATCCTCCCTCCCTTATAAATACACTGAACAGAAGCAAGCCTGTTTTTCTTTTTACTGTAGTCATAAAACAAAGGACAAACTCTCTGCCCTTCAGTTTTCTTTTTCAACTGCTCTACACACCATGCTGGCAAGGCCAACCTTTTAATGTGCCTTATGAAAAAATAACAGGAATCTCTCTTTCCTTTATTACTGCCCCTTTCTGCCCTAACATATCACTGTATCACTGAATGGACATGGAGGGAACCTGCCCCACTTCTGCAGCTCTGGAAACAGATTCTGATCTAAAGGCATAAGACTGGGCAAACCCTGTCCGTTATCAAGACACCTTCTACAACTGTTGTACCTCCTACAACTACACTGGATTACTAGTTACTCATTATCAGCTAATAGGGCTCACGTGAGTGAGGTGACAGATGAAGTCTGCAGTTTGACAAACCTTTAAGCAAGACTTTCTGTAACTAACAAACTTCCCTGATTTAGTATTTTATTTTATAGGAGCTGCATCAAGACTGGTCTGGCTGTTTTCAACATCTTTACTGACTCAGTGAAATGCTTTAGCAGAGTAATACTTACCTGGAACCCACTTCAAGCAACACTCATCTATACAGCTCATGTAATTGACTCTTTTAGGATTTCTAAGGGAAACCTCAGCCCACACTAACCGTGGCAATTATTTACAAAAGACAAATTGCAAAGCCAAGACCACAAAACTAACTGCAATGAAACACAGCAGTCACTGTTTAAAAATTAATGTACAAAGTCCTGAGCTTGTTATAGTGCCCCAGAATTAGCATGGGCATCTGAGAAAAGGAGTCACTTCACAGCAGAAGATTTAAAGCTAAAGCTAAAACAGAAGATTTAAAGCCTAAAGATTACATATGCAAATATCTTAAGGACAAAGAATCAAGCAGAAAGCAATACAAGTCACATTAATAAAGCAATATAGCACAAAACAAGGCCTTCCCGTTGAATAAACTAAATTTTGGAAAAACAGATTAACTGTTACTAATAATTTCATGCAGCATAAAATTTTCCCAACCAATGCATCTGCCAAATGTGTTGTATGCTGCAGCACTTAATTATCTGTCCCATAACAAAACACATTGCTTGTGCATTTTACAAGCAAAGGGGAAGCAATCAGAGAAAGAAGCTTTCCTATTTTCCTCCAATAGAAATAAATTCATAAAAGTAACAACGCTGCCTTTTCTCCTCTGCTTCATAATGTGTTCTCCCCTCAGCCACAGAAATTGTGCATGAAGTGGCTTTGAGCCACTACTAAAAGCCTTCAGCTCTGCTGGAGGAACCACCAATACTATGCTGATTCAGCACTATATAGACCTCCCATAAAAGAGAGAAAAAAGAAAAAGGAGGGGAAAGACATAATTGTAAAAAGATGTTTTAAAAAATTGTGATCTTTTGCTGTTAAGGAAGAATGGGACTACAGATTTCCTTTTCTGAAGCTAACCACTGTGACTTGCTCATCAGATACATCTCATCACTTCACGCAAGAAAATAACCTTTGGCCTAAGGTCACACAATCTTGTCCAATTCCCAAAAGCCATGCTTGCTTCTTATAAAGACCAATGTACTTGCGTTAGGTTTTAGTTGTGATCAAAAAGCATCAACGACTTTGAGCACACAGGAACAGCAGTAGTGATAGAAGAAAAATCTCAAGTCAGTATCCTGCCCCCAAGAACGACCAAAATTAGATGTTTGTGTGAAAAGAAAGCATGGAGTGACACCTCTCTACACTTGCCCATAAACTTTTCACCCATAGTAACCTGTGGCAAGGAGTTTCACAGCTTAATTGCGTGTTTAGCTAAGAACCATCTCCTTCCATTTTAGGATTGGCTGCCTTCAAATGACACTCTCTATTGCAAGAGGGAACAAGAAGCAATTAATCCTTCTATGCCGGCCTCAAGGGTGTCATGACTCTAACCTGAAAAGGACCAAAATGGCCTTTTACTCCACGTCAACTATATCACTGCCTGAGAAACAAGAAGTTGGCGTTTCCTCTGATTAGTCAGCAAGCATGCTATTTTCCATGTTGACCAAAACAAACCATGAGTAGTTGCCCAGTACTTTTCCTCTGCACCGGCAGTACAATTTCAGATGTTTTGAAAGAAGGGCATCTGGCTTTTGAAGGATTATGGTTAACTTAAAAATCTTTTCAAAGTCCCCCAAATCCACACTATTAACAGATCGGTAGGAATTGCACCTTTCTACCTTTCCTTTGTCTCTTCTCAACAGAGAGAGACAGAGACAGAGAGACAGAGAGAGAGACAGAGACAGAGAGAGAGACAGAGACAGAAGACTTAAAAAGCAAGTAGCTTTAGACTTCACCATATCAAGAAGAATTCAGATCTTAAAAAAAATAACGTGGTGATAACGTAACTCCTCTCCTCAGCATGGCGTAGTAAACGTGCAAACCACCTCCTCCTCCCCTTTCCTCACCACCAAGGACGGTGCCTGTTCCACTGATTATAGTGTGCGTCAGGCAGCACAGAAGCAGACACATCTACAGTGTGAAAATAGGAGAGTCAAAACACTCAAACAACATCAGAAGAGCTAAGATTTAGGCAACTAGGGAAGTAGCAGAGCCAGTTGCAAGCCCTGCACACCCTTAGCATAGTGGAAGAAAGAGATTCTAACAGCAAATGCTCAAATTGCATAGGTAAGACCAACCTATCAGAATATATCCCTGTAATACATCTTATCCTCAAAATTACCTGTCATTAGGGATTATTAAAAACATCCTTCTTCAATTTTAAGCTACAGATGTTCTGTGATGATGGGAAAAATAAACAGCAAGAAGTATTTTAAAGCCATTTAAAAATTCCTTTCACAACACATCACACACACAAAAAGGAATTTTAGGAATTTTTACGAGATTAGCAGAGATACAACATAACTAGGCATATATCTATTTGCTTTACCCCAAGAAATCCTCAATGCTCAGTTATGTTATCAACTCAGTCCTTCAGAGATAAGCATATCGTCTAAAGCTACACCAAAACCAGATGATATCCAATCATACAGACTGTGAACCAACTAGCGACAGGTTTTGTTTTGGCCAGATGTTTCTCTAGCATTTGTACATCATTCTCAGTTACAGACAAAGAAATAACAAGAAGTAAAAGAGCAACTAACTTTATTTTAAGGGTGCCAGCATCCCACAGCCAAAAGCATATTGTTCCATCTGCCCCAGTTGAAGATAAATATCTCTTTGAGCCACTGCACAGTGGAGAGAACTGGGGAAAAAAAAAGAAAAAAGAAAGAAAAGGACTCATGTTAATCTGTTCCAGGCTAATGCTATTTTCTGTCATGTGCTATAAAGCTCCTCAAGTCATTGATCTCTCGTAAAAAAATCAGGTATCCAACCATATTCAAGAAGAAATAATAAATTGCAGCAAACATGGAAACAACATGATGGCTTCTCAGGATAACTCTATTCCTCCAAAACCACTTTCTTGGGATACTTGCCAAATCACCTCCACACAATCCAAGATTGTGCAATAGCACACACAACACTACACAAAAAAACTATTCAGCTGGCACTGCAGTTCTTAGTCAATGCACCTGTATGTGGAATCACAGCCTGCAAAGAAATGATACTTCAAAGGAGAACTCTCCAGATGCGTCATGCAATTTTTTGTAAAACTGTAGAAAACAAGGATTATGCCTTGCTTTTTTTTTCAAGCGTCAGACATTTTGACAATAAACACAACTGATGTGTACCATGAGTATCCCTTTTCTCTTCAGGACTTAGGTGTCAGATATACATTTTTATTATACACAACACTCCTAGGTGGTTTCCTTTTCAGTCAGACAGAATTTGGTTGCTTAGGTGAATCCACAAAGAAAAATCCTACCTGCAATGATGTTATAGATGCACTGTGGCCCTGCAGAACCGCTAAGGGGGCACATGTCCGAAGGCACCAAACTCGTATCATTTTATCGCAGCTCCCAGCAGCTATCATGGTGTTTTCGTAGTTCACTGCCATATCAGATATTTCTGCCGCGTGCCCTCTCAGCGTAGCCAGCAACCGCCCATCATCCGTTGCCCAGATTTTTACAAGGCAATCATCTGACCCCTAGAAGAAAGGCAGAAATCATTTCAATCACACCATTAACTGCTTTGATGCTACAGTTGAATAACACAAGGAATTGAACAACAAAACCAGTGGCATACACGGTATATCTTTTTTTCTTTAATCACTTATAAGTGCTTTTTAACCACTTTTCACGTTGCATTCAAAACACAGAATCAAAAACATTTCAAAACACAAATTAACGTTAGTTCTCCACAGTATATGCACGTGATACATTTTTAATAGCAATCACAAATTCTACAGCAAGTTGTCTATCTTCTTTACCAACATGCTTTATTTCTTCCAAATTCCAGCTCAAACTGAAGAAGTAAGCAGCTGCAATACCTTACAACCTACATTAAAAAGGAAACTCGATTATGAATTGCTGCAGTGTTTCCATCATTCAGCATTACATTCATTTCTATTCCAGGATTAGTTTATCCTTCACACCCCACCAGTCCCGGAGATACACTTACCATGGGGTGAATGAGGTAAACAGTCATGGAAAGGTCCGTACTAAGTGTGCTTTGATATTCACATTAACAAAAACTGTAATAACCATTCTCAGCGAACTTCAGAGGCTTCACCTACCTACTCATGCTTAACTCACATTTTGCTGTTCTTCCTCCAGCACTTTAACAGCTGTTTGCCTGTAAGTAACAAATCCAAAACCCTAGCCAAAAATTCAAACTCAGTCCTTCAAGTTTCCACTGCATTTCTGAACTTCATTAGAAGACTGAAATTCTTCCCACCTCCTCAAAAATGATGACATTTCAACACTGTACACAGACAATGAGAGAAGTGATTTGCACAGCTTCATGCTATTGATTCCAACTGAAGCCTGCAAGCTTCAAGATAGCTATTCCTGTGTACATTTTTTTTTGTTTGTACATTTTTTTTTTGTTTGCTTTCATTCTGAAGGGTTAAATGCAAGAGGAATTCAGATTAACTAGCAGCCAGATATCAAAAGGATTGGTAGAAATCTGGTGAACATGTGTGTCTATGACTAAAAGTGCCAAAAAATACTTAGAGACTCCTGATACTACGTTCACAAATAAAAGCACATAAATGAATGTTTTCCTTATCTCTCACACACTTCAGTCTAGGTACACAAAATTATAAAAGAGATCCTACACTGCTACAGTTTAACTACTCTTCTTTTCCAGATAACCCAATCAAGTCATCCAACTTGGAAAGTCCTCACCAACTCATAAACAAAGTAGAACTGCTCCATGAAAAAGCCAGGAAAAAGAACTTCAAAAAGTAGTTTCAAAAGGAACTCAAACATATTCTTTTTGTTTGTTTGTTTTAGGATGTTTTGCCCTGTGTAAGAGGATTTCGAAAGCTTTTCTGCTGTTGTTGTTATTAGATATTAACTGTTTATAATATGTTTATGTCAATGAATAGAACTCCTTTCCCCTCGATTTTATGTACTTAGTAAAAATGTCTCAGTTCGCTACTTGAAGAGGTAGTTAAGTTTTACTTATTACACTATATTGGTTCCAATTCAAAATATCAGCTGGGAGGAGGAAAGGAACAACACACCTGTAGTTATCTCACAATTTTTACTCCATATCCCCTTCATTTACAGCACTACTTGGTAAACTAGGCAACTGCCTGAGGCTTTTTGTTTAGAGAGCAAGAAGTTGTTTCTTCTCCAGCCACACGGGAAATGTTAAATTGCTACCTAGCCCTCAAAGTCAGTTATTTACAACAGTTTCTCTTTTGCTCTATTATTTACATCAACTCAGACTAGACAACATATCTCTTAACACAGAGAACTACAAATCTATCTCCATTTTTATTTTAAAAGTAAAACAGAAGCTGGTTGCATTTGGACATGCTGAGAAAGTCTTTATATCTTAACATCTGCAAAAAAGGCTGTTCTGGAGCCATTTTAACCCAGTAGTCCCCTGGTTTTGTAGGGGACTCTGGACACATGAAATCTTAATTTTCAGACTGCTTTTTAAGTGGTTTTGATTTACCACTTGCCAAGCTTATACTTTTCCTCTGATAGGCACAATTCTGTTTTCCCTCAAGGTAATTCTTCCCACCTGCCCCAGCTCTTCAAGAGGTGTGTCCATGAACACAGATTTCAGCAGCAGGGGAGCAGAGGGCCAGTCATTTCCGCTATAAATTTCAGAGCATCTAACTTCTAACAAATTCTACAGCACTCCGACATTTTTTTTAAGCAAGCACTTCTACTAAAACAACTTCCTACTGCCCTAAGGTCTCTCAGTAGCTTCAATTCCAGATGGACTTTGGCTTTTCTAATCTCCTGCATTCACAAAGTATTTTTGTATTCTTCCCAAGTCACTGTATCCGCTTCCATTCCTTACATGCTTGTGTGTGTGTGTGTGTGTGTGTGTGTGTGTGTGTGTGTGTGTGTGTTTGCACTGCATTTATGATTTAACCATGGATCATCCATGCAGGCATCCTGCCACTTCCACTTGCCTTTCTGCACATCAGTTGGACCATTCTGGAGCATGCAGGAAATGATCCTGTGAAACTAACTGGCTATCCTGGATCTATCCTTCTTCTCTCCAGGACTATATCCCATGAGCATTTTACAAGTGGATCCCTGAACAGGCTAAGGTCTGCTCTCCTGAAATCCAGGCTTGTGATCCTTTTTTTTTTTTGCTTTGATTTGAATATTCTCCTTCAGCCACTTTCCCTCCTGCTGGCCTACCGCAAGATATTAGAGTAGTAGCAGTCTCACACTGCTGTTTTATAGATATTTCCCTTCAATCATAAAAGCATCAGATGCTTCGAGACTACTGCTGCCAACTCCCATGCTCACTCTCCAGGAGAAAGGGATCCCACATTTGTGGCTCTCTTCAAATCACACAGATTCATGTCAGACCAACACCTACTGAATTCTTCAGGGAATGAAAAAAGTTTTAGTTTCTGGTATTCCTGAGAGGATAATTCTTTTCTTTGCACAGTATGTGAGCAGCAGCCCACGGCTGCCAGCTTCCTATTCCCTCTCCATCACCTTTCCCGTGCCTGCTTCTGGACTCTGTGTTTGTGATTAATCTTTTATTTGCTCATTACCAGAGTGCAATAAATGCATAGGAATGAAGCTTGCTGAGTGACTTTGATAAGTCAGCTTCTTTCTTTAGATGTTTTAATAGTGGAGATTGTCAGCAAGAAGCAGTCATTTCTGGGGTACACATGGATGATCTAGTTCATGTGATTTACAGCAGTGTCAAAATTCTTCAAGTGACCTAACTGAACACACAAATCCCCATCCTTAACAGGCACAAGTCAGCCCCTTATCACAACTCTACATCTCCTAAACACAAGAGGTTTATCTGTGAAATGCATTTACCTAGCTCAGGAGATGACGTAGTACATGTACTCACTTGTCAGCAAGGAAACCATGAAGTAAATTTGCAGCTTGTCATTTATTCCACAGAATTGAAACATTTATCCACTTTCTTTTATTTTATCCAGAGGTTAACTTACTTATCCGGAGGTTAAGTAGGGTAAACTTTCCCATTTTCAGCAAATCAAGAACACACACACAGGCAGCTATTGAAAATTAGCTGACATCTTGCACACCTCACATACTAGCTTTGTTTTTGGAAACTGGCATGCCTCACTACACTCCAAGTTTATTTGAAATTTTGGAATTTTCATAACTGTGATGCTCCTACACCGCCAACTGATAGAAAAATATTTAAATTGTTAATCTTCACAGTGCACTAAACCAATTTCACAATCAGATCACTATTTGCATACAGTAAATTGCTTTCTAGATGTGTACTGGGGGGGAAAAAGTACAAAATAAAAGCAGAGAGAGACACAAAGATTGTCTTATGTTAGACCAAAGTTTAAAAATTAAACAGGGTGAAAAAAAACCAAACCAAAACAAAACCCAGAAGTCAGGAAAGTACTCTCTTCTTCGGAGTACTTCGAAGTACTCTCTTCTTTGGTCTTCTTCGGAGACCAAAGCTCCCCTTCCTTCATTCATGGCATCCAACCTCCTCTGCAAGTTCTGTAGCAGAAGGAGAGGACAAAACTAAAAGCAAAGTTAGCAGACAAACACATGCACTCCTGCCTGACAGCGTGCACAGTGTGCGCTACAACACTTTGTGCCTCAACTCTTATTTACAACTCAGTAATTTGGAAGTCCCAACTTTTAAAAGCTCAAGACTTCTAAATGAAAATATTCTTGGGTGTCAAAAAGGTACCAAACCCTTAATAAAACTTATAAAACACATAGGAAAAAAAATATAACTTGAGAAAGTTTCAAACTACATCAATCTCAACTAAGTGCTTAAAGGGGTCATTTTTCCCTCTTCCCCCCCATAGTACACCAGTAGCTTCCAGTTTTTAAAGGTTCTGTGAACATTTGTGTTGTCCTTCTCAGGTACTGACTATGGAAAGATTTCCAAGTGACAATAGGAATCAACAAACAAATTTGCCGTAGATTTTTATTAAAAACACATTCTTCTGACAGCTCCTTGGATCTACACCAACTAGCAAAAATTTGGCAAAAACATTACCTAATCACTGTATCGATAGTCAGAAACATACTATGGATTCCATCATATATGTGTGTACACACACACACAAAAATGGAAGAAAAACAAAAAAACATTCAGAGACAAAAGAGAGTGGGTGGAAAACAAATGATGACAAGGAATATCCTCACCCTCAAAACAGGCACTTGAGAGTAGAAGAGGAGATCAGGAAACCAGGATGGCCAAGACACATGGCTTGCAGAGGCGAGTGAAGGATTTACTTACATAAGCACAAACCTCTCATGCAAAGCAGACATGAGAACAGGACCAAGCCATTAACTTTAATAACTTATATCACTGGTTAGCAGTCCCAGCCCACGGGTCATGGTGGTTGTGCCTACAGGACTGCACATATCACATGAAACGGGCTTTTGCAATTCTCATATTGCAAGGGTCAATATTTCAAATAAGCTATTGATTTTTTAGTACATTTACAGCCTGCAGCCATTTTACTGGATGAACAGATATAACATTCAAAGAAGGAAACAGACATCTGATAACCAAGCCTTGCATTAGGAAACCCCAAAATGGATGGATAGCAGACATTTTCTTATTACTTAACTCTAAATGAGCAATAGGAACTTACAAAAAAAAAAATCAACTTATTTCTTATCTGCATCTAGATAATTTGAAGATAGAAGAACAATCCGCTAGAAAAACAAAAGATAACTCTGTAACCTAATGGCACCTGGGCAGACATCAGATATCTGTTCAGTAACAGTAAATTATATGAAGACAACCATCACAAAACCTGCCAGGTCATTACAAGCTGGCTAAAGAATAGCTGGAGAAGCCTGTGTTTTATCTCTCTTTTGTACAGAGAACTTTAAACAGCTGTTAGCAGGTCTCACCAATAAGACAAGGGAAAAGTAAAAATGTAAAGTCTGTAGCATCTTGGCAAGATGACAGTATAAGGGTGCAAAAAGGCCATGGGAGTCTGACCAAACTGAATTTGACAGTTCACAACTTTGAAATACGGTTGTAGTTCTGCCAATAAGGACATTGGCTTAGACACGGCTCACGTTTCCAAGGTTATGTCTACAACTGCTAAGAATTATGTGCGTTTTCAAAGCATGCATCAAAAGTGATTTCTAAAACGAGTTTAGCACCGAAAGAGAACTGATGACTGCATTACCAAGGTATGGAGTAGAACTGGTTCACTTTCCTACTATTACTCAGGCTTGTGGGCAGAAGTGAACCGCCAAGAAACACACAAATCAATCTTTGGTTGGAATCTTATAAAGATTATTTCATGTTGCTGTTTATTATTCCCTAGAAAGTGTATGTCAAAGATGACAGGAAGATGGAGATGGGGAAACAGAGTTCTGCTTTTTGCAGGCAGAAAGTTGAGCAGCAAGTATGTTGCAAGACAGGGCCTTTTCCTAGTACAGAGTATGGGCTTTGCCCCTCACATTTTCCAAGAGAACAGTGAGAAATACTCAGATTTTCTTTACTAATACTGACAAACAGTTCTTCCGGCTGTGTCTCTGCAAGTACAAACAATGTCTTAAACGCAAATTATTATTATTTTTTGAATCTATGCTACTAAGCCAACAGAGTTTGCATACTAGGAATATGTTTCTCTATTCAGAAAAAGCAGCTAGGAGGTTTATCTTTAAAAAAAAAAACAGTTTTGTAAAATCTGTAAAAGAATTTAGCATAACCTATTAGCTAGTAGAAGACCTGTGCAATGCCCTGTTTTCACTGCCTCTAGCCAAACTAACAGCATCCTCCTCCTACTAATGATTCAAAAGTGTGCTGAAATCACATTTTTGTGATCACACTTTTTCTTTTAATTTGAAACAGGCCATAAAGAATTTACAGGCTTCAGCTGTTAGGAAAAAACATAACATAGATGTTTTCTTTCCTACAATCAACTATAAATAACTTAGTTTATCTAACTAATGTAGCTAAAGGCCAGAAATTTTGAAGTAGAAATGTAGAACAAGAATGATACCTTCTCAAGAAAGCACAAGGAAATAAAGCAAACCTGTATTCTGTTTACTCCAGATGTGCCTGGAATAAAAAGAAGATTGCCTACTTTATAATAATTCTTATTTTTCTACTTGCTACTTCTGCCCCCCAAATTAAATACAACAGCCACAATTAATCTCTACAGAAACACTGGATCGAAGTCATCATTATTCAAACCTCAGACCTTTTCCAAGCTATCACACCAGAACACTGATACATCCATCTGTAACGGCCTACCAGAAAAGCCCTAGTGCTGCAGAAGAAACTTCCCACACTTTTACTTAAAGTAAATTCCTCATCAAGGAGCGAACAAACCAAAGTTTTTCAGAATACTCTAAGTGGCCCATTTCTGCCAGACATCATTCCATATAGCAAAGCAACACACATGTGAGAGAAAAGAGAGAATTATATTTACAACCACTTTATAAAATTTTTAAAATGCAGAAGTAGGAAAAATGAGCCGTATTTCTACCTACATCACCAAAGCATCTGTCATGAGGTTAAAAAAGGCACTCACGGTTCTGAATTCAGAGTTATCAATTGCATTCAGTGTTTGTGGGAAGGCAGTCAATGCAGCCAAAGTGTTTCAGACTGATATCAACCATGCCCATTTGCCAATGAATCCAAATTATACTACCACCTATTTTTTTTCCATCATGATTCCTACTCTTTGTGAAACTTGCAACCTTGAAACTTGTTTTAGGTATCTCTCCCCTATTACTTTGTTAAAACAAACAAACAAATAAAACCAAATTCTAGGCACACTGATCCAACAACTAGTTCAAGACAGCTCACCATGAACCAACATTTATTATCACACTAGTTTTGAGATTTCTAGTTTCTATCAATACACTACTTAGAATCTAAGTGTATCACTAGATTGTCTCATTAACCAGGTTTTTAATTTAACAAAACATATAGGAAACTCAAATGAATCTGCAGTTGCATACTGATTTTCCTCCCTAAATTCTTAACCAATTCCTATGGTTACTCTACATTCTTTTGCCTATGTTTTACTACCACAGATTAACTTCCAGGAGTGAAAGCAATCCAAATATGTTTTTTCTTTCCACTGAAAATAGCCTGAATCCTCTTGAGCTACATGGATCAGAAATCAGCTTTAAGTCAGGTTATATTCTCCTTTAAAAAAAAAAAAAAAGTGCAAATATGAGAGCAACAATAACAAGACATTTACCTGGTCTTGATGCACAGTATCAGCTGTTTTTCATTAAAAACAACATGAACATGCAATCTATATGTAAATAATAATTCTATAGAAAATGAAAGATTTTTTTTTTTTTTTACTTACAGTAAATATTCGCCTGCCAGTCCGATCAAAGGTAACACAATATACAGAAGATAAGTGTCCTAAGATTCGTTTGTGCATCTTCATATGTTGATAGACTGCAGTTGGAACAAGGCGTTCAAGTCTGTACTTCCCATTTAGTTTCCTTGAAAACAGGGTATCCACTAGCAAATGGAGAGAGGAACAAAAAGCAGGGGTGGGGTTCAAGGGGGAAAAAAAACACATTTATATAGCGTTCATAAGCTAAAATACTTGTCTAGTTTAGAAGCTCGTCTTTACTACTTTTAGGATCGCTACTGAAGCGATGAATATAGTGTTTGCAGGCATATACAGATATTTGTCAAACAGTTCCCTATATTATCCTTAAGTTGAAGAACAAAGGCAACAGCAACACAGACCACCAACTTTTCGATATGTGAAAATTAAATATGAATGCACATGTATGCCCAAAGCCCACAGCATTACACATGAAATACATATTCTGCCAGTGTCAAGACAGGTAAGTAATACTGTCCTTACTATCCTGGCTAGACATTCATTCTTTGTGTTGGACCACAGCTGTATTTATACAATAAACTACAAGACCATGTCAGCCAGCAGCATTAACTGCAAAGCAGCCCAAAGTCTCGGGAACTGCAAGGTTTTAATGCAGGCCAGCTAACATTCAGCCAGGGCTTGGTGAGTCTACAAAAGTCAAATATCCTCCAGCAGAGGCAAACCAGATTATGGCTACATTACGACCTGAGTTTACACAATAATCTTGACCTACTCAAAAGTTACACTTGTTTACTCTTGAAATGAAGGCGATTGCTTAGATAAATCAACTTCTAGCCACGTCTTCATATGAGCCCACACAAAGGTAATTTTTTTTTTTCAGGGGATGTTCTCATCTGTCCATTAATTTAATAGTAAGCATTTATGAGGAAGAAAATCATCAGCCAAGATCACGGTATTTGGAAATATTACCACAAATCTCCCATAGATTTGAACAGTCTGTCCATTGAGAAATTATTTTTAAGACTTCTTGAACTCCTCTGTTGAACCAAGTTCTCATACCCATCATTGTTCTTAGATATGACCTTTCATCTAACTATATGTATGTTTACATACTTAACCATATTCACGTTACCAAGTGATCTAGTTTGATTTATTTCGCTGACCTATTTCCATTTTCCATTCCTAGCATTTACCACTCCAAAATGTCACCTGCATGTTTTACACATTTGCAATATTTTCTTTCCTCCAAGTTCAGGTAGAAATCACAAATAACTCTGTCTCTTAAATAGGTTCTGAAGCAGAACAATAATAATAAAAAGCATACTTCTGTGGCCAGCTAACTCAGAAAGGCTACCACAGATAATAATACTAACTTTTGTACTATAGGTCTTTGGTTTTGTAATAATTATTTTCCATACATGGTCTCATGTCTTGTGAGGTCTTGTCTGATCTTCATCCTATTTCAATTTCATTTTACCTATTTCTGAAAACTAATTTCAGAAACACCTCTAACAACAAGTCTGGTATGTACCTTGTTCTAGCAGTTTGCTATCCTTCCTTGGCCTAACACAGTAGAGCAAATGCAGTTGGCCTTTGCCAGTAAAGATGTAAATCCAGTCACAGAAAAAGCAGTAAAAGTAAAAGCAGTTCAACAGCTGCAGTGCGAGGCACTAACCACACACGGTAAGTGCAAAAACAAGGATGTGAAGAGTGTCCAGAAAAAGCTGTAGAGCGCTGCTTGGCCCCAAGAGTGAGTCATCCAGCATGAAGGGATGTAAGATCTGGAAGCAAGAACCAACACTGCTACACAACAGACTTCTTGTTCCCCCTGGAAGGGCACTGCAAAGAAGATACTCTACTCAGACATCGCTCCCATTCAACACATCTCAAGCCTGGCCATTTAATTAAGGGAAGTAAAATTAACTTAAGCTTTGAAAGCTTGCCTGTTAATCACAGGTGCATAAGACCATACTTAAAAAGGAAATGCAATATAAAAATCAAGACATGTTACAAGTGGTTGCTCTGCAACACAGCATCACCACCCACCACTTAGTCCCACGTGACATTTTGATGTGACATTTAATAGTGAAGCTGGCCGATCAGCCTTTCTTATTTTAGTTTTCGCATTCAAAGTCATGTGCCTTATTTATATAGTGCTACAACAGATTGTGGAACATGCATTTCAAGGCGGGGGAGAGAAAACTGCCTTGGTCTGTAATAAGCCCAATTCAGTTCAGCTTTTTTACCAAGTACAAGTTAAATAAAGTCAAGACTGCCAGACTCCTCCTTTCACTCTTCAAGCTGGCAACACTAAATTCATCAAGCATTCAGTTTATTTCCTTCCCTTCTTTCAACATAACCAAAATCAAAAAGAGCAATTTGAATTGACCTCTACCTTCCTTACTATATTTTTATCCAACTTCTAAAAACTGTATAGCACTTTTCTAGCTTATAGGTAAGGTGACTGTCACCTATCCAAACAGCTCAAGCTGACAACGTGTTTCAGAGCATTTCATGAAGGTAAAAAACACAGTGACTCCTTACTGCAGTGTCTATGTCAATCTAAAAATCCTATATGCAGCTC
Source organism: Crypturellus tataupa (assembly GCA_034781795.1). Lineage (NCBI taxonomy): Eukaryota > Metazoa > Chordata > Aves > Tinamiformes > Tinamidae > Crypturellus > Crypturellus tataupa. The sequence continues at coordinate 2,555,805 of JAWLRI010000700.1, read as the reverse complement.
AAAATTTGACATACATAATTTATTTGTTAAATGAAAGTAACTGCCAACTCTTAATCTCAATTCAGAGATGCAAAATGTGAGATATTTAAGATGACAAAGAATAACAACACAAGTTGTACAATCTCAAGCATTTCCAAGTTGTTCCCTGATTTCAATGCAATCTGGCTCACTTTTAGTAGGCATTTGTTCAGTTCACATTTAACTTGAAGTACTGTTACTGCAAGACTCCTATACACACTTCCTGCACAACAGGAAGGTATCATTTTAGTATCACTCGCTTTAGATTTGAAAAAAATGCTTACTTTATAGAGATTCTTTGAGATAAGTTTATTATATTTCTAATACTCAGAACATTAAAAAATATATATATTTATCTTGTATTTTGCTAAAATTAAAAGACTAATGGTTACACAAAACCCTAAAAGCATGAACATTAGCTTTTAGACCCGAAGGATTAATCAGTAATTTTCTAAAAACAGACATCTACATCATTCAGAACATGACATTCCATTTACAGCTGAAATAGTATCCAATAAAGACACTGTGAGAAGGCCAGGCACAATATACAAGAACTCTTATCCGAGAGGACTATGCAACAGGCCATGAAGTAGTGCTTTTCAGACGCAGATATATTCATTGATCAAGAAGAACATTTTTCATTATCAGGGAAGAGCAGCCAATCTCATTCTGTTTTTCTCACCTGAATGACCAGCTTCCCCAAGAAGCATCTTAACTTTAAGCTTTAGTTCTCTGCTTTTTCAGCAGTTCATAAGGACTAATGGAATTAATTCCTTTTCTGTGTCTGCATTCAAGAAGGGATCATTACCAAAACAAAGTAGCATGCAGGAAAAGTCCATAACTGGTATGTTAATTGTTTGTAACACTACTTCTACAGAAATTGAAACCAACTGACTCGGTGTGTAATTTTAGCCCTCCTTTACTATCTCTTCAACAACTTTTTACAACGCAGGTATGTCAACAACTTTTTACAAGGCAAGTATGTTGCATTGGCAATATCAAATAGATAGACTATTTCACTTTTTTTTTTTAATTAGGTTCTACATCTAGTTCTGCAGTTTCCTAAATAAGTATATGTTTGTATAAGTGTATTTTAACTGTGTATAAAATAGCTACCTACAAGGCAGCTGACAGAACATGCATGATTTTAATTCTGAAGAATCTCTCATTGGCATCATAATTATATCAGTTCAGCAAGCCAGGAAACCACTAAACATAGCTGTATGTTTAGTGACATGCAAATGCAGGGGTGAAAAGTCTGCACAGGTTTAAAGGACTTCAGGGTCTTTTCTGTTCCTCAACTATTAGCAGTCTCTCCACCTGAAATACATATAGCCTGAAGAATAAAAGCTTCTGAAATTTTTGTTAAACAAAAACCACGGCCTTTTCAGCAGAAATGTGAAAGTTGTTTAGGGGAAACAATGAAATTATCAAGCTCAGTTTATAGAAGAAGTGTGATTCTGGTTCATGATTTCCTTGAAAGGATCAGAGTAGAGCAGGATAAATCAGAAATAAGTGCTTCAACACACATTTATGAATCAGACACCCAAAAACCTAAATAACTCTACTAGAAAACATTTAACTACCAGCACTTATCTCAATGCTGAGAAAAGGATGCAGTGCAAATATTCAGTGCTCCACAACAGATTCAATTAAAAACAAAACATCTATGTCTTTAGAAAGTCTTGTTCTTTCCTAAAAAGTGGCTGAAAGTCAGAGACTGAACTAGGAGAGTACTATTAAGGCAAAACTGCAACTCTCTCAAACCCAGCTGCTGTAGATTTCATATTTTTTTCTCCTCTTTGAACATTACATATCACAAAGCAAGCTACAGTACAATGACAAATAGTCCTATTCCATCGCCACTTCATCATATTCAAACATATATTCTCAAGTATAGAAGAAGCTAAGACAACAGCTACTCAAATACACTAACTTTCTAAGGCTCCAGTCACCTTGCAGAAAAGACTGCTGATCTGTCCAAGTCTACAAGCCTATTTCCCAAGACTGCGCTCTCCAAGCCAAGGCACAACTACTCAAGAGGGGAATTACTCTGCAGTAAGTGTATTTCTCCCCATCTCTAGAACATGACACAGAAATGACTTTTTAAATGAATGCTGGAATAAGAGCTCTAAATAAAAACACATTAAAGTAATCACCTTTGACTAACACTCATTCCATACAAGCAAGTTCTGAGAACTCACTTCTGAGCACCCTACAAAGCCACCTTTCTCTTCCTATATCACATACATCTACAGAAATATCATCACAGAAAGCATGCAAGTTTGTTCTTTAAACTAAATGAAAGGCCTACAAGAACACCAAATACTTGCCATTCTAGTAGGTCAAAGTTGGCAGTACCAGTTACATTTAAAGATTCTTGTCTACAAAATGCTTCTGCGGGTGTTGCGAACACTGTAATTCCCTGGCTGTAAGATAACGATATCTATTTTAAAACTTGATTTTCAGTGGGTTTTTAGTTTGTTTTCTCCTCTCTAGTCCTATGAATAATCTAAATAGCAATATATCCAGAAAGAGTTGAATTTATAGAAACCTTATATGCTACCTAGAGCCTCCAAAATGAGTTAAAATAGTAACTGACAAAGTTATTAATGCCTCTGCCTGAAAAACATATATAGCTACACATACAAAAACATAGCAAAACATATAACTACAGATTTGTATCATGTTGCTCCGCAGTTCACCCAATCTAGATTCCATCCTCTCTTTTTTTCTAAGACAAAATTTTTTAAAGTCTTTATCAAAAGACTTTATCAAAGTCTTTCACCAATGTATCTTTTATCACAGTGATGCAAGGTATTAAAGCGGGGGCAGGGATTTTGTGCTTCCATAAACACTTCTTTTTTTCCAAGGAAGTCCAGAAACCTGTCATAGCAGCAATAGGTACTCTACAAAGTATCACAACTTCACTCATCTTCAGAAGTTTCACAAATACTGAAGCCTCCAGTGAATTACAGAAGGAGCATCTGTGCCATATAAGGAATGCTCTATGACACTCCAGTCATTCCGTTGGGTGATAAAGATATTTCACTGTTAAACTGATCATGAAATTTAGAGAAACTTTCTATGGATGTTCTTCCCCTCAGATTCTGGATGTTAATTGGTATATAGTGACAAAGTAGGTGCTTCAATGACTTTTGGGGAAAGAGACTCAAGCTACCCTATTTCATACATTTTGTTTTGGCTTTGTTTGCAGGTGAAAACAAAACAAAAACACACAAAACAAATAAGAATATTGGAGGATTTAAGAAAAAAATCAAAAGTGCTTTTTTTCTGTATTTATATGTGCAATACATTTGTAAAAGCTGGTTGATCTCTGCTTAATATTAGGGAAATTCTAGCTTTAATACACACTGTATTTTGAGAGATTTTACTGCTAAACAATTTTAAAAGAAATTAAGATTATAGCTCAAGACACCAGAGATGTTGATTCATTCACTGTTACTACATCTTCATTCCCAGTCAACCTATCAAGTAAGAATGATGTTCCTCTGAGGGCTGGCATTAATTGGGTTTGGTTGAACTTTGAAATGGAGTAGGTAAGAAAGGGAAGTAATTTAAGGGTAAGCAACCTGTTAATCACTGTTAAAAGTTGCAAATGTTTCTTTGCTGACTTGTGGAGAACCTCTGAAGGAGCACACTGAGTGCCAGGGATGGTGACAGCCAGTAACAGGTGCCAAAGGAGTGTGAATAAACCGATAAAAGGATGGGTCGGTCTGCTCATGCTGGCCAGGGCCACCGAGGGAAGACTTGCAACAGACTCCAAGAGAGACTCCAGAGATAGGAGAGAGAGACCTCGGCAGTACCAGAGAAGACAGAAGGGTAGGTATCCAGAGCCTTGCCCCAGGACCTGGCAGGGAACACACTGGGCATAGCAGCGCTGACTTGCCTGGCCCCTCTCCCGCCCTGCACCACTCCCCCTCTTGTGGGACAGCAAAGTCAAGTAATTCATAACACTGTGCATAGATATCTGACAGGGGCTTCTGTTCTGCTGTCCAAATCCATTTAGTCTCCACTTCTCCCACCACAGGCATGAGAAAAGGTTTTGGCTGTCTGCACAGTCAGAACACTCAAGCTTCATGACACGGCACAGGAAATACGGCACAGAATTAGTGGACAGCCTGACCAAAGAACTAAAATAATCACTTCCACAGGACACTTAAAATTTTCAACGAAAATCATTAGGAATATACATGACCAATTCTTCCTAAAAATGGAGAAAGACCATGCTGTCCTGATTTTCAAATTTTCGGCTGTATTAACTATTTTTGGTTGTTCTTGGAAGTATTAAATCTTTAAGAAAAAAATATATTCTTACTGGTGGATATATTTTTTCAATTTCATGCCCTAATGTTAACAATAACAATCATAGAATCATAGAATGCCTAAGGTTGGAAGGGATCTCTAGAGGTCATCTAGTCCAACCCCAATAATAATAATACTAATTAGCATCCAAGCAGAAACAGTACATAAATTTACACTTCTTTTTCCATGTATAAATTGGTAGATGTGATAACCACAACATCTTAATAAAAATAACAGTGAATACCAGGCACTACACAAATAAGGACAGGTAGCAATTCCATTTTGATTTAGCTCTAATTTATCACAGTAATCAACTACCCCAGGAGTTAGGTATTGCAGGGGCAAGGCCATCATAAATGTGACTTACCTATACTAGGTGGACTGCCATAATTGACAGGTGACTCCGGAGGCCTCCCACAATGTAACGCAGCAAGGGCCGATCCTTTCCACACAACATGTTTGCAACCTGTTTTAGAAGAGTTGCACAAAAAACATAAGCCATTTTATTGCACCAGAAAAAATGCAGAAGAGGCATTAACAAAAATGAAAGACTCAAAAATCTCATCGTATTTTCATACTTTTGTTTGTACGAAGCAAAGACTGTCTGCCAGCTCCTAATAATGTCTGCACTCCAGGGACACTTTGGGGAATTTCTTGCTCTAGAAGCGGTCCTAGTCGATGGCATATTTGAAGCAGGTGATCAGGTGCCAAGTGTCTATAGTATTTCACCTATTACATGAAAAAGCAGACAAAGCATTTAATAAAGAAAAACAAACATTTCTGAAGAATTAGTTAGATCTTTTTCCAGTTTGCTAAACAAATTCTTAAGAAAAAAAATAAGAGAGTATATGAGGTAAAAAAAACAGATAATGGCCTTAAGTACAGTAACTCTTTCCAGCTGGTCCTAATTAACCATTCACAGTATGCCACTTGTACAAAAAGCTGCTGGCATTTGCTATATTGTGCTTTTAAAGCAGAGCTAGTCACAAAATATTAAGCTGCTTTAGAACAGGAGAAAAAAAAAGTAAATATATTCAACTTTTTGTGGTTAATTTAAATTATTATGAGACAAGGAACACAGAGATAGCAACATCTACAGATTTTTTTTTTTGAAAGATTCACACATACCACATAGGTAACACAATCTTGGAGAAGACCAAGTAGCTCTTCACACACAAAAACATTCTTCCTCAACTCACCTAAGTTATGAGGCCTGACCAAGTCTCCATAGTTGGAACCTTTACAATCGGTACATGTTCCTCCAACAATAGAGACACGAATTTGTATCAATAAGGGAAACATCCTCTGACCAGAATTTGTACACTACTCAGTTGTCAGCTGCACAGGACTAAAATAAGCTCCTATCATCATCATCATCAACAGAACGTCTAACCAGGACTATTGACTGCCCATACAAAGCTGAGTTCACGAGTTCTTCTAAACTATCAAAATTACAGATTAGAATTATCACCATTTGGAAACACACAGCTTTAAAATATATGCATGTGACCAAAGTAAAATCCTTCAATTAAGAAATAGCATTTTAAATATGTAAATTGCTACTACTAGCTTATAGAATAAATATTTAAAGGAGTAAAATTATTAGGAATATTAGAAACACAAGTTTCTACAGTTCTAGCGTAGGATTTGGCATGTAACCGTTTAATTCTTTTTTTGGTCAGAAATTTTGCAGCAATTATTTCAGTAAAAGCTTGTAATATCTTATTATTCTGCAACTGCTGAAAGCCATGATGAACATTTCAAGACGACTGATGTTTCTGTACTACATACAATTAACAGAAACATACCTTAGCCTTCACCAAACATGCTTCTATCTTACTGACACAAAGTAATCACTTCACGTATTCTAGCAAGTTGATAGCATAAGTGCTGATGTTTGAAACCAAGACTTTGAAAAATCCTTGCTTACACTCGAGGGAGTTTTTCCTCCTACCATGTCGAACTTTTAGAGAAGTTCTTTTTCTGCTACTACTATTGCATTATATTGCCTTCACAGGCAGCCTTAGAAGTTTTCTGAACCTACACAGTAACCAAATGACTTAAAAAAGAAAAAAATGCTCTTAAAAAAAAAAAAAAGATTAAGATATTATTTTAGTAATGGTTAAAACGTACGACTAATTCTGCAGATTTGTGTATTTGATAATATCAAGCTTACTTGATTAGAAAAGTGGCAAAAAACATTAACCACTGAGCTTGGAACTTGCCAGCCCGATTCATTTTTCTTGCGCACAACACCCAAACAGCCACCTTTCAGAGGGGGGAGGAGCCACAGCCAAAAAGCAGCACTGAGCGCGCCCAGCATCAAGAGCCGAGCAGACAGAGCAAGGAAGCCATGCGGCTTCTGTCACTATCATCCCTTATCCATTTCCATAGCTTTTATTCTCCTTCAGTCCTATCCAAAGTATCCAGCACTTCGTAAGCCCTGCTCTTGGTAAGATTTCATCTGAAACCATTTATGTGGAACCAAACTTCTCTAAAAGATTAATAATTGGGGATGCTCTGGTTTAACCACGTATATTAAAACAACCCATGCAATACAGTTAAGTGCAATTTTATCCTGCTCAACAGCCTTCAATTTTATACATATCCACAAAGCACAAAATCTACAGAAAATAAAGCAAATCAGCTTTGACACATTCCAAATCTACAATTAGCTGACATCTTGAGTCATGCATCTCATGATTTGTCATAAGCCATATGGGTTCACTTTTTCTGTTCTTGTTCGACATTTGTTTTTGTTTTTTGATCTTTTTAATAGAAGCAGCATGAACAAGGCAGGCTCAATGCCACAAACAATTTTTAAAGCAAGTGTTTTAAAGCAAGTTTTAAGTCAGATCTGTTTTGTTCTTGATCATACCTACTTAGAATATACCTTACAAACAAAAAACAAACTGTAATGTGGGTTAAGTCGCTTCATGCAAAAACTGTCTAAATTAAACAGCAGTTCTGTGATGCTTCTGAATAGAAAATTTCAGGATCTTCACCATTTGCTAGTGAACAGTATTCGCATCCAACTCATTAAGAAAATGCTTATACACACACCCTCCTTTGAGTGACATTCACCATATACAGACTTGTTAGATCCATGAAGTTCATATAACTTCAGGTGAGATATACAGATACGAATATTAGCTTCTCTTTTACCTAAGTGTTATGACTAATACATACAAAAACTTTTTAAAAAGGGAGAAAAAAAAAGTCCCCCACACATACTAATCTACTAAAAATAAACAGTCAATAGTACTTTTTAGTCAAGTGACAAGGAAGAAATCCAATTATTTTTTAAAAAAGAGACATTATGAGCTTTGTCAGATGCAGAAAAGGCCAAGCAGGATGACAGAAGCATTTCTTGTTATCAAACACTGATCCCAAGAGGAGAAAGTGAAAGTGGAATTAAAAGTAGATGTGCAAGTCTTGAAAATTCCTATAGCTCTAAATAAAAAGTGAAAAGTGAACTTTTCCAAACTTTTATGCCAAATCTGTAACATCAAATCAGTACCTTTCTTTTCCCATAAATCCTCTAGATGAAATCCTAGACCGTTTCTTTCTCCCTATTAGGCTTTCTGTAACATTCACCTCTGCTTCAGTCTCCCGAGAGAACTGCAGAGAAGATGTTCTTTCAGGAGTACCACACAAAACTCACTTGCCATTGGTTTGAAAAAGCAATTCCCCATAGAAAAGGTTACTATACTTAATTATTACTGTAAATCAAGTTTAGAGTCCAAACAAACATGAACAGCAACACTGTTAGGAAGTACAAAGCTTTCATAGGCAAAGCACAAATATTTTCTAGAAAAGTAAGAAGAGGTATTACTCTCAACTTCATCTATCCAGAATGAATGTAAATACACAAAATGCAGCTGCAAGAGTTATCTGGACTAATGTGCAAATCTCTTTTACTTTGGGAATAGACCTAGATACTTGTATTTTCATTCTTCATCACTCTGCAAAATAATTTAACATCAGAATCACAATGAATGAATCAACATCATTTGACATGGACTCTTTTTAAGTTTGTAATACATATTTCAGTTACACACTGCACTAAGCAATACACATACTAAAATATTCTCCAAAAGAGCACATTTTTCATGCTAACAGTTAGCATGTTTAACTACAACTTCAGCCCTAAATAGCTTTCAGAAAATATTAACACTTAAGAACATTAAAAAAAGTCCGTCAGCCACCTTTATTTCAATATATGAGATTTCAGTTTTATTAATACCAGTATCCATCCATGTTGCAACTATTCCATTGTATAAAACATATTACGCAAAATAAACTCCAAATTGAATACAACAAGCATTGTACTATATCAGGCCATCAATCTAATTGGGTATCCCGTACAACTAGTCACTTTCTGATTGCTTTAAAATTAAGAACTGCAATAACATACAATTACTATTCTCTAATGCATTCTCCTTCTCTTTTCTTAGAGGGAGAGGGAGGTAGCAGAAGAGATGGGAGACTTAACTGTTTTCCCAGAATCATTCTTATTTCTAAAGTATTTTCCAATTATGCTTGAGCTACAATGATATGGATATTTATCCGCAACATACTATAGAAATGCACACTAATGTAAGATTACTTTTCCTCTAATGAAATAGACCTATATGAAATGAGCTGTCTCAAGAACATAGAATCCACTTTTTAACTATTCAGTGCTTTAGAGGGAGTGGATAATAAAAACAATCTCAACATAAGCAGACTGATACAAGCTTGATACTCAGTGTTGGGAATGCTTTGAACATTTTCAGTCTTGAGGACTTCTGTATGCATATTTGTGCCTATTTGCCTGTCTTAAAAACAAACAAGCAACAAACTGTTTATAAAGAGTTTAGAACAGATACACCTTAGAAAGCGAATACTGCTCTTTAGCCCTTATCAGCATTTCTTCACTCCAGTCTGAAAGTCACTGGGGTTGACTTGCCAATCCCAGTGATTACATACTGAACAAACCAATTCAAGGTGTTTTACACAATGAATCCCCATCATAAAAATAGAACAATTTCAACAGAGTCTATAACTTGTCCTCTAAGCTGTCAGCTATGGGAGTAATCTGCAGAAGAGAAATGCTTGACTCGAAGTAAAATGAAATAATTTAAGTTTATACATATCCAGTAGTAGCACTGATAACAAGACAAAACACATTGGTAAGTATCACAGTCATTACGATCACCTTTCAGACTGCCTTTCAAAACACTGTATATACTTTATCCAAAATACTGTCAGAAAACTATATGACAACACAGCTCTGGGATTTGATGCAAGATTTATTTTTCCTCCTTATTTCTGTACCTTTACAGCACACGGTATCCTGAAGAAATGGACCACTTTTTGGAAATGACCATTACTTGAGTTACTAAGAAATGGAATTGTTAAGCATTGAATACTGACTTAAAGACCTTACTACTGTAGATGCTCTACAAACAGTGAAACACTGCAGCTGTTCCGAGTTTAATGCCCCAGTTCCACAGACGCTCTGAAAACAGACCTTGTTGCTTTCACTATAAAAATAAAAGTCTTAAACAATGGTGGGAAAGAGAGAGAGGAGGAAAGAAATGTTAGCAAAATAACGGTACAGAGTTTCTGAGAACAATAAAGTAGATTCCACTATCTACTAACCCCCCTGCACTGGACCCTACTTGACATGGCTCTCTGCTATCCTTCATCCAGAACCATCGCAGATACGAGTAAGTTTAATTCAACACAGGAAAATTTTATGAATAACCAAGGCAAGACAAAGAAAGTTCATGCAATAGCTCTGATCTTCTACATCACAATGCTAGTACTTTACAAAAATCTAAAAACCTTCTACAGCAGCTTTAAATCAATAAGGAGAATCTTATCATTCACATTCAGCCAGTGGAAATCCACTTTGCTTCCAAAAGGGATAACCCCAATATGTTCCCACGCCCTCACGATGCATAATTACCATCTCCCTCATGGTGATATGTGGATCAAGGTGGCTGAAGTCAGAGAGCCGAATCACCTGAAAATAGTTTCTGTACTGCTTATTTTTGAAGCAGTACAGAAGCACCAGGATCCAACCGACTACACACTCCAGTGACGAAAGTGCCTGCCCATGCCACAATGCAGCAGAAACACTTGACTTTCAGCAACACCACACAAATAGATCAGCTACACCCATAGTGAAACTGCAATGTGAAAACAGCAATTACCCTGTAGCCCAGCGAACAAGCCAGCATGGAACAAGCTATGGTGTGTCAAGGCCCTAACAAACATGTTCTTAAGCCTAACTACATGATACTTAAACAATGTATTTAACCTCTACCTATAACACAATTCAACTCCAGGAGAAGGTTTGCCCATTCTCCTAAAGCGAGCAGTTAACTCTCTCAGTAGAACTCGATCTCCATCCATTTCCCCATCACAGGAACTCCTCTGATTTTCAGAAAGAAGAAAACATCTGTTTTATGTTTAATAGGGTTTCACAGCAAACATGAGAACACAAACACTGAGAGATCTGTTCCTGAAAAGTCATGCTGTTCTCAGTATTTAGGCTAAAAGCAGCCTACCAGAGACAGAAATACCACAAATAGAAACTGTAATACTGACAATATAAAAAAAACAGACCGGTATTCTGAAATGAGAGACTACTCTCTCAAAGACAGAATCAAGTAGTTTATACCACAAACACTGGCTCCAAAATATATACATATATATGTAACAGGGCAATATTTGAACTCAAGGCAAGCCACTTAAAACTGTAAAACATGATAAAACAGGTTTTCTGAATTCGCGTATTTTCCAGTAGCATTACAAGCCAACCCAGCATGGTGCTAACTCATAAGAAAAAGAAGCATTTACTTTCACTGATCAAAGAGAAGAATGGAAACAAAGTACAACGTGAAAATTTTCATCAGATTTAACATTAATTTTTAAAAATAACTTACAGTAATAAAAAAAGATAAGATTGCGAATTTCACTCTAATAATAGAAAATTTGTTCTCTTTCTAAAACACATGCTTAATAATTTTTATTACACTTGAACAGCAATGTGCTCACTGCTTGAAAAGTTACACTACACAAGATCCACATAAATACATAATGAAAGACAGTTTTGCAAACAGTAGAGAAAAAAAAAAAAAAAAGATGCTTAGCACTAAATTCCATCAAATGCTATATATGGTCTTTATTCCCATCCAAAGTAAAACTCAGGCTTCCAGCCTTACATTTGTTACTATTTTTCTTCCTTCCTTAGCTTTTCCCAGATGCTTTTATAAATTTTCACCAAACATATTCAAGTGAGAGAAACTGGGACTGATATATGACAAAATAAGTTTTCTCCAGAACAACCACTTACCATCCAAAAGCTAGATTTTTGTTAAGAGAGACTGAAGAAACAGAGGATTGTATCAGCCTCAACCTGGTCAGAAATAGATCTTGCTTCTTTTTGTGTGTGTGAAGTATAATTCTCAACCTACAAATACCCTTTTGTAACATCAAGTAACACAAAATTTCAACCTTTGTTTATCCATCTGAAGCAAAGGCATAGACAGAAGAAGGAGATAAGCATCAAGCACAAAGTAAACAACTTCCTTTTCCGCTCTCCCCACTTCTAAGATAGATAAGGTAGAAGCAGGGTCAACAGGTGTTTACCAGAAAGTATATGAAAAACTTTAAGAAGCTTTGATAAAAACAGAAAATTAGAAAAGGAACCTAAATACAGCTTAGCTCTAAATAACACAGATTGAGAATCAAATCCAATTCTGGACTCCTGGAGTTTTGGAAAAAGCACATCTTACATCACTAAATAACAATTCTGACTAAATTCATATGTATCTGCATTCCACCAAATAAAAGATGCTTTGAAGGCAGGATCTAAATGAAGCCCACATTTCTCATGAAGTATTATTTTGACCTTTTAAGAATATTTTCCTAGCCTCTCTTTTTTTCCACATTCTCTTATGCAACTACATAGGAGAACCGCAACCTATACCAAGATTGTATTCTACAATTCTAGCCTTTCCCATCAAATTGAAAGGGCAAGAAAACAATGCTAAGCTTTAACAAGTAAACTGCCATCACTGTTTGCAATGGCTAACACATTATGGGTTAACACTACTTTTTAAAACATCCATCAATAGTGAAATATAGCATTTAGAGATAGACACCTTGCAATTCCTAGTTGCATTTCCTTACAGGCTTTGACTTCAAGGAAATGCCAAAGTATTGCAATGTATGAGTATACTTTCAGCAAGCCAACTGAAATCAGTTCTCCCACAACTACATGCAAGAAATGCATGCACCTCATATTCTAGGGGATACTACTGCAATGAACAGGCCTGTTCCTGCTACAATAGAAACGCATCCCTTGTGTTGGAATAGCCATAACAAATAATGTACATGCAATCGTTCTTTATCAGGTGTGTTACAGATGGAAACTATTTCTCCTCCTTTTGCATGAGCTCACATCTAAATCTCAGAAACACCAGAGCACAGAGTTAGTAAAACCAGTCAGAAAGCTCAAAGAGAAATTTACTTTATTATGATTTTAAACTGAGAGAGATCTTTCCTCTGAAATCACACTCAGAAATCCAGAAAAGGAAATAGATGACCACAGTGCACCCGTAATAAAAACAATACTCGCCACAAGTGCGCCTCCAGAATCCTAAATGCTGTTTTCCCACAGCATAGGCTGACAGCATCTTAGGAAAACTGCTCAGGTATCTCTATAGGCAGAACAAAAAACAACTTCACCTGCCACTGCAAGGGATCCCTTTACTGCCAAAGGCCCACTGCTGAGCTGGAAAGGGCATACTAGGAAATGGAGATGTAAATATGTGTGTGTGTATATATATACATATGTATACATATATATAATAATAGTAATAAAACAGACGCTCAAGCCTGCAAAACAAACCAGGTGCCCTGAGTTCCCTCCCGCACTGAACAGGCTGTACATGGGAAACAAAGACGCTGCAAACGCGCACGGCCACGCAGAGCAGCAGCACAGGCCGCCTCACAGCAAGGCGGCCTCCAGCGCGAATCCCGGGCGGCGTTTGCCCAGGAGCGCTAAGAAATAAGGCGAAACGAGAAGGCTCGCGGCGAGCGAGCGGAGCGCGCGCCGCGCGCCAGCGGCCTCTTTTTTTTTTTCCCCATTTTTCCTTTTTTTCCTTTTTTTTTTTTTTTTTTTTGGAG
>JAWLRI010000700.1:2506738-2540880 GCA_034781795.1 Crypturellus tataupa | reverse complement strand
GACGAGCGGCCGAGGAGTTTCCCTGTGTAACTTGTATTTTTTCTCCTTTTTTTTAAGCGCAGGTTTGGCGACGGCGCCGCTAACCGTCCGGGCGGGCGGGCCCCGAGGAGCCGCGGAGGAGCGCGGCGCGGGCGGACCGAGGTAACGGCGGCGCGCGGAGCCCCGCGAACCCGCACGGAAGATAAAACCGGCGCAAATTCCCTCCGCGTCCTGCTCTAAAAGGGCGCAGAATCCGCGCCGGCGAGGCCGGGTCGCTGCCGGGCCAGGCCCGCAGGAGCGGGTGCGTTTGCGGGCAGAGCGGGTGAACGGGGCAGAGCGGGGCGCGCAGCGGGCGGCTCTACCCTCCGCGCCCGCGGAGCCGCAAAGAAGCCGCGTGAAAAGGGTGTCTTTTTGCGAGCCTGGAGCTGCCCGCTCTGTAACTGGTGACCAAATGCGGGTTGAACCGTGTTGCTTCGCAGGGCATGGGGAGGACGACCGAGTTCGGGGTTCTTTCCCGCGTGCCTTTCCGAGCCCCGCGGGCCGGTTTAGGAGCTTCCCGCGTGGGCGCTCGATAAAGCGGCCTCCCCGCCGCCCCAGCGCCCCACGGAGAGCGGGACGGAAGGGGACCAGCGTGTCACGGGTGCCATAAAACCGCGTTATCGAAAGCAACTGAAAAATTGATTCAAAGCGGACGCCCGGCTTCAAGGCATCTTAACATAAATTTAACAAGTGTCCTTAAAAATCACTAAATTCATAATACACCGTGGGCTATAATTATCGGTCTAAATGCAGACCATGGTGTAGATTTTTCTTGTAGTATTAAACTGATCAAATCTAGTATGCATAATTTTATCTGTGAATACCCTGATTTAATGCATTTCAAAATGTATGGGTGTCTCCCTCGTCATTCTTTTCACAACAATAACCGTTCTGTGTTTTGGCTTTATTTTAAATCGACACTCCAAATATCTGAAATGACAATGAAATCTTATTTACCATCTAATAAAGATTTTAAAATAAAATGACTTGAGTCTTTTCTTAGTGATATAAAATATGTATCGTGACAACTCTCTTAGGTGGCTCTCACAACAAAGGACTACATGAATAATGTGATTAACATTTTAATTTCCCTTGATGTGTGTATATTATAATGCATACTTAGGATATCAGTAAACCTATAACCATGGGGTAGAGAAATTTTAACAGTGAACGAGTCTGAAAGTAGAGAAAAGCTACCCTGAATCTTTTGAACTTTTTTGTTCATTTAAGAGCTCATAACTTTTCTTGATGTAGCTTCAGAAAATGCCCACAGTATCCAAATGTTCATGTTCTTATTTTCATAGAAAAATAAAGATTATGGCTGCTATTTCATTTTTATATAGCACCTAGCAAAATGGAATCCTCATCTCTCTCTTAGGCCTGACCACTGTAGTAATTCAAATAATATCTAATAAACAGCTTTGGTAAGCATATTAGCTATTGCATTTTGTAATTCTTTTTACAGATGAAATATGATGGGTTTTTTTTTTTTGTTGTTGTTGTTGGTTGTGGCTTAACGTGCAAGTCACACTGGCTGCAAGTGGAGCCAGGGAATTATTTTTGCTCGATGATGCGTGTTAAAATGAGTTTTAAGAATTCCCGCAGCAGTGATAAATATTCTATTAATTTTTCAGACATATTCTAACGTTTTTTCTTGTTGCCATTCAATGGAGGATGTTTTTGTTACGTTGCAAGCATGGAAAAATGTTCTTATCTCTGAGGTTTTACAGTCGTAAGTGCTGTGCTTTCAAACGATTCCTTTTGCTTCTGTAGTCTTAACACCTTATATTAAGTAAAGCTATATTAAGTAAAGCTATATCAGTTTTGCTCAGTCACTGAGATTTAATGCTTTTTATGGGATATTTCTGCTATGAAAGTCTTTCATTAAAAAGAAGCAATTAAATCTGAAGGAAAGTAATTTTATTGTTAGAGTAAAAATAAAATCTCATAGATTATTTTAATCTGATAATTTAACATCTGACAGTTTCTTGATTTACCTGCTCTTTTTGCAGATGCTAAGTGTCCTGTTTTATTTTGTGGGTTTCAAATTTGAATATTTACAAATGTTCACTAAAAATAATTATGTGTTAAAGCAAGAATAAAGCTTATTAGATTTTGCAGCTAATAAAGTTGACATGTAAAATTTACAGTCAGGTATGGACTAAGCCCAGGACTTATTTTGTCCTACTTGGCACCTTATCCTGACTTTTTTTTTTTGTTTCTCTCTCTTTTTTTTTTTTTTTTTTTTTTTTTTTTTTTTTCTTACCACAAAGGTGGTCAGCACTCTTAAATATCCTAATTAGGATTAGAGTTAGAGAGGATCTCTTGACTTACTGGTCACTCTTGGGAAATAGACACATAGTGTCTTTGATTTCTTCTCGATTTTATATATATTTTATATATATATATGTGTGTGTCTTGATAGAGCTTATTATTAGTTGATATAAGCCATTATGATAGACAACTATTATCAACATAGTTTAATTTCTTCAAACAAAAAGTAAATTACTTGAAACTTCATGGCTGCACTTCCCAGTATGAAAGTGCTTTCTGTCTTTTTATTAAATTTGGCCTCTACAGTTAATTAAGTGACAAGTTGAACAGTTTAGCAGCATATAAGTTTTTTTTCTTAAGTAGCACTATATTTGGAGGAGGGTCTGGGAGTAAAGGAATGACACAAAATATTGACTTTTTTATATTGTGTATATTAAATGTCTGCAAGAAAGACCAAATGTGCCAAAATACAATATAAGTAACAATTTTAAGCAATAATTTACAATATAATTATAATAATTATAATGCAATTAGCTAGCTTCACATCAAAATGGCACAAACTGTAAATGAATATTTATGACCAAGAGTCCCTTCTTCCTGCGTTGGTAACTTAGATGAACTTTTGACTATGGGGTTTTTACCACATACTTAGCCAGTGTGTATTCTCTCCATACCAGATATTAAATACTGAACTGTTCGATTAATCTTTTACCCTTATTTCCTTTATTGATGCACCCATTATCACAGAACAGGGATGCCTTCATGTTCAAGCTGAAATATACCATTTAATCTTTCCTATTCTCTTGCCTGATGATGGTAAAAAAATCTTATTACGCAGACTTCCATCAATATTGACAAATAAACACTTTAGGGGAAAGCATGCAAATAGCTTAACCCCTAATACATAATTTTCTAAATATTCTCATTGTGTGGGGGTACAAAAGTAAAGCAAAATTAAGTCACTTATGCAAACATAATTCGTTTTTGTGTAAAAAATAAAAAACCTTGAATCTATCATCAAGCTGCTGACATTTGATCTATATATCATTTATAGTTTGAGCAGCAAATGAGCCTAGATAAAAATCCATCAAATAACCCTAAACAGCCCTTTAGCTGCTGTTACTTAAATAAATGTGAATTACACCTACAATAACGTCGTTCTTGTTTCACTGGTACCTTTTGGACTGAATATGAAAAGCTTCCATTATCAAGGGAAATTAAGAATTAGAGCTGTATAATTCCTGCTGATTCAAGGAATTTTGCTGTTTAAGGTTTTGTTTGTTTTGAGTCATGTAGTTTTGAGTCATACAAAGCTGCAGTGCTTTGTAAAAGACCTTCAGCTGAATTTACTGGTTCAGTTTGACAGGACAACTTTGAACGTGGGATACGTTCCCTGAACGTGCCAAGAAATTTAAGAAAAAGATTTGACTGCTGAGCTTACTCATTCAGGATCGCCCTGTTCTTTATGGAGTATCTTTGCTATTTGCCGCCTTCAGGTTTCATATCCATTCGTAGTCTACAAGGTTATCTGAATATTTTAACGATTATGGTTTTTAACTGTTGCCTTCAAGAAGTTTATATACAAGGCCCATTTTAGAGGAAATCTACTCCATAACGGATATCAAGTAGAGAAAAAAAAAGTTTTCTACGTTGCTTTAGAGACTTGCGTTTATTTTCTTAAATCATTTCTTCTAGCAAGCTTTTGGAAACATTTGCTGCTATTATACCTGATAGCAAAGATTTACATTTATTTTTTTAATTAAAATATGCTGATATTCTGCTCTTGTTGAGTAGAAGAGTCCCAATAGTGCATTTTAAATCTTAAGTGCTAAATTTTGTTTGAATTGATAACATAAATTGCCAAGTTTCTTAATAGATACATTTCAATAGTGTCTTTCTGTGACTAATTATTTAACCTTAAGGTTTTTTTTTTGTTTTTTTTTTTTTTTTTAATGAAAAGTCAGATCTCTATGTTTGAGGTGCATTTCTGATTTGGAGTGTTGTATGTAATCCTTGAAGTAACAGTAGTAGCCTATTACAAACGCAACTTTTAGAAACACAAATGAGGGATTGTTTGTCTAGTTCTGTTCTGATTTGAATGGTTTTCTGTTGTTTTGGAATTTCTCTGAAGCAAATACAATGGGCTGCCATAGATTTACATCAGCATAATAACTTGAGGGATTCTGTCATAATGTATATAGTGTGATGTACGTGTTACTATGTAATTTCAAGGAAGTGGAAGGAAGAGGTCACGAGTTGTATCACCTCACATCTTCCCTAGACAAGGTATGAGCAAAACAACGCTAAGTAAAATTCAATGTTGCTTTATTCAAATTTTTCTACAAGAAGAAAGGATCAGTCAGGTGCCATCTGGGATCCTAAATTAATATTAAAAAAAAAAAAAAGTCAATGGGCAGTAGTTAAGCAAAAATAAAGGCACTTGTTTTGGAAGTTTTGTGTTGAGTTTTTCACCCTATTGCCAAAGAATTAAGAGTTCAAGGATAGATAAGAAACATAGTTAAGATGGAAGAAAAAATATTCTGATTATTATAATTCTGAAGATCAAGCAAATGGTGTAATTTATTTGAGGGAGGCAATAGCAGAAATACAGAATACAACACAGATGTAAGGGAGAAGCTGTTGCAGGGTGTTCTGAAGATCCTCCTTTTCCTGCGTATAGTTCAAGAATAAAAATAAGTGAAAGATTCTAAATCAAATCAAAATTATGCGTTTTTCCCTCCTATCACGAGGTGGGGTCATCCTGTCCCCACCTCTGCCTCTCAGGTCGCTCCCGCAGAGGTCCTAGCCCTGACGCGGCGGTGCAGGTGCACGTGCAGGGCCAGGGGGTGCTGCCGGCGTGCGGGGCCGCGCGGCTGGCTTGCTGCCTTCACACCGCCACGGCTTTTCCCTGGGCGTGTCTTTCCAATGCGGGGTAACGTTTTACTGCACTGTGAAATTCTATTTCTCTGTAGCAGAAATCTCTGCTTTTCTTTAAATAGTAACAATGTTGTGCAAGCAGTACCAAAATTGGCGCTTCCATCGCAGATTTTGGCGCTGTCCACGCTGAGCTGACAGTGCGAGCGATGTGTCCATCAGCCACGAGACACATCATGGAGACCCCATCTCCCGCCACTGCTGGCTCTTCTGGAAAACCCTGGCCCCAAGGGCCCGTCATGCTCTCTGGGCCTCTGCTGGTGCCTGGATGTTTTTTTTCTCTCTTTTTGGGTCTGTCTAGACCTAGTGCGGCAGTTTGGGGATGCCAAGTAGACCTGGCTT
Source organism: Crypturellus tataupa (assembly GCA_034781795.1). Lineage (NCBI taxonomy): Eukaryota > Metazoa > Chordata > Aves > Tinamiformes > Tinamidae > Crypturellus > Crypturellus tataupa. Next base: position 2,535,312 of record JAWLRI010000700.1, on the reverse strand, counting down.
GCTAACTGAGATATCGGCAGTGTAAGGCAGCTGCTGATTTTATATCCGTGAATCAACCTCTTGATTGCACAGATTTTGGAGTACAGGAGACAGTGAGCGTGATTAGACCCTTGTCCACCAATTATTTGATAGTCAAAATGTTACACACAGTCTGAGGATTCACTCAACCTGTTTGTGGTAGCCTACATTCCTTTTGCATTATGTTCTTTTTATTGAAGCTCAGACCTCAAGATCAAACAAAAAATGGACTGAACTTGATCTTCCAGCATTGAGTTTCACTACCTGTGAATTGCCTGTCAGTAGGCCTGTGTAAGTAAAGACGTAAATAATGTTTAAACTCAATGAACTAATATAAAAAAGAACAAAATGCCTTAAAAAGATTAAATTGAACTTAAAAAAAAATACCCAGGCATTTGTTTTATCATCATTTAAATTTTGGGGTTTGTCATTCTGAACACAAACTAAACTATTTTAGCCCATATAATAGTTTTCTGCATGTAAGTTTTTAAGTGCTTTAAAGGAGAAATGCCTGTATAGGATTAGTTTAGCCTGCACCTACCTACTACTAAAACCTTAAGTTTAAATCACCTAATTACCACCCGAGTATTGCCGAGGCCACCTGTCAGCACTTAGGGAGTTGGGTCCTCCAAAATCCTTGCCTGAAAATACTCAGGTTCTTTTTATTTGTACGTCAGGAGTATTAGGTCTTAAGAGACAGCTTGGCGATGTTTTAAGTTTATCCGTTCCACATTTGTTAGAGATTTTCACAGTTTTCTTTCTTCCAGATCTGAGCGATAAACATCCAAGATCCTGCCGGCTGAGAAATAAGCAAGGCAGGTGTCAGAAATAAGCCTGTATGAGCTAACACTGTTCATGAAGGTTGTTAAGGACCGGGAAGGACAAGAGGAGCTTTTCTATTCTGCTGCAAGAGGGGTTGCCCGTAAGAAATCTGGTAGTCTATAGGAGATTAACTTAAAAGGATCATTGGCACCCTGGGTCACACGTTCACTAAACTTTAATTTTCAGAACTCAGATTAAATCAATATTCAACAGATAACTAATCTTAAGAGAATTCTGAACATTTTGTTTTGTCCAAACAGAAGAGAGAGTTGCTTACTCAACTGCCAAAAATATTTCTTGCAGAGTCTACCAGGTGGCGGTTTTTGAGTTTGGGTTTTGCTGCTCTTAAGGCATGAATAAGGAATGGAGTGGAAAAGCAGCAGATGAATCAACAGAAGCTGGGGGAAGGCACCTGTGCTGTAGCAAACTCTAGAGCAAGACACAAAGCCTTTTGGTGAAGGGAAGCAGTCCCCTCGCATACTGCTTTCCATCCTTCAGCTAAATACCGGAGTTCAGAAAGAGTTGATTTATGCTAATATTCCTAATGAGTAACTCGGGATCACAGAGGCTCCACCTGAAGCTATAATATTGATAGTTCTGGTTACCTGAAGTTGAACGTTACGGCCCAGTGGAACGTTCCCTTTCGTCAGACTCCCGATAACAGAGGTCCTTTGGCCTTTTCATTCATCTGAAGAATGAAAAAAAAATGCATTTCATGCACAATTCACATTGCTAGCTTCTGCTAGCTATGCAGTCCGCAAACTGAGTTCTCAGACCAGATTCAGACTTATCCCTCCTTATTTATTTTATTCCCTGGAACCAGCACAGTCAAGTTCTACCTAGAGGTGGATCAAAACTGCGAAAGGCACAAAACAACTACCTGAGGTTTCTGTCCCTCGTGAAGGGGTGTGAAGATGTGAAGATCACAAAACCACTTCCTTTCTTCATCATAGTCATTAGGTAAAAAATAATTTCGAAGCAGTGCCCACTCTAAAAATGAATCAGGAGGGGTAATCGCCTACCCTCGCCACGCTCTAGTCGTGTCCATGTTACTGAACTCTCTCAAGCGGAGCTGCCACCGGGGCCGTGCGGATCCACGAACCACGCCAGGGCCTGCGTGAGAGACCCTGCTCGGCCTGGCCGAGAGCAGGGAGCGCGCGGAGCCTGGCGACCGACCGGCTCACCGCGCGGGCAGCCGCGCTCAGGTCCTGCTCGTGACGGGCCCCGTCATTCACACGCAGCGACCCGCAGCGGGGCGTGCTGCAGCCAAACGGTCCCCGCTGCCCTTCACCCGTGCGTGTCACCCCTCCGTCTTTGTGCTGGGGCCTGGCGTGTAGGCTGCGCTCTGGGCCCGCCCCTGGCCGTGTCCGAAGCAGGACGGACATTAAACTGATTTCATCCGTCATCTGTTTTCCAAGCAACGTTAGAGGCTGAGCTAGGACATATCTTGTCTCACATGTGAGAGTAACAAACACTCTCACATGTGAGTATGTTTCTGCACAGTCTCCGTTTGATCCTTCATTCTGTAAAGCAAATAAAGACATCACTCAGAAATGCTTGGATTTTTTTTTTTTTTAATAAAATGAAGCCTTGAAGTTTGTGGTCTTGTTTTTCTCTGCTGTATCATTTGGCACAGGTCTGTAAATATTGTTGTCAAGGATTTGGAGTAGGAATCTTAGGCTTAGGGAATACCTAATAGAGCGAGCCCATCATAGCTTGTATTTTCCTATTTCTAGAAGTTGGTAAAAATCCCATGACAACCTCAGCTGTAGGGCACCCGAGATTCAAATAATTAATCCCACAAGCTTTTTCGGGACCACATTAAAGTTATTTGGAGAAGGAAGAGTCTCCTGTTGACGGAAAACCTGATAAAGCTGTTGAGAAGTTGAGAGAAAACAATGTTGCATAAAATGGAGAAAAACATAAATTAGGAGCTGTAGGAAATGTTCATAACATCTCATAATCAGCTCAGAACACTGTAAAATTGGGTAGTTAAGGACAGTAAAGATCTGGCTGCAGTTGCTGCAACTAAGCTATTCAAGGATTAATTATTTAATGGGATATTGCAATGGAGATGCTATTGTGATCAACTACTTCGTCAGGCCTCACTAGGAACTGAGGGCGAGTGCCTGAGGGCCCCCGAAAAGAATCCTTAAATGAGATTTGAGCTTAAAGCTTCTCACCGGCTTGTTCTTACCTGGTGAAAATAGGTCTATTGACAGAAAACACCAGTTGTGAGAAAAGTAATAGATAACTGAGTCCTGCATTTCTGGCCAACAATAATGTAAGAAGCATCAGATGATCTGCTAGGCACGACAAGCGCATGTTTGTAACAAGATACGTGATATCAAATGGGTGATTGTCTACGGGGACCATCACCATCTCTCATGTTTGTTGTATGAAACAAGGCTGCTGTTAGTAGTGATAAATGGAGCCAGGCATCGAATCCCGTAGCAACTGCGTACTTACACCGCGGGCTGTTCTCACCCTCATACTTCTGTGTCTTTTAAGATCTATAGACCTAGAGGACCATCCCACCCTGAAAAGGTGAGTCAGATCGTGAGGACGCCTATTAGCTGAAGCCTTCAGCAGAGGAAGAGCACATCATTGGCTTTTCTTGCTTTCACTTATAATAATAATAATAAAAAATAGCTAACTTGCTTGCACTGAAAATATCCAGCACTCCAGAAAGAAGTTGGATGTTCCTGTGATCACGCAAGTGTAAATCAGGCAGACGGGGCCGTGGCAGAACCCCCATCAGTTCCAACATCAGGTACTTAACCTCCGTACCGCTGTGACCTCCCGCAAATTCCTGCAGTTTCATCACTGAGGATGACATCTGCTTGGAAATACAATTTCATTTTTTTCCTCTCATCTTTAGGATACTTTTACATTTATATTTCACTGTTGCCATAACTGTTGCCATTGTGCTTAGTGTGTTTTTTGTAGTCCTAATGCCACTTGTAATACGAGACAGCTAGTTGCCTCCCTTCACGCATTCCTGCTGACGTTACCCACACAGTAACTAGGAATAATTGCTGAGTTTTCTGACTTGTAGTGACGACTTACCAGAACCAGCGGCCAAAGGTGGCACAACCAAATCTACCTTTAAGGGAGCTCTTGGGAAACACACCTCTGCTCTACCCCTGCTCTGCATCTTCATTTGCAATCTCCCCTCTCCCCTACACTTCTAGTAGCTGTTGTCACTGGTACAAAGAATCAGACCTGACCTGCCGGTAGCAGCTCAATGCCAGGCAACCCCTTGTGTTAACTGATTGCCTCCGTGTCCAAAAAGAGATTCTGTCTTCCGCATCCGTTCTCCAAAGAGCCGCAGGTGTTGAGGCTATCGACTTTTGTTCCCAGCATAGATCGCTACAGTCCATAGATTGCAAAGTCTATAGACGTGTTTATAGACCCCCCCGGGCTCTGGAAGGGAGCAGGAACCCGGTCATTGCAGATGCCGTGTCAGTTTGCAGTGGTAACAGATGAGGAAACATAACGTCTCCGCATAGGGCGTTTCTAATGACTGGGGTAGCAAATATTCAAGATAGGACCAGAGGGGAAAGAGAAACCCAGCTTGTTTATAAATGGAGTACGATACATTTATGAAGTTGTACAAAATGATGCAACTCTGCAAACTCATCAAGCGAGTGACGCTATCCCGAGTGCTTATCCTACAAGTGAAACGCCAGCACTGATATAAAAATACTTAATTGTAAGAATGCTTGTAAGAAAGTTTGATTCCTCTCCTGCATTCAAAGAAATAAAAGAGGAAACAAAAGGTATAGTGCACTCAGTAGCTCCGCTGATAAAAATCCCCGGGGCAGGGGGAAAACGTATATATATAGGGACATTCGAGGCTGGCTTATGCATGCAGAGAATTCTGCCACCTGTTTCTTTCTCACAGCTACTCCTGAAGCTTCTCGTGGGCTGTGTAAAGGCTCCTCTTCCACACCCACCCTCCCAGGACAAAGGCTCTCATTTTTTTTTTTTTCTCTTTTTTTTTCTTTCTTTTTCCTTTTTTTCTGTCCTGGCCTCTTCCCGCAGGACGTCCTGGCGCGGCCCTCCCGGCGGCCCCCGCGTCCCCGCTCTCCCACACGGGCTGCGCCGGAGCCAACCCGCCAGCGCCAGCCTTGGCTGCCTCCTCCGGCGCCCGCGGGGCCGCGCTCCCCAAACAGCAGCCGCAACCCGGGCCGCACGAGGTCACCCAGGCTCTCTGCTCCGTGTTTGCTCCCAGCTCTCCCAGGCCTGATGCCGCTTCTGTAGTATCAACTGACCAGAAATGCAGAGTGACAGATAAGTAATTCTGCACCCCAGCTTGTTTGCAGTCAATATCTCTAACCTGCTTCCAAGAAAGTATTTTTTTTTTTGTCTCAACGTGTTGTACGTTGTAGACTAGTTTGGGGCTCAGAGTATGGTTCTCCATAAGGGAATAATACATCAAAACTGTTTATTTCTCATCCTCTTTTCAGTAGGAAAATCATAATCATTTTAATATAAAGCCACAATTGGACATTATAGAAGGGAATCTAGATAAATATTAGCTTCACGGTTTCTTCAAAGTTTCTGAATACAGAAAAAAAACTTTATTGGGGTGAAGAACAGTAGGAAAAAACATTCCTGCCCTTTCAAAAATTACACTGAGCCTTCTAATGCTTCCCCTAATGACTAGGTCTAAGGTAATTTAACCAGCTATAGAAGTGTTGCTCCAGTTTTCCTACACATAAAAGAATGATGACAACCACCAAATCTCATTTAATATTCATTAATAGGGAGGTCTCAATTGTCATGCAAAGTTGAAGAACAGTTGGAGAAGTTTCAGGTTCACAGTAGCATTCCAGATTCAATGGCTTAAGTGAAAATATGGATCCAATGAAGCAGCCAGATCAAAACCAATTTATTATTCAGCAGAGATACATACTCCTTCATATTCCAGTTTTTCTTCCCCTTTCCTGTTTGATGACACTTCCAGTTACAGAATAGAGCATGGCCACTTGCTTTTCAGTTGTATTATCTCCTCAGGGTTATATAAATTTCTGTATATTTACAGTAGAATTCTAACTAAAATGGTGGGTGTTGATAATCAGTATAATGACATATATCTTAGAATCATGTAACAAGTTTCAGTAACTAATATTATATGATTATATGTAACTAATTTCAATCCAAGTTCTCCCTTTCTGCTCTTGCTTCCTCCAACATTTCTGTGATTTTACTTTTTTCCTTCTAGGACTACATTAAACAAACAAACAAAAGAAAAAAAACCCAACTGAACATAAAGAGATAACTTTTTCCACTCCACTAGAACCTAAACTGTATTTTTTTCTAACGTAAGAGGTCTTTCTTTTCTTTCCATTCTTCCTCCCTTCTCTACGTTTTTATTTTTGTATCTATGAAACTCTGAACAGACCCAATGTCTGCCAAATTCTCGGACTTGAGCGGAACGTAGCGGGAGAGAAGTTGATTTCCGCTGCTGTACAGGGCAAGCGCCGATTCCCCACCAGCGCCTCCTCACGCGCTCGTGTCTCCTCTGCACGGCTCCCCGCTCAGGCAGAGGCTGCCCTCGCCTCCCCCGGCGCCGTGCGGGCACGTGCGAGCAGCCCCGCTCAGCTGGGACAGGGAGGATGCGCAAAGCGAGAGCCAGGAGAAATCCTCCGCCACAACGCAGCGAGGCTGCACCTCGCGCTGCACAGGGATTACCTGTTTTGAGTGGTCGTTGCTGTTTCCGATGTACCCTCTTTCTGTAGAGTTAAAAACAGTCCACCTCTCCTGATAAAAAAATACACTTGTTCCTAGGTACTCCGAATGTCTCATGTTCCTATGTATCCTGTCGCTTCCCCCTAAAAAAGGGCGAATACCTATAAAAAACTTATTTCACTTCGAGAAAAAAAAGACCCTAGCCATTTAAGTTGCTTCATAAACTCTCCTTAGGGTCATTTGATATTTTAAATGTAGGAAAGAGAAAAGCGTTAAAAAAAAAAAAAAATCCCCTGTGCCACGTGCTCTGGGTGTCCCTGCACGTGCAGGGGGTTGGACTAGACAATCTCTAGAGGTCCCTTCCAACCTCAGCCATTCTGCGTCTCTGTGAAATCCCATCTTTATGGATCCTTCCAAACCTTGTGCACGAGCGTGGAGCATCACGGTCATTTAATACTGCTGAGTGCAATTTCCTTCACGACCTAGATAGAGCGGCTGGCCCCTCGGAGCTGGGATTCAACGTGAAACGCTCACCTACCTCCTGCGGGTTTCCTGCCCTCGCCAGCTGCCCACGCACCCGCGCTTCGGCTACCGGGATCGCGAGGGCCGTCATTCCAGCTTAAAGGAAAGTGAGGGCTGCAACTTGCCACACTGCTTGGATTTTTTTTCCTCGCTGTAGTGTTAAGTTTTCAAAGATGCAAAAACATTCAGCCTGAATCCAGCAGGCTAGTGAGTTTCATTGCACTTCACCCAAGTGCATTTTTTATTGTTAAGCACTTCTTGCAAAACTCTGGCACTGAATCTGAATCTCCTAATTTGGTCAAACCCAGGACTTCTGTGCCAAATCATTAGGATGGGAGATTGTCTAAATAACTTAAAGACAGAGCTTCTGCCTGCATTTTAGGTATTTTTAGTAAAAAGAGCTCTCCTGAAACAAGCTCGTCTGGAGAGGTGTCGGTGTCTAATAACACATAGGTCTAAATTAGCGTCGTGTAGGGTCATTTCGAGATCCCCACCTGTTTAGGTAGGATTAAGCAACTAATCTCTCAGTTATCTACACATAATGTGATGAGACTACACCAAATCCCTCTTCACAATTAACAATAAACCATGTATGCTTAGGAAAAAAGAGTTCACACAGTTGAAATTCCTACGCCTGTAGTACCTAGATTAACAGAGTTCTCAGCAGGGTGCATCAGAAAGCCAATGAGAAGTATTATGCGGGGCTATTATGTATCACTTAATAACATCAACAAAAAGGCTTTCCTTCTAATTAAGCTGCTAGTATTTTTACGGCCCTCTGTTGTCCAACACCTAAAACAAAAACTTTTTTTTCCTTTTTTTTTTTTTTTTTTTTAAATAAGAAAGGAAGGCAACTGGAGATTTCTTCCTGAAGAAGAAAAAGAACACTAGGCCAGGCAGCAGCCATTTATTTATTGACTCAACTTGAGCAATACAAATCAGTGCTAGTGAAGAACAGGAAACATCATCTCTCCCACCCTGCCCATCCCAGAAGTAATAACAGAAACATCAAAATCCCCAGAGAAAGTGTTAAGGAGGCGAAAAATTAGCAAAGGAGCTTAGAAGGAGCTGAAGAGTTGAGAAACAGATACTCCAAACCACCAGCTAACTCACTATATTGCCACAATCACCCCCAAAATAACTTTTGTTGTTCCATCTGCACTAGGTACCAAATACACAGTGCTGTTTAACAGCAGTTTCCATATATTAACTGTCCTCAGCTGAAGCAGAAGAGCAATTACTGGTCTATAAGCGATTTGAGGCCTCAGACAGAAATAAGGATTTCCACAGGGTAAGATGTGAATCTGCTCCAGGCCATGAAAGGGTCACGGGGGAGAAACACGGCTGCTCCCAACAGCTTCTGCCCCTCTGCAGCAGCCAAGACATTGGCTCCACGCTGGCATCTCCCCATGGGCACAAGAGTTGTCCGCTCACCTGGCGACAGAGGAGCTGAAGAAATTATTTGTAAGTGCCCCAACTCACGTGCCACTGGAAGCCCAACCTGCTGCTCACGTAGTATTTTTTAATCAGAGGTCAGAAAAAAAGAAAAGAAAGAAAACAGACTCCACGTAAAACCTGATGGTTGCTAAATCACTTAGTTTCCCTTGTAATAGCTGAAAAAATGAGCGAGGCGTCCCTCAGACTTAGAGAAAACATGAGGAGGCAGTAGTTTTGCAGGCAGAGACCTTTTATTTTAATCCATTAAAAGAACCCAAAATAGTCAGCAGGTGGCCACATCTATCCATGTTTCATTAAAATCACATAAACCCTAAGTACAAAAGCACCACTGATTATTGCTCTAGAAAAACTGCATGAAAAATTCAAATACGCACAGTAAAAACATCACCATATGCACAAGACTTGATTTCGTAAAGCAAGTGTATGGAATGCTGATCCAATTTTACACATACCTTGCAATATTAATTTGATATTTATATTACTTGGCAACAATGGGCATTTCTAAAAGCACTGTTATGAGAAGGGAAATGTTCATATACAGTTTAATATGTCAACTATCATAGTCCTAAAAAAATTAGCATTTACAAAATACTCGATAAAAATATCTTTTAAAAGTTGTCCGAGAGGTACATAAAATCAACCCAAAATTTTCACGATAATTCATTCGTTCTTGTCACCTACAGATTCAGTTTTCTGAGCCTGTGAAGAGGAAAGAAAACAATTAATTACGACAGCAGCTCGCCCCGGGGTCCACGAGCGCCCACGCTGCCCTGCATCCTTCGGCTCGCCGTGTGCAGCAGTTGGGTTTCCAGCCTAGGCCAGTGCTACGTTGGCACACACGGGACAGGGACGCCCACGCGTTCCTCGACACTCCTCGGCCCCAGCTCCTCGAAGCAATACAAGCCTTACCTGCCGCTGCCACCGCTCACACAGAAACGCACCACACCACTTACTACCTGTGTCTATGCACTGCACCCATGCAGAATGCGCTACCGTACCCTTAACTGTCACTGTTTCACTCTGCCCTTTTACTGACAGTGTGCTGGCTGGGGCACCTCGGGATGTGGAAACACTAACAGCTGAGCGAGAGATGCGAATCTGCAATAACATCGTGGGCAATAAAAAGAAACATTATGAACATGCTATCAATGTCTGAAAGGCTGAATAATTAAAAAAACAAACAAACAAACAAAAAAAAAACAAAGCAAAACACTAGTTCAATCAGCAGGAGGTATGTGTGGCAAGTACCTCTTCAGCTTTATTTTCACCATTTTCAGATGGTGTAGTACCTTCCTTTGCGGCTTCTTGCTTTTCATCCTTCTTCCCTTTAGCACCTTTGCTGGCCTTTGTTCCAGGTTCCTTCTGACAGAAGATTAAAAACACGGGCACAGGCTGTAAGAGTAGCTGGCATCCTCCATCCTTAGCAAAAAGCCTTCACATAAACTAGGAAGCAAATCCTAGCAGGCCGCATGTGCTGGACTAACAGAGAAACTCACCCAAGACGACCTGGACATTTGCTACGTACAGAAGTTACACAGACTCTCAAAATTTGTAGAAAATGCTGAAGTGTGCTTCTTCAGTACTTCTGCTAATTTCCAGGGATACAAAAGCCCCTCACACTATTTTGTAAACTGATTATAATAGAGGAATATGAAAAATATCCGTATGAACAAAAATAATTACAATTAAAAAAAAAAAGGCTTATTCAGTTGAGTACAAACAACTTACTGCTTGTGTAATGGCAATGCACTTTTGATCAACATAAAATAATGGAATTAGATTTTTAAATTTAGGTCCTTCTGCTGGCTGCCCTTTTCTTAGTTTGATAACATCTGTGATGTTCATTTCATATCAATGAGAAACAAGTAACACATTAGGGAGGCAAACACTGATAAAATCTCATCTGTAGCAACAGAAAACAGAGAATTTATCAAAAGGAACTATTCTACTACCTACAATTTAATTTAGAGAGTTGCTCTTCAACAAACAATACAACTCATATGTTGAAGTCCTATTTTTGTATCACTGTATCTATGGATGTACTTAGGTTTGTGATCTAAGAGTATCCACCACTTAGTAGAAAAACGATTTAAGGATTTCAAGTCTTTTGTGTTAAAAGGGTAAGCTATGTTTGTTTAAAGCAGATCTGATCAGCACTGAGGAGACGTCCCATGCAATCATTCGCTCCAAGTTCTCCATGCAAAATGGCAACGAGAACCTTAATATCCCATGAAGGGGAATATTAAGGTCAGCCTCTCTGCGATCCTTCCCTTTCCTGGTTCAGGAATTGGGTGTAGGGGGAAGCAGGGTTAACCTCAGTTAAGAGGCTGCCTGAATTTACTCCTCTAACTCCTGAGTTTCCACACTGCCCCCAGCTCCAGTGTGTAACTGAGGTGCCTGCTGTTGGTTTGAGTATAGTCCTAGCTCTTCACAGAGGAAAGACGTCAAGCACTTGGCTTAGTAAAACTGTAGCAGCCAAGCTCTGAACACTAAAAATAAATAACCAAAGACAGAGCATATTTGGGGCTCAGAGTACACATTTCCTAGTTTTTGTTAAGAGACCAAGATTAATATTATATTTCTTAAAAGGCAATCCAGTTAGAATTTAGGAAAAAACCCTAGCAGATTACTGTATTTAAAAAGTTACTTAGAATTACACCGTAGGGGATTCCACATGCCTGAAATAAGCCTCAAATGTCTCTCATGCAATTTAGACTTCGTAACACCCAGCTCTTTTTATAACATGCGCTGTAAGTTATAAAATCTACCATACTACAATCTTCATTAACACTCTTTTTAAGGGGGAGGTAGGTTTATTAACGCAAATTAACCCAGTCATATCAAGATACTTCATGAAGTCTTGCTCAATTTATCAACTGCATTATTAAGCAAATGTCCCAAGTCGCAGAGTTACACATTCACACATGAACCTCATATCCTGATACCTGCGCAACTGAGATACCGAAAGACAGACTTGAAAACTCTAAGTGTGAAGAGGGCTCTCCTCAGTGTCCTCCAGTGAGCTTTCTCTTTTCCCTGATAAAGCAATTGTTCTTACTTAGCATTCCCTTTGGCCCCAAGAAAATCCATGTTTTCTGAAGTATGTGATTTATATGCAGAAATCATGAAAAGGTATTTCAGACACTAGTAAGACTTTAATTTGACTGTAAATGGCCTAGTAAACCAAAACCATCCAATTTAAATATATTTAACTTCACCTTTAATTACAATGGCACATTCTCAGCAATGGCCAGACTTCACAAACAGGTAAGAGCCTCTCACTGTTAAATGATGTGTCAGCCCTCTAGTCAAGCAAACAGGATGATATGGAATAATCAATCAGTCCCAAGTAGAGCTAACTTGAGCAAACCTGCAAATTTCAGGAACAATGTGAAAAAAAGGAAAGACTTTTCCTCAGCTTAGTATTCCCTGCAAACTAAGATGGTCTGCAGATCAGTTTCTTTGGCTAGTAATGAGGCCAGGAAGGGGTGGAGCAGAAAAACAGTAAACTAATTTTGTGTTTTGTTGTTTGTTTGTTTTTTATCCTGGGTGGGGGTAAAGTAGGGGGAGAGTTCATGCATCAGAAATACTCTATGTGAACTGAATAATTCGTAAGGCAAAGAGAAAGTATAACCTAGTTATAATTGGTTATAGTGATGACAGTTAAAAAGAAGAGTATTTACCTTAGTGGCTTTCCTTGGTTTAGGTTCAGGTTTTGGCGGAGCAGGTTTCTATAAAACATTTTTAGTTGCATGACATATTAAATAGATTAGCAGCAGCCAGTCACCAGCCTCCACACAGCAGCTTCCACCCACCCCACACCAGCTTCCCTTACTTCCTACTCACTTGTATGCACCTAGAAAAGGTCAAAAAACCTCAATGCACAAACACACACATACCCATTTCTGTTAGCCTACTCACCTAGGAACTAAAGTAATTTGGGGGTTATTTTAAGAATTAAACACAGACACTAGAAGGATCTATTAAATAAAAAAAGTCCATCAGAGAGATTCTTTTGCTAAAAGAAAAAAAACTTTTCACAGTCTTTCAGACAGCTGTATCATTAAAAAGCTCTTTCACTTTATGAACAGTTATTTGGTTAATACACACATGTGTCTATGCACTTTGAGCAAATGTACTAGGAAAGATTTAAAATGTGCTTGTTTTCATAAAGAAGAGGGACTAAAACCAAATACTGGTGGTTGCACCAATCAAGCTCTTGGAGGACTGCTCTTACTCACAGACGTAGCCACGTTTCCACAACCTGCAAAGGTACTAAGTCAATACTATGTGTAATCAGACTGAGTGCTGTACTGAAATACAGAAATGCATCTTTTTATTAAAATATTCTCAAGAAACCAATAGATTACAAAAAAAAAAACCCTCTAGACTTAAAAGATGCCTGTGAACAGCTTCAGCAAGAAAAAAAAAAAAGAGTCAAATAGAATGCAACAAATCTGTTTGGTCTGAGAAAATATGGGCCTAGAAAAGTATACGCCAAGAGGTGTTACACATACTTACAGCTGACAATCTTGCTGATCGTCTTGTGGGCTACAGAAAAAGAATGAAAGAAAACATTTATAGACCTACAGTAAATCCTACCCAAGCCCAGATCACATCAATCATTTCACGGTGGCAGAAAAAAAAAACAAACAAAAAAAAAACCCTACCAAAACATGCACCTCTGTATGTATCTATCAGACTTAACTCAGGGCTTCCTTATCTTGAACCATCAAAATTTTAAAGGGACAAAATGAGACAGAAATTAATGAAAACAGTTCGGGAATTCTGATGCCTAAATCTACTCTCAAATCTGTCAGTGCTTTTATTTGTGAAATATTATTTTAGCACCTCTTTTACAACTACTTCCGAGTCCCCTGCTGCTCTGAAAAGATTCACAAATACAGCAAGTTTAACTAGCTGTACACTGGACACAGTAAACCTTTGTGAAAAGCAAACAAAATACTTCAAGCAAGTTTTCTAATCTATCACATGTTATTTTTAATAGTAGGTAAAAATATTTTCTGATAAAAATCAAAATAAAGTCATCATCCTCTCCTGCAGGATATCAGAGCGCTAGCAGGTCAAAACATGAAACGAAGAATTCCTCCAGGTCCACTGTCTCTTCCCATCTGAGAGACCATCTGTATACTGACTGCTACAAGATCAGAAGGAAAATTACTTTTTTTATATGTAAAGATAATTATAAAAAGGAAAGAAAGTCCAACATTCTGCTTTTCCTCCATTTCTTCTCTTCATTACCTCAACATGCCTTCCTAATTAAATTTTATTCACTTTGTTCTTTTTCATAAATCTACTACTGAGGATGAGCAAGTATAGAAAGAGTTGTAAGCTCATTAATTTGCTCACAGCATTTTTTTTAGTCATTAAAACAGATGAGTCCATGATCCAGTTATATAGCATTTATCAAACACAGTTTAATTTGTTTTATGCCATTTGGAATTGGAATTGTGTTTGTAATTAAAATAAAGGTACATTCAAGGGCTGTTGAGCTAGTTCTCATATTTATTTTTATTTTCATCAATTTGTTTAGGGGAAAAAAAAAAGTTCAAGAAGGTTCTCCAAACTCTAAACTCCTAAGAAAAGCCTCCACTGCAACAATCTCCCTAATGGGTCTGCATAGCAGAAGTTTCATCTAGTTACTGTGTTCCAGTGTCACTTTTGACAGACTGGCTGTTTAGCTTCTATCTTCATTATTTTCTATCTGTACAAAAATACCTTTAAAAATAACATTTTTTCTTTACTTCTCTTTTTTTGGAGTTTATTTAGTCCTGCAATAATGAACAGGACTGTATTATGGTCATAATCACAGATCAGTTCTCTGTCAACTGTCTCTTTGGTGCCCATGTACTACTGAGCACTGCATCAGCAGCTGATTATCATCTTTTTCGTCCTCTGACTTGTTTCTCCAGGAAGCAGCATTCCTGGTTTTAACTTTTTAGTCTTTTAATGCCTTCCCAATGCATTTTTCAAAATTTCTCTTTGCCATTGTAGATGAAAATTCTTAGAGTTTATGGTTTTTATTGCCTTTTTTTTTTTAACCCTAAAGATAGTGAATTCAGAAGCTGCCAGTCTCCCTCAAACGTTTAGTTAAAACACATAAATATACTGAGTGTCATCATCCACATGGGATCAGACTGAAGCCATTCTTTCTGCCAGAGTTCTACCTATTCCAAAACTCGTGGGACCAAAATTCCCAAAGTTCCCACAGTTTCTAGTCTCATCCTTGACCACTGTCCTCATTGAGCACTACATGTGTGTCTACTGGGACTATGTTTGTTCTTTTTTTCTGTACTGTCCAAGTCACTGTTACCTCATCTTGACTGAAGACTACTCTTGTATTTCAAAGAGGACAGGCCCTCCTCAGAGAGGGAGTATTTCTGCAAACTTCTCAGTCTTTCTTCTTATACTAGCATTCAAGTGTCTTAAGTATTTGGGGTAAGAACTTTTACTTTTCTGTCTCTTGAAGGAATAACATTTAAAACTGGACAGAGGAAAAAATACTTAGAGCAAAAAGAATGCATTTTATTTACTATGATTTAGCCAACCTTTTCATATTTTATGAAACTAAGAAACTAACAGGTATATTGTCTTCTAAAAAATTCCACGGGATGCTACTGAGATGCCATAACCCAGTTTTCTCAGACCTTTTCACTCACCTGTTTTCTTCATGATCTTTTTGCAAACATTACTATTTTTTGAAAAACTTTGACATTCCACTGTACCATTTTCTTTTGCTTGACTAAGCATCAATTGCCTTCTAGTTAAAAAATGTGAAACTTCATTAGACTTTTCTCCCTGTTCAAATATGCCCAATGCTTTATGAGAAGAGCAATTACTTGTTAATCTTCTTGAATATTCACACAGTCTTTTCATTTGATTGAGCGTTGTCAGCTACAAAAGATGACAACCTAAGAGCATGAATCCACAATAGTTATCTACCTCTTTTCTTAAAATCAGATTAAGGACTATAATAAAGTCCAACAAACCTTCCTGTACAGCTCAAGGTACCACCAGCTGCCCCCCTTGCTGTTTCTGCCAAGAGTTAACTGTGCCCTTAATGCAAATTTGGACAAAAGAAACATACCCATATGTCAGCTGCCCCAGTTTAGAATCTGGTATCTTAATTCAAAACACCCTCCCGTCAGCCACATAAGCTAAGAATAGTTTGGAAGTCGAGTAGCTGAGGTGTTGGATTAACTCTCTTGTGCCAGCTCTGCTAGAGGAAAAGGTAAGCAAAGCAGTTCCAGATGGTGACACCCTAGACTGTTGCTGTAAGGTCCACAGTGCCTCTATTAAAGCCCTAAACGACTTCTCGTACCAGCGAGTCCTACAAATCCTCAGCGCACAAAAATCAAATTGTGCCAAATAAGCTATGAATGTGGCTTACTTCTGGTTTCAAACAAACTATCATTATTTCCTCTGAAAACACTTCACTGGAAGTGGCTGAGCTGTAACTACATGCTCTTTTAATCTGCAAAACTTCAGACCTCCAACTAAATAATTACTTGCCAAAATGCACAATCATAATAAAAAGGAAATATACTTGCCTCTTGTTTAGTTACTTTTGCTGCATCCTTGCCTTCAGCACCCTCTGGAGACTGAAAGAAAAAAATAAGTCAATGCTTTTATTATAAATTTCTAAGCATCTGGCCAACAGCAACACACAGACGACAGTGAAGATTCCTCTTTCTGCAAGTTGGAGCAACTTACAGAAGCCCGGCGAATTCCTGCCGGTATTTAGAAGCACCACGGCACCGAGGCCGTTCTCAGCTTCCCCAGCAAGGAGACAAAGACGGGCTGTCACCAGGCCTGTCCCCAGCGGCCCTCCCGGCCAATTAACCCATGGCAGCCGCAGGCTCCCACGGGAGTCACCGTGGAGCAGCAGCTGGGAGCCCTGTGAACTGGAAACCTGAGGTCTGCCCTGCCAGGGCTCGGGAAATCCCTGAGAAAGTTAACGCTTTTCTTCCCAAACACAAACTTCCCTCATTACTAGATGTGATGAGAGAGACAGTACTTCTGAAATGAATGGTGTCTATCTCATTTACCTCTCTGGTGCCTCAGGCCTGCTCATTTGGAAGCTCTCTGAATACCTTTCCCTCATGCATCTTCTCCATCAAAACAGTTAAGAAAACAAAACAACAGAACAAAAAAACAGTAAAACACCCAGACTTTGAGACTTTGACAGGACAACTATCTTTTCTTTGCTCTTTCCATTTCGATCCTAACCTAAAGTCTACCTAGAGTTTCTGAGTTATGTGGTTACGGTTTGGAGCACAGAAAAGGCCAGTCTAGTTTGCAGTGGAGCTGCCCACTGCCTTCTCCTGTCACGGGGCTCTTACACACCTACAGGAAAGTAGACACTCTTCATTCCCCACACGTGAAAATCTCAGCTTTACGATGGTGTGCTCTCCTAGCAGAAAAATAAACTTGCCACAAGCAAAAACAACCCAAGACCGACCGCAGAAGTGGCTAGAAACCAGCAGGAAGTTCAGCAGAGCAGAGCACGGTGCCTTGGAACAGCAACACCGGCTCCCAACACGGCGCCTCCCCGCTCCCCAGGGACCTGTCTCACCACGCTCCCGTTTGTGTTCCCAAAAGCCCTTCCCTCTGGTTACTGCAGAGCTGCCATAGCTTGTCCGTGTGGTGCGGGGAGCGTGAAAAGCCACAGGCAGAACCACACCAAGTAGCTCCGTGGACACTGGCAGTAACAAACCCTCATTTCCTACAGCTTCCCTCTACAACATGTAACGTCGTACAAACTCCTTTTGGGGAATTCGTAACATCTTTCCAATGGGAATTTTCTGAAATCTAATGCACCACTGAAGGAAATTCCAGCAGTATTTTTCCTCTACTGGATACCTGTTTACATGGAAGTTATCCTTCAGAGTTCCTCAAAACAGACAAGAGGATCAGGCATAGCAGTAGGGAATAGAAGACAGCATGATTCATCTCCTTCTGTAGCCAGGCTAAAAAACTCTGCATAAAATGAATGAAGCTGATTCACATTCCATGATCAGGGTGTTTTACACTACTTCACTCTTAGGAACCTTGGAAAGAGGGCTAAATCGTCACAAGATGCTACTATCACATGCCAGGAGCTTTGTAGTAGTTGGCCAGGAACAAACCCTCATCCTGACACACTGGGTAGTTAATACACAGTAATTTAGCCCGTTTTCCTTAGCAATCATGAAAGACAAGTCTCTTATGTTTCTAGAAGCCTCTTTTTATATGGTGACATTAATGCTTGACAACACATTTTAAAAGCTTTCAGAGCCAACCACAGAAAAAAATAACTATTAAAATATTTTTAATTCAAACATTGTATACTACTGGAATATATTACATAACATATGTGAATTAAGTTAGCTAGTTAGCCCACAATTCCCTCTCCAGCTGGAAAATCCAATAATTCCAAGGCTAAAGATTTTTTTGCATGCAAAGACTGTTAGTAACCTCAGAGTTACAGCAGCAAGGGGCCCTACATGCTCTCACTGCCATCTCAGACCCTCTCCCTCCTCTCTGCAAGTCCTGCATGTTCAGGCTGTCTGAGGTTGCGCTCATGTTCCCCAGCCCATAGCTTTCATGTTGTTAACAAGACTATTGACTGAGCTTAAAAAATAGCTTGCTGCTTAAACAAATTTATAAATATTATAAATAAAATTAAAAATATAGTCTGCTCCTACCGCAGCAAAACGATTTCACTCTACAGTTGCACAAACAACTGAGCCAGCAGAGCCCACAGGAGCAAAATGGCAGGGGCTGTAGCAAGCAGCCAGGGACTCCCTAAACCCCAGGGACACCAAAAAACCCCATGCACGTCAGAAATGGGGCTGCATGTCTGTTGAAAGAGGATTGGGAGCTTCCTCTCCTCTCCAACCAACTTAGACATTCCAGTGAATCCTGGCTGGTTTGAATGTTTGTGCTGCTTTTTGCAGTGCTTCCTCTTCTCCCCAAGTATCAGCCGGACTTATTACATGCATGTCACAGGACATGCACTAGCATCTGCAAGTCACAGAACTTATGTGGAAGGCACCAAAACCCTGAGGGGCTCCTGCCCAGCTCGGCCATAGGAAGCCTTCCTCCACCTTTTGTCCTGGAGAAAAACTACTGGAGGAACTCTGGTTTTGGAGCAACTAGGCTTGCTAAGCAACCCGTCCCCTTGGCAGGTTTTTCCGCATGATGTAATGCTGTGGCTCGCCGTGTTTCACATGACACCCTGATCACATTAAAGTGCCTTACAGTACAAACCAGCCAGGAACAGCACTCTCCACACTGCAAGTTTTGGGTGGTGCAGTTAGAGCCCCCGAATCACTGGGAAGGACAGCACTCCTGTCCCAATGATTCCTCAACTTTATTCCCTCATATGCCTGTATTCCTTCACATACCTGCATTGTAGCCATAAAGCAGCCTCTATAGACCTATTGTATCTGACACTGTACAGATGATGAAAATACAGATGATAAAAAACACAGAAGGAACAGTGATTTTTTTTTTATCAGATGCATGCACAGAGCCTATAGCAAAGGAGCTGAGTGGCTAAATATAAATAGGCTTTTAATATTCAAACTAATGGCAGGTTTTAAGCTCAGATGGCCATGCTCTGTGTCCCATCTCAAAGAGCACTATACACTGACAATAAGGCCATAAAGGAAGCACCAGCTAAGCTTAGCAAGATCTGGCAGTTCTGCATAACTTTGATAGGACAAGATTAACCTGCAAGGATGTGTGCAAGATTCCCTATGAGTATTAGCAATCAGAAATTTTTAAGGACACTTTTTTTCATATTCTTTTGTTTTGAGAGTATTCAAAAAAAAATGGATTTGAAAAAAAAAAAAAGGAATACTAAAAATGGATCTTATTTACATAGACAGGTTTCTGTATGTTACCAGTTATGAAATCAAAATAGGAATTGGTGTTCCTATACACCAGGACAATTGTGTGGTACTCGTGGTACCAATACCACAGAAGAACTCGTAAGTTGAAATCAAAATACTAGATAACTATTTCAAGGAGACATTTAAGATAATATACATGCAAGTTGCCTTTATTTTTCTTAAGCCTGGACTACCTGGTAGAGATGTACCACAAAAGAAAAAAGAAAAAAAAAAGAAAAAAAAAAACCTATAATTTTTCAAATCAAAATTCTGCAATATAAGCAGGATGACACATGAGTACAACAACACAGTTCTAGCATCTGCAGTTACTGATATCCATTCAAGAAATTCATTGGTGTATATCTAAACTCACAGTGATCAGCTTCTGGATAAACATTTTGTTTGTAACCAGAAGCAGTGCAGAAAGCAGACCAGAAGTACAAAGAATGAGAATACAAACAGGTGAGAAGTAATAGAGTATAGAAGGTTGTAAAACAAAAGAGACTGTTCTTTGTTGAAGAACCTTATTGCTAGCTTATATTCATCACCTCAGCTCTGAGAGGCCAGAAATTATTCTTCTGGCCCCCACGTGAAGAGCACAAAAAAGCAGATTCCAGTTCCACTCTACCTGCCACATTCTGCCTCACCGTGCCCAGCATGGGGATTCCCTGCAGCACTTCCTCCCTTTGCGAAGTGCTTCGTTCAGCCACGTTTCCATGTGCTGCCCGCAATGGGATCTGCCTGTAGATATTTTTCCAGCTTCACATTCTAGCTGCAATTTCCGTGATGTAATGATGTAGTGGAGCTTAATCCTCCAACAGCTTTTCTCTCCAACCAAAATATGATGAAAGTTTGCAGCAAAACAACAGTGGCCAGGAAACAAAGCAAAATATATAAGTTCTTAAGGCTTTTTCAGAATTTGCAGTATTGTTCTGCTATAATTTTTCTTACTATCAGTTTGATGGCTTTTATGTGCTAAAACTTACACCAAGTTTGCTCTGAGTAGAGCTTAGCTAAAAGCCAGAGTTGCATTACACTGAATTTAATTTAATGCATTGTTTCCCCATACGTGCTTCTATGATCTTCTAGTTGTGTTTGTCTTCACCACAGCTCTGAATTCTGTGCCAAGTCACAAATGTAATTAAAATGCCAGGGGTACTTTTTTAGATTAATGAAGACACTATATGCTAGCTAATTTAACATCAACTAACTCCTGTGACATCCTTCTAGCCACCAGATTCTCCAGTATCTTATCATTAACCCCTGTTTATAGCTGATTCTTTGATCTGTTTTCAGATAATACAACAGTGCTCACTGCCAAGCCAATTTTAATGAACTTTGCAAGAGATTTAATTCTCTCTATTAAATGCTTTAAGAAGCCACATATTCTTCCTACTATGCTCCTTCATTTCTTCTCCACAAAAAGCTTGATCTTGGAGAAAAAAAAATCATGCCACTAATGCCAGAAACAAGTAATTCCACCAGAACCACTTGCAAGAACAAAGAAAATACCTTTTTTTTTTAATACCCACACAGTCTCCCACCTTTTCCTTCCCTTTCATTTGAGTTCTATAGTATAACTTTCCAGCAATTTCTGTCTTCCACTATGTATGCCTTAAGGGATATATGCTTTTATATATACAGATATACTGTTATATACAACCTTGTATAATTTATGCTTTTATATACACACATATATATATAAAATTGATGTTATATATAGTTTTATATATATATATATCTCCACACATATTAACACACATATATTTATAAAATTTTGAGGTACTAAAGAGAGTGGTTGGAAGTCTTGCATTCCAAAGGCTTTTTAAGAAGTATTTAAAAGCTCTGAAACCTGCATTACATACTAATTCCCTCCTGCTCCTGATGGATGCCTTTCCCTGAATATCCAATTACATTTGATTACCTGCACTAAATCAAACATATATCCTCTACTAAAAAAAATCTTTAAGTCTACATAATAGTTCAATCTTTTTTGTTAAGAAATATTGCAATGAAATATTATAGAAGATATCTTCTTTTTCTCTAGAATTTAAATCATTTCATCTCATATCTATTAAGAGCAAAATATTTAATATTCTAATCCTTTAGGGGGAGAATGTCAAGATCATGACGTTCTGAAAAGACAAACTGTATTTAAAATTAAAAGACCATTAAATATAAAGACCCCTGGTATCAGAGTCAGGAAGAAGAAATCAGGATAAAACATGGTTCCTGATGAAAGTCCCCATTCTTGCTTAGACTTCCAAGCTAAAACAGAGTGAGTGGTTAACATGCATCAGTTTCTCGAAGAATCTTTGAGAAATAAGAATATAAACAGCTTGGTTGTAATAAAAATCAGCATAGGTTCAGAAAATAATTAAGTATATTTTGTTAAATTCATTAACTCTTAACATGCAACTCCTGTGACCTTTGTGTGCTTCCAGGCAAGAAAGAAGAGAAAGAAGTGAAATTAGGTCTGATGTATTTCTAGGTACCTAAAACCAGTAATAACAAATGTTTCTACAAAAGAGGAACACTAAATTTCTTCACTGTAGACTAAGATTTTGCTGTTCTCACTGAAAAACTTTCAGTGGGTGACCAATATAATTTAAGTCACATTTATATTTGATGGGACATTTTAAAAGTCTCAAAGTTGCTTTCATTTTTATTTTCACCCCATTTACCATTGGGAGAACTGCCCAATTTTGATTGGGCCAACTCTGCAGAGCCAGAGTTTTAAAAATTTTTGAAGACTAGATTCCTAAATCAGTACCTAAATAGAACTGGCCAGATGTGCAAAGCAAAGCACCTTGTGAAAAGAGCAAAAAAAAAAATCTATTTTATCTGCTTAAAAATAGAGATTAATTACAGACAGTTATTTCCAATAAATAGTCACCTCTGACAAAGAAATGTATCCCGAATGGCTGAGAAGGGATACATAATTCCTTCCCTTCCACAGCACTACTATGATTAAAAAAAAAATCAATAATTTGCTATGATAAAAAATAACCTTCTCTGTTGTTGTTACTAATTGGTGGTCTGGAACATCAAACCTGTGAGACAAGGACGGCAGCTCCCTATGCAAGAGGCTGGGACTAAAGGCACATTTGGTACAAAATGCCCCACGTGCCCTGACCTCTCTTGTCCCAAAGATAATTCCAACAGGGGCTAGCAAAGCAGCGCCCTACGCAGGCAGGCAGGATGGAATCTCACAGGCAACCTAAAATACAGTTTTAAACACGGATAAAACAAAAAAAAAAAATGATCCCAAGTTGGTGATTCCAGGGGACAGGGAAACAAAGAGGCAGCAGGGATAAGGGCTGCTTTCCGGGTGCGAGGCACAGATGCCTCCTCACCCCGAGCCTGCTCGAGAGGAAGCAGAGGGAGGGCAGTGCCAGCGCTACCAGCCCTGTGACCTCCACGCACGGCAGCAGCCTCCACCATCAACCACCTCCATCGGCAGCGGGACACGCACTTGGCCAAGCAGGAAGGCAGGAAGCCAGCGCGAACGCGCCTCAACACTCCCAGCAAGACGAGTGCTGATGGGCACACAAGCCCCCTCTCCTCCAGGCACATCACAAAAAAACCTTGTAAACATTTCTTTAGTGTGGAATCTAGTTAAGGTTGGAAGGGAGATCATCTAGTCCAACTGCCCTGCAAACGCAAGGTCACCTAGAGCACATGGCACAGGACTGTGTCCAAGTGGCTTTGAGGATCTCCAGAGAAGGAGACTCCACAACCTCTCTGGGCAGCCTGTTCCAGGGCTCTGTATGCCTTGGAAATATTACATTCTGTATCTGCAGATTGCACTGTTACCAAGATCAGCACACGACCTGTATCTCCAAATGACAGGAGCAACTGACTGAAAATTGGTCACTTCAAAAAACCCTCAACCAAACAAGCCCAATGCAGTTTTTTTTTTTTTTTTTCTATAACTGTGTGAGGACAGAGTTGGAGAACTTAGTCATCATGATGAGTGTAACACTTCTCTGTGAAGTTCCACAGAGACCTTCAGGACCATCAGAGGGAGGCTGGGCACACTGGCCCTTTGATGAAAGCCTGGCTGGCAGAAGTTGACCTGGTTGCTGCCTGGAAGCCATTCCGCTTTTCCCCAGATTATCTGAGCTATGGTCCTAGCGGAGAGCCCTGTGCTGTGAATTTCACTCACCATAAAATTGGTGCAAGAGGATCCTACTTCTGCATATACCCAGGTGCTTGCTGAAGAGGGAAAGCTGATGGTCACCATTACAATCCTACAAAGTATTAATTTCCAAGAGGTGCTGCAGTCTGCTTTACTCGCACTCTACACAGAAGTTACGATTACAATCATTTAAAGCAAAATTTAACTTTATACAACCTACCTAAACAAACACATACCTTAGAACATAGCAGGTCTATACTTCATATAGGCCTATACTATAAAAGAGCAGAGAGAGATAAGTTTTACAAACAAAATTGAAGAACAGCAGCCTTAAACCACATAGCACATACCAGTTACATTCCATTTATTCATGCTGAACTGTTTTTATGAAATTTATTAATACCAATACACTAGAAAACAATATTACCTCCCTTGGCTTGTTGAACTGCTACCAAATGGATTTTTGATCTCCACTAAGAGGACATATTTTCCTAAAATCCCCATACGTAAAAGGCTTACCTGTACCTTGTTATTTTTGACCTAGGAGATGATGGTTTATAAAGCAGATTGTACTGATGGCTACAGCTCATCAGGTATCACAGTTTAATGCATAAAATAGCCTTATGCATGATTCGTGAGGGATAATTTGGTGAAAAACTAGCAGCGGAAGGATGTTAGGTTGCCCATTTATTAGGTCCAACTGTATTTTAGCATGGTCTGAGAAGAAAATTTAGGTACACTGTAACTGTTAATAAATGGATCAGATTTTTACAAAATTATGTAAAATGGCCAGATAAATTTTAAGTCTATAAAACCTTGGTCGATGAGCTTATAATCTTCATAACTCTAAAAAAAAGAAAAACAGAGCTCAAATAACTAGCTCTTCACAAGATATTTGATAGCACATCTTTATAAATAAAATGTGGAAAATACATGCTGCATGTATTTAATTGCCCTGCAAGACTACCTTGCAATGAGGCACAGCAGCAATACTCACACATCATTTCAGTGCTACTCAACACTGTTTCACTGTAATATATCCAAGTGTACCATATTTTGAACTCTGGGTTTCTTTTTTCCACCTGATTTTCAATTGCAAGATGTAGACCCTTTAGGTTACTTTGGGTCATGTTGGTTGTACGGCCACACACTCTTAGAGTATCACAGAATAGTTGAGGTTGGCAGGGACCTCTAGAGATCATCTAGTCCAATCCCCCTGCTCCAGCAGGGACACCCAGAGCACGTGGCACAGGGTGGCATCCAGGCGGGTTTGGAAGATCTCCAGAGAAGGAGACTCCATGACCTCTCTGGGCAGGTTTAGTAGGCTACTTTCAGTTGCTTTAAAGATGCCCAAGTCTGAAATTCTCAAGGATTACAGACTGAGTACACGTGGAGCAACACCTTTTTACCCTGTACTAGAAGACCCTTGCAACCTTTTTTATGTCAAGATGGAAGCTTTACTGTTTGCCTTGACAGAACGTGCACTCACCTGCGACTGCAGCCAACGCTCTCCCTTTCCTCAAGAAGAAATGGAAGGGGAGTTTAAGGGAAAGTTTGAAGACAAAACAGGGAGAGAATAGGAAGAGTGAGGGGATTTGCTACTGCTCCTTGTTTCTCTCTTCTCCTTAAGATATAATCACCTGCACAGCATGAAACACAACACAATTCCCCCCATCTATATCCTGCTGCTAACACAGCAGGCCCTATTAAGCATCTGAGAAACGCCTGTACTACAGATCCAAGAACTTCCAACTCCACTGATGACTCCAAATGGCAGGGTGTGAGGGTATGAGCAGATAAGGCAGAAAAAGAAAAGAAAATGGCACTCACATATTTCTATACAATGAAGCTTTCCCTGCTGAGTAGCTTCAAAATTAAGAGAAATGTAGGGGAAATAAAAACAACACTATGCTACATTGATATCACTATGTTAAATGGACAGACCTCTTAAAATATGAGCAGTATTAGCAGCTTGGGCTGCACAGCACAGACTTGCTCACATTGCTCTGTTATGGCCACCATGTCCTATGCTACTTACCTACCCCTCGTTCTAGGGATGAAGCAGCGACAGCTTCGTCGGGCACAGCTGTGCCCTGCAGGACCCACAGCTTCACTGCTTAACTGGTGTCTGGTCACAGCCAACAGCCATTTACTGACTGCAGGGTCCTCAGTTTCTGCGTGCACATGGAGGAAAGAGGCCACATCTGCAGAAGGAGCGGCAACTGCACTGCCTGAGAACAGGAGCTGCTCATGGGCACGGGGAGCATGGGGGAATCGCATCAGACTTGACCTTAAACCGAGAATCCTTTGCAATGGGCCTTTCCAACAACTTGCCCATTTATCCTTGTGCCCTGGGTCACCATCAGTGGATCAGGCACAACGTTCCTCTGAATACTCATGCCATTTTGGAAACATGAAGCATTTCACCAACAGAATTGAGCTCAGGTACAGAGAAAAGCCATACATGTAACTTAACAGCACTGGCTTAGTGCAAGTATTGGATGATGAAAAGTTACACAGATGCATCAGGCTACATACATAACCACAAGGCATAGAAAATATATTGATTAGGTATTCGGCAAAACAAGTAATATGGAAGACTCCCATGAAAATCTATTATGTGATTGTGTAATTAAATGCACTAGGATAGAACAGGGCTAAACTACAGCATCTTCCAACTTCTGTTAAAGAATTTCTTCAAAGCCAAATATTCAGAAGTTTTGGTTTTATACAGTCAATATTCTCTGCTATTCTGTCCCACTTTAAAGAAACTGAGTTTGTATAATGGCACAGGAACCTGCCACAGATGTTCCCTCCACTGCATTTTCATAGCAGCAAATCTACTGCAGAAACTAACATTCCTGAATACAAAAAGCAGACAGCCTAAAGTGGCTAATTATTCGTGATTTTTTTTCTGCTCTGGAACAAGACAGCAATATTCAACAATGCTATTAGGAAAAATAAGCGACAACGAGTCTTTGCAGCTCCTTAAGCGCCAGTGCTTACGAGCAGGTGAGGCGCAGGCCGGCGGCCCGCAGCAATGTTAATGGAAGAGCTGGATCACTTTGGAGCGCAACCCTGGCTGAGCGGCGCCCTGCACAAGTCGCCGCTTGACCTTTTGCTGTCTCCCCGTGATGGTGCACGCACGGGTGACAGCTGCGAGCACCGCTCGTCTTCATGGCCATCATCACGTTAGACCTGACACGTGTACGTACGTGCCCATGCACGTACGCGACCATACCGTGACTCTCCGTGTCATCGGGGAGAGCATGATTCTTTCTTTCTTTCTCGAGACACGTCTACTGGGGCTGTTTCAAAGCCAAGGCGCTTTCCAGTGTGACCCAATAGCTAATTCCATCTAGACAGGCAACAAAACAGCACTGCACACCCCAGTGCATTTCAACAGCGCAACAGCCAGCCTAGTCCACCCCTCACGGGCACGGCACCCTTCTCGGGAAGGGCCCTGTCCACACAACATGTCAGTACAACTGCAGTGCAACAGGTCTGACCCCAGGAAGAGTCTAGAGTTCAACCTCTTTTTATTTCAGTGCACTATTTGACACCATCAGAACACACAGTAAATTCTTGCCTTCCCCCTCAATCAACCTTGACCAGCGACTAACGACACTCCAGCACCAGCACCAGCACCACAGGCTCCCTCATCTGTAAGGAAGAGGCTCAGCTACTCACCTAGGGTTATGTGGGAAAGACAAAAAATAAAGCCAGAAAGAAAAGCAAACACAAAGGATCAGCCCGTTTAGATAACTAAGACATACAGAGAAACAGGTAAACCTGTATTCTTATATATAGACTTCTACATATGCTACTTCTGCAAAACTATTTCTTTACTTATCTACCCCCATAACTGTGAAAAGTTCTTGCTTCGTTTTTTGAGGTTTATTTCCTAATAAAATCCTTGGGTGTTAATGGCCTTTTAGAAGTTAGAAATTTTATGTTAACAGAGGAAACTGCTGCATGAAATGGTTTTGTCTCCATGTGGAGATCGATAGGGTTAATAATTATTCAGCTATAGCTGTATCACTAACCTCTCACTCTGTGGATGCTACTCTGGGGTAAAACTATTATAGAATAGCTATGGCTCTTACATTTTTGTCATAAAGAACCCATCTGTTGTATAGTTTTCTTAGAACTGGCACTTTCCAAAATCCACAGTATCTATAAAATCATAAATTTTAACTGTGTTTACCCACACTACAGAAAAAGAATTAGTATTTGCTTAATAAGTCTTCATATTCATTACTTTGATAACATATATAATTTTTGTCTTTTTTTTTCCTGATAGCTTTATAAACAGAACACATTTCTATGCGAAATGTTAAGAAAAACATCAGGCAACCAAAAAACCTACAAGACCTACTGCAGCCCCAGGGCCGCCTGAAACGTTATCAGCAGCGTAAGGGCAATAAAGGCTAAAGAAAACAGGCTGGGAAGCTTGCAAGGTTGCCAGAGCAACCTCCGAAGCAACCTGCGGGCCGTCCCGCCGGCACGGGGCTGATCTTCAACTTTTCCCCCAGGACAAGCGGCCGCCCTGCAGGCGCAGGAGGCCTGCACGGGGGTGCAGACACGGAGGGAGACGCCGCTCCCGCCCCGCGGCCGTGCCCCTCGCCCCTGCCGCGAGCAGGTTGGTTCGGATTTTAACTGCGAGTTGGGCAACTCGGCTGCGAGCTTTACATCTGGATAGCGCCCGCGGGAAGCGGGGATGGACGAGCGCCGCTGCCTGAGAAGTCGCGAGCTGCCGGCAACTTCGGCAAGACAGACCTCAGCCCCAGCGCGGCCACATCACGCTGTGCCGCGGGAAGCCTCCGGCAGAGCAAACCGGCCCCGCCGGGGCTGACCTAGTTAAGCTGGGAGACCGCGGCCGTTCCCCGCGGCGTGTGTCCGTGTCCGTGTCCGCGCCCGGCCCCTCGCCACGCTCCGCAGCGGCGGCGGCAGCAGCAAGTTCCCGGCGGGGCTCCCGAGGGCCCCCGCCATGCCCGGCGCCTCCTCGCCCTTCCCCA